>WNWU01014777.1:0-30943 GCA_012654045.1 Ptyas mucosa | reverse complement strand
AATAGAATAGAATAGAATAGAATAGAATAGAATAGAATAGAATAGAACAGAGTTGGAAGGGACCTTGGAGGTCTTCTAGTCCAACCCCCTGCCCAGGCAGGAAACCCTACACCACTTCAGACAAGTGATTATCCAACATAATAACTTGTGGGGTGCCACAAGGGTCGGTCCTCTCACCTCTTCTGTTCAACATTTATGTAAAGCCACTGGGCGAGATCATCCGTGGCTTTGGGGTGGAGTTCCATCAGTACGCTGATGACACTCAGCTGTACATCTCCACCCCAGGCCACCCCAACGATGCCCTTGAAGTGATGTCCCAGTGTCTGGAGGCCGTGTGGGGCTGGATGGGGAGAAACAGGCTCCAACTCAACCCTTCCAACACCGAGTGGCTGTGGCTTCTGGCGTCCTGATATAGCTAGCTGGTGCCATCGCTGGCTAGTGGGGGTGAATCATTGGCCCCCACAGAAAGGGCTCGCAACTTAGGCGTCCTCCTGGATGCACGGCTGTCTTTAGAAGAGCACATGATGGCCGTGGCCAGGGGGGCTTTTTATCAGGTTCGCCTGATACGCCAGTTGCGCCCCGTTCTGGATCGGGACTCCCTATGCACGGTCACTCAAGCACTCGTCACTTCCCGCCTGGACTACTGCAATGCTCTCTACATGGGGCTCCCCCTGGGGTACACCCGGAGGCTGCAGTTAGTCCAGAACACGGCCGCGCGGGGGATTATGGGAGTGACGGGGCGCTCCCATGTGACACCTCTCCTGTGCGAGCTGCACTGGCTTCCTGTGGTCTTCCGGGTGCGCTTCAAGGTTTGGTAACCACCTTTAAAGCACTCCATGGCTTAGGGCTGGGGTACCTGCGAGACCGCCTTCTGCCGCCAATAGCCTCCCACCGGCCGGTTCGCTCACACAGAGAGGGCCTCCTCAGGGTGCCATTGGCCAGACAACATCAGCTGGCGACCCCCAGGGGTAGAGCCTTCTCTGTGGCAGTGCCTGCCCTCTGGAATGACCTACCCCTGAGATACGCATAATATCAGACCTCTGGACTTTTCGTCGGGCCCTGAAAACGCACTTATTCCATCTAGCAGGGCTGGCTTGATCCCGTCCTCCCAGTTTTAATTGAATTCGGTTTTAATTGGGTTGTTTTTAAATTGCTGGGCCGAAATTGTTTAATATCTTTTAAATTGTTTTTAAATTTTATATGTTATGTTTTTATCTCGGCTGTGCACCGCCCTGAGTCCCGCAGGAGAAGGGCGGTATAAAAATTTAATTAATAAATAAATAAACATCTTCTTAAAAATTTCCAGTGTTGGGGTATTCACAACTTCTGCAGGCAAGTTGTTCCACTTATTAATTGTTCTAACTGTCATGAAATTTCTCCTTAGTTCTAAATTGCTTCTCTCCTTGATTAGTTTCCACCCATTGCTTCTTGTTCTACCCTCAGGTGCTTTGAAGAATAGTTTGACTCCTTCTTTGTGGCAACCCCTGAGATATTGGAACACTGCTATCATGTCTCCCCTAGTTCTTCTCTTCATCAAACTAGACATACCCAGTTCCTGCAACTGTTTTTCATATATTTTAGCCTCCAGTCCCCTAATCATCTTTGTTGCTCTTCTCTGCACTCTTTCTAGAGTCTCAACGTCTTTTTTACATTGTGGCAACCAAAACTGAATGCAATATTCCAAGTGTGGCCTTACCAAGGCGTTATAAAGTGGTATTAACACTTCACATGATCTTGATTCTATTCCTCTATTTATGCAGCCCAGAACTGTATTGGCTTTTTTGGCAGCTACTGCACACTGCTGGCTCATATCTAAACAGTTGTCCACTAGGACTCCAAGATCCCTCTCACAGTTACTACTATTGAGCAAGGTACCACATATACGGTACCCGTGCATTTTGTTTTTCTTCCCTAAATGTAGAACCTTGCTTTTTTCACTGTTGAATTTCATTTTGTTAGATAGCGCCCAATGTTCAAGTCTGTCAAGATCCTTCTGTGTCTTGAGCCTATCTTCTGGAGTGTTGGCTATTCCTGCCAGCTTGCTGTCATCTGCAAATTTGATGAGTTCCCCATCTATCCCTCGTCCAAGTCATTGATGAAGATGTTGAAGAGCACTGGGCCTAAAACAGAACCCTGGGGTACTCCACTGCATACTTCCCTCCATGTAGATGCAGTTCCATTGAGGACTACACGTTGAGTGCGGTTGGTCAGCCAGTTACGAATCCATCTGGTGGTGATGCTGTTTAACCCACATTTTTCCACTTTATCTAGTAGTAGGTTATGGTCTACTTTATCAAATGCTTTACTAAAGTCCAAGTAAATTATATCGACAGCATTCCTCTGGTCCACTAATTTTGTCACTTTGTCAAAGAATGCAATAACGTTAGTCTGGCATGATCTGTTTTTGACAAACCCTTGTTGGCTTTTGGTTATGGGTTGAGCAGATGCATATGGGGATCATTTGATTGTGGAAGATTGGCTGGAGGTGTGCATAGCTCATGCCAATGTACACCAGACCTACTCTGAAATATTTTTTAGTGTGCATAAAGAATTGGTCCTGTACTTTCAGAAAATCAAGATGAGCCTGGTAGCACTTTCTTAGATTCCCAATTTTTTAAAAAAGACAAAAGCTTTCATCAGCTGGTAGTATGTAGCTCACAAAAAGTATGTGCCTTTTAATAAAACCTATGAGTCTGGAAAAGTGCTAATAGGCTCCTCCTGATTTTGGATTATTATAGTACAGACTAACATGGCTCTCCTCCCACAATGTCCATATCTGCAAGGTAATATTTTCTTTAAAGTACAGTGATACCATTCAATTATTTTAGATTTCAGACCTAATGTTTTCTTCCTTCGATAAATCCTGTGATTTGGTAAACCACTGCTGCTGCATTTGGAAGTCTCTGCCCATTTTATGTAGGGATCCTTGGATTCCTTCTCAAACTTATGCTGGGGTGATGAGGCTATATTAAGTAACAAGAAAGAAGGAGATGAGTTGAAGACTAGCCACAAATTATTTGGGAAGAAGCAGAATATGGAGAGAATAGCAATATGAGGTGAATCCTTTATTTGAGAGGGAGAATATGACCATTGTTCAGCCCAAAACCTTTCCAGGATGGTGTTCTGACCTAGGCTTCCTTAGTCAGTAAAACACATGAGCAGTTCCAAAAACCTGTTTTATTTTAACAGCTGTGAATTCTGTTCATTCACAGATGAGTCCCAAATAGTTGTAAAGAGTCCTTCGGAATAAGGCTGATAATCACCCACCTTTATCACCCTTGACATGCTGCCAAAGACCTAATTGGCAAAGCCACACGGAAAAGCCCATGTGCCTTTGCTCCTCTTTTAAGTCTTATGGGAGGGGCCAATCATCTCCAAGCCCTACTCCCGAGTTGTCCCTTTTGTTTTAACTGTTCTTGCCTTCTGGCAGCTCTGCGCATGTGTGCACTGGGAACAACCTCCCCCTATTCCTCTGCCTCACTGAGGTCTGACTCTGGCCTCTACCTCCCAGATGGCCCTTTCTCTGCCTCCAATGCAGAGCCCTTGTCTGAGCCTTCCACAGACTCCAGGACTGGCCCATGTTCCTCCCCAGCCTCCTCACTGTCTGACTCTGCTGCCAGCTTCACAGGCTGCTGGTTAAAGTGTGATGATTACTCTGTCAAAAGTCTTACTGACTTCGAGAATGACAAATTGCCAAGGATCAGGGCTGCATCAACAAATGTTGCTAGCTAAGGTGAAGGATGGAATGGTACCCAGAAACAAAAATGGCTGAACTTATCTCAGTCCTGGTAACGGAATAATGTCCTCCAGCACAGCTGAAGGAACAGCCTATTAAATGCTGTGTGAAAAGACTGCTCTCTGATAGAAGAGAGCAGTCATGGATTCATGGAAGAATAACTTGTTCTACTCATATCCCTGCAAGTTGCTGTTATCACACTTTAGCTAATGGAGTACCCACTTTGATCTCTAAGTAGTTGCAAACATCTACTCTCTTGAGACATAAATATTTTCTACTTCTTCTTCTATCATTTCTTGCAGCCCCACCTGCTGGAGAACCCAATGCATGATGCATTGCTAGGTAATCGAACTGACTTAGTGCGCCTCTTTGTGGAGAATGGCTTGGATGTAGGACAGTTCCTGACATGGGGAAAGCTGGAACAGTTGTATGCTGGGTCCCCCAAGGCCTCACTGCTGCACAAGCTTTTGGAGGGATACCAAAAGACAGGCTCTGAGCCACCCACCCCTCCTGAAGACTTGCCGCTGGAACAGTCTTTGCGCGATTGCCATTTATCTCACGTGACTCTTATTCTGCACGAGCTACTAGGGGATATCTGTGCTCCTTTTTATGCAGGACTATACCCTACTGGCCACAGAGGGATAGGGGTAAGTGGTAATATTCTGTGTACATTCGATTAGGGAGGGAGTACATGAAGACAAATAGGATGTTTTGAGAACTGGGAAGCATGAACACCAAGGCACTCTAGTTGTTAAGATATTGGACTGAAAACAGAAAGACAGAGATTCCTGACTCTGTTCAACCATGCAATTCACTAGTTGTCTCTCTCAGTCCAGCATATCTCACAGGTTTGTTGTTGTGAGGATAATACATGAGGAGTTTATACTCTGCTCATTTCTCAGCTTGACTCTCTGAGGGAAAATAGGAGATAAACTAAATAAATATGGTTGTCTTATGCTTGCTGCTTTAAAGCCTATTTTTCTTTAGAAGAGGGCAGCATTTTAAATACCCTGTTTCCCAGAAAATAAGACATCCCCTGATAATAAGCCCAATTGGGCTTACGAGTGCATGCACTGAAATAACCCCCCCCGAAAATAAGCCCTCCCCGAAAATATTTAACCGCATGCGCAGCTGGTCCCCGCCATTTCCCCTGATTAGGGTTAGGGAGACAGAGCTTCAGGTAAGATGGCAAGAGGAGCCCCTTCTTGCTCCACCTACCCCAAAATAATAAGACCTCCCTGAAAATAAGGCCAAGCGCTTATTTTGGGGCTCAAAAAATATAAGACGGTCTTATTTTCGGGGAAATACAGGTAAAATAATTTCAAAAAAATGGGAAAGGAACCTTTGTGGTTACCCAAGAGTCAAATTTCAAGAAATCTTTCCAGTTTCCATTTCCTCCCTACAACCTTCTTCCTATCAGTAAAAGGATGGAAATGCTCCTAAAAGGGCTGGCTTACCCTGGCTGCATTGGAAAGGCATTTAACACTTTGAACTTAAATGACACACATTGTTTCAAAAATCACTTATGATGCTGCATTATTATTCCAAGTATTTACTAAAATAATTATTGATTTTAAAAATCGAAAAACAGATCTATTTTATAATCTTATCTTTAGTAATAGTAGAAGTTCAAGGCTGTATAATTCACAATGCTTGTTGTGGCTGAAACAAATTCTTAGTATCATATTTTGTGAGTTTTAAAAGTAGTTCCCAGTTTTATTGTGATGAAATGTTTTGAAAAGAAACAGGCAATGTTTTAAAAACAGATTTAGTGCCTGAGGGGTTTGGAACATATTAAATTTACCAAAAAAAAAAAAAATCTCTGTGGATTTCTGATGTTGCTAAGGGTAAAGTTTGAGTTAAGTTTTTGTTTCAATTTTGATAATGAATTTTGATTAATGTATGAAACCAACCCAAGACAAGAATGTGTGTCTGTGAATGTTTTCTTTCTCATGTTGATCAAGATGCCTTCTCTGCCTAGAAAAAAGGATTATTACCAGTTGGAGATTCCACATACCAAGATGAGTGGTCACCAAACCCATGGACCGATCTATTTATCTGGGCAGTGTTGCTGAATCGAAAAGAGATGGCAATCTACTTCTGGGAAATGGTCTGTATTTTGATATGAATCTAGCAATAATATTTGGCAATGCCTCTTACAGAATATCATAGAAACATTATGTCGCAAATGCATAGAAAGGATGATATAACTGCTATGAATTCGTCTGCCACCACAGAACTTGATTGAAACTTGATGGCTAGCTGAGCTATCAAGAATGTGATTACTTATCTTAAGTAATCACATCAGTGCTTCCAATTTAATTCCCTCCAATTTAAATTCAAAAGAAGTTAAGCAAAATAATTGGTGGGCTTTCTTTAATAGAAGGTAGGGTGAGATTAGGAATGCAGGCAGATACTGTGGAAGCCGTGCTTGATCAACTGTCAACTTGCCTGATTAACAGACACTATGGACCCTCCATGCTCATGCGTGACCTGTCAATCAGCCTATTTCTAAGCATGAGTTTAGTACTCTTTTAAAAGAATGCTAAAGTTTAAATATAAGGCTGTCTGGCAGGTTGCATATATGGAGAAAGAGCAAGAGATGAAGCAACAAGAAGCTCTTACCATCTTTTCCTGATCATAAAGTTGTTTTCCTGATCATAAGTGTGTTCTGCACTTGTGACTTGGGAGCTTGGTAAGGGTAAAGCAAAAAGGTCAATCAGTATCAAACATGTTCTAATTTCTTTCCTTTAGTTACAATTTACAATTAGTGTTGTAAAGAAATGGCAATGCGTTGCAACAGCAAATGATAACACCAAAAGCAGCCATAGAGTAGGTAAAATAACAGGACTACCCTTCCCTAAAGTAATAAAAATAGTGAATACTATGACTGCATGAAATCCTTTGTCAGCAGAAGCAGAAGAAAATCTGTTTACACACTTACTGGTTTGCTGGTCTGTACTGTAATAAAAATTCATTGAACACACTTACTGGTGGCAACAGCATATAGCTAGGAGAACCCAGCTCCTACTTCCATTTAAGTTGACTTTCCTATGTGCAGTGCAGGACTACTGGACACAGGTCTAGTGCTCTTTCAAAAAACACAAAACCCATATCCCAAAAGTGCTTTTCCAAAAGGCAACTGGACGTTTTCAGTTCTGAAGCTTCTTAAAGGAGAAGTGAAACATTTTCAAGGAAAATCAAGAAAGTTCAGTTGCCTTTTGGAAAAGCATCTTTGGGACAACCATGATGTGGATGATTGAGAATCTCCATAGACACTAAAGCCCTGTATATTTATTCATTAATTTATTTATTAATAAAATTTATATGCCGCCCTATCTCCAAAGACTCAAGGCAGCTCACAACAATAAAACGATCAATTAAAATTATAAAATACATAATGTACATATATAAGTTATATTAAAACCCCAAACTCTAAAATCCTCTCGGTCCAGGCTGGGTGATGTAAACAACCATATCTTTAATTCGCAGTGGAAGGCGCGAAGGTCAGGGGCCAACTGGAGTCCCAGGGGGAGGTGATTCCAAAGGGTGGGTGTACCCACAGAGAAAGCTCTACCCCTAGGGGTCACCAGCTGACACTGTCTAGCTGACGGCACCCGGAGCAGGCCCTCCCTGTGAGAACACACCGGGTGATGGGCAGCTGTTGCTGGCAGCAGATGGTCCGTCAAATATCCTGGGCCCAAGCCATGTAGGGCTTTATAGGTCATCACCAGCACCTTGAATCTCACCCGGAGGGCAACCGGCAACCAATGCAAGTCATGCAGGAAGGGTGTAACATGGGAGTATCGGGACTCGCCCATCACAACCCACGTGGCCACATTCTGTACCAGTTGAAGTCTCCGAGTGGTCCTCAGGGGCAGCCCCATGTAGAGAGTATTACAGTAGTCAACACGGGAGGTAACTAGCGCATGAGTAACTGTGCGTAGGGCATCTTGGTCCAAATAGGGGCACAACTGGCAGACCAGATGAATCTGGACATATGCCCCCCTGGTCACGACTGTTATATGACCTTCTAAACTCAGCCATGAATCCAGGAGGACACCCAAGTTGCGCACCCTATCTGCAGGGTGCAAAATGTCACCCCCTATAGTCAACTATGGAATCTCACCTTCGAACAGAGATGCCAGTATCCACAGCCACTCAGTCTTGGCAGGGTTGAGCCGAAGCCTGTTCCTCCCCATCCAGATCTGTACCGCTTCCAGGCACCAGGACATCACGTCGAGGGCATCACTGGGCTGGTTCGGGGTAGATATAAAAAGCTGGGTATCATCAGCGTACTGATGATACCCCACCCCAAAACCATGGATGATCTCCCGCAGATCATCCGGTTTCATACAAATGTTGAACAGAAGGGGTGAGAGAACTGACCCCTGAGGCACCCAATAATTGAGGGGCCTCATGGTTGATCTCTGCCCTCCTGCCAACACAGTTTGCATCCGACCCGAGAGGTACAAAGAGAACCACCATAAAAGGGTGCCTCCCACTCCCAATCCCTTGAGGCGCCACAGCAAGATACCATGGTCGATGTTATTGAAAGCTGCCGAAAGATCTAATAGGACCAGAACAGAGGAATGACCTCTGTCCCAAGCCCTCCAGAGATCATCCACCAGTGCGACCAATGCCGTCTCCGTGCTGTATCCAGGCCTGAAACCCGATTGGTACGGATCGAGGTACTCTGCTTCATCCAGGGCCACCGGGAGCTGACGTGCCACCACAGTCTCGACAACCTTCGGAAGGAAGCGAAGGTTGGAGACCGGATGAAAGTTGCTCAAAACAGCTGGATCCAGGATAGGCTTCTTGAGGAAGGACCTCACCACCGCCTCCTTCAAGGCGGCAGGAAAGCTTCCCTCCTCTAAAGAAGCAACTATCACTGCCTGGATCCAGCCACGTGTGATCTCCCGAGCTGAATAAACCAGCCAGGAGAGGCACGGGTCCAATACACATGTGCCTGCACTCAACTTCCCCATGATCCTGTCCACTTCCTCTGGGGTAACAGGATCAAACTCTTCCCAATGCACAAGACCCACCGTTTCCTCACCGTCTGACCCTGTCCAGTCAGAGTCCAAGCCGTCCCGAATCTGAGCGATCTTGTCCTGCAGGTACTGCCCAAACTCCTCAGCTCACCCTCACCTCAGGTCTTCCCCCACCCTCTGATTCAAGAGGGAATGGGACACCCGAAACAGGGTGGCCAGGCGATTCTCTGCGGATGCGATGACATCGGAGAAATAGCGAAGTTTCGCTGTCACCAATTCCACCAAATAAGCCCAAGTAAATGATCTCAATTGTGACCGGTCAGATTCGGAATGATTGGCCCTCCAACTACTCTCTAGGCCTCTCCTACATCACTTCACACACACACCCCGGAGCTCCTCGGTAAACCACGGAACCAACCGGGATCTGCGTTGAGTTAGAGGCCACAAAGGCATGACCTGGTCCAGAGCCCCAGCAGCAGCCTCATCCCAGGCATCCACCAGGGTCGTGACCGGGGCATGGGAGAGAGATAGAGGCATCATCCCAAGCTCCGTCTGGAACCTCTCCGGGTCCATCAGGTGCCTGGGACAGAACCAGATGGTCGGTTCCGCTTCCGCTTCCACTTCCCAGCGAGGAAGGGTGGCGTCCTGGAAGCCCAGCCAGAGAAGATGGTGGTCGGTCCATGACAGGGGATCAATAGCAGTCAGTCCCCCACCGAAGTCCATCTGCCACTGCTCAGAGACAAAAACAAGATCGGGCATGTAGCCCCCCTCATGTGTCAGGCCCTATACGATTTGAGTCAGGTCCATGGCCGCCATGGAGGCCATGAACTCCCGAGCCACCCTCGATGCCCCACGCAGGGACGGCAGATTGAAGTCCCCCAGCACAATAAGTCTGGGAATCTCCACCACCAGCCCCAATAGAGCATCGAGCAGCCCAGGCAGGGCTGTTGATACACAGCTGGGAGACAGGTACGCAATCAACAAGCCCAACTGACACTGTGGGCCCCACTTCATGAGGAGAGTCTCACACCTGTCTATCCTAGGAGCAGTGACCTCTCACGGACTGAGGGTCTCCCTAACAACAACCGCCACCCCTCCCCCCCTACCCTGGGCCCTAGGTTGGTGCAGCACCCAGAAATCTGGTGGGCAAAGTTCTGTCAAAGGGACACCTCCCTCCAAACCCAACCAGGTTTCTGTGATACAAACCAGATTTGTATTTTCCTCCTCAATCAAATCCCGAGTGAGGGGAGCTTTATTAACTACAGACCTGGCATTAAAATAGACCACCTGAGCCCAGCGCCTCCCTCTCTCAAACCCCCAGTAGGTCGGATGGAACCAAGAGGGTCAGAGCATGTCACTGCTCGAAGATAGTGGAGGCGAGCTCCCAGATGTCGATACGGCCCTTGGTTCATCCATCTGAATATGCATACATTTATATATGCATATATAAAGTCTTCACAGCATTTTGAAAGGCATCAGACAAGCATTAGGCACAGAATCTATCATGAAAACTAGGTGTCTGGTTTCTCCAGTAGCCAAAAAAAAAAAATCACCCTGGAGAATAGCACCCAATGGCTAGAGGAGGAGGTCACTCTAGGAGTCAATAGGAGCAGAGGAGATCCTAACTCTTGGCCACATCATCAACTACATTGTTGATGAAGCATCCTAGATAACACCCATGGCAAAAGCCATATCACAGGAGAAGAGGGAAAGTGCTACAATAAAAGTGGATTAACTTTAAGACAAGTTTAAGCTGCTTCTGTTGTGAGCTAGGGATGAGAAAAAAATCAATGTCATTGGGACATCCATTTTAAAAAATATCCGAAATTGGTTAATGAGGCATGTGAATGCTATGGCTAGAAGGAAATAGGGATGGCAGTCATTCATCTCATACTGAAACAAGCCTACCCACAATTGTCTTAGTGCTGATGGAATAACAATGGATGGGGATGAAATGACTGGCAATGGATGGTAATGGGTAGTGATGGAAGAGAGTTGAATCCAGAAGTCACAAAACAAGTAGATATTTCCAACAGTGGGAAACTCCCTATCCTACAGCTCCAGAAGAATTGTTGCAAAATTTATTCCCTTCTCAAGGCTCATCCAAGACTTTAGCATTGTGGAGACATAGAAACACATTGCCAGATCCAAATTAGCATGGCACTGATGTGTAGATGAGTGAAATCATTTCAGGAAAACATTCCTAATTATCTCCCTCCCTCTGTCTCTGTCTCTCTCTCTCTCTCTCTTTAAAAAGAGTTTCTGTAGCTCCATTATCAAATAGTAATCAGAGGATGGGGGAGTAAGTCAAATCTAGGAATGGTACAGAGGAAAAGAGAGAAAAAGCCTATTTGCTAGTGAATTAATTTGGCTGCTCTTACCTTTAAAAATGTGTCTGCTTTAACTATGACTCTGTGGGTCTCATCTATTTGCCGTCTTTGGAGCAGAGTGGATGGGATAGGGGAGAAAGCAGAAGAATATGCTTAAAATGAAAGTCAAGGAATTATTTTCTATGCCAATATTGTCCATACTTCTTAACAGAAACATTGCACAGAAGGATGTATGAGATTTTGCAGTAGTGATAATTTTCCAAAGTGAAATTGCTGCTCAGTAAGCAAGTGCAAATAAAATAAAAACACCTTGTAATTGTCAAAGGAATAGAAAATGCTAAAAGAACAATATGTTTTGGTGACTAATAATATTGCGGTGGCAGAGTTCTGTTGCTGGTATATTTGCCTCATTATTTTTACCCACTTTCCTGTCTGCAATTATAGGCAAACTCGAATAATCATTTTTTTTCCTCAGCATTTATTGCAGTTTATTTTGCAGACATAAAAGTTCCTGAAGGAAGAAAAGACTGGGGGCAAGTCCCTCCAACTGTTTCTTTGGTACTTTGACCATTCTTCAGTCACAATTAGATGAAACCTAATATTACTCAATTTCTGAAATCTTGGTCAGCTTCACAGTGTTGATTATATTTTTTGCTTGTTTTTCTTTGTTTCTTTGTTCCTCGCTACTGTGCATTTCTTCTAAAAAATATTTTACATGTACCACAGCTTTGAAACAAACAGTGTTTCATAGTGCAGGGATGTCACAATTGCCCAAAACACTTTCTGTAAACATAGTTAGAGAAATAAATATATGGCAAGAGGATTATGTTGGAACATGTTGGAACATGTGCCATTTGTTTTGTGTCAAAGAAGATATCACACTGATGGGTTACAATGTAACCCATGCAAATCTTGCAACTTCTCCAGGAATTTTCTTTTTCTTTCAACCCCAGGCACCTGATGCAGTGGCTGGGGCATTGGCAGCAGCAAAAATACTGCGGGAACTTTCACATCAAGAGACAGAGACAGAGGAAGTGGCAGCCATGAAGGATTTAGCAACGCACTTTGAAAACTTGGCCATAGGTGAGGGATGAAAAAAGGGGTGATGGGAGAAATGATTACTTAAGAGAAAGGGGCTGATTTTCGACATAACTAAAGCTTAGTAACTTTAGAGTGTTTGGACTTCAACTTCAAAAATTCAGTTGAATTCAACATACCTTAAAATTTCTGAGGTTGCCAAAAGCTGCTCTAGACCAACCAGTCTAGATATACTGACCTATTGTCCCCATCATGACAACAGGCATAGATACTATGAGAATTGACTTCCAAGCCATCCAAAGGCATAATAGGATGGAATCTACCCTATTTTCTCGAAAATAAGACATCCCCTGATAATAAGCCCAATTGGGTTTTTGAGCGCATGCACTAAAATAAGCCTCCCCCTGTAAATAAGCCCTCCCTGAAAATATTTAAATGCAGAGCTGCAAATCAGGTAAGAGGGCAAGAGGAGGCCCATCTTGCTCCACGCAACCCAAAATAATAAGACCTTCCTGAAAATAAAGCCAAGCGCTTATTTCAAGGTTCAGAAAAATATAAGACAGGGTCTTATTTTTGGGGAAACACGGTATGTTAGTGGAAGAGATTATTGGCAACATGCACTTCTTCATACAGGGGAATATAGGAAGAGGAAAGAGTTACAACAGAGAAGGAAAAAAAGTAGGTTGTAATGCTCATGAAAGACTTTGTGGAGAAACCCTGTGATAGATTCCCAGGTTTTCCTGAAAATTGAAAATTGTACACTTTGGCATTTAGTTGAAATAGATTGTAAATCCCTTATGATTCAAATATAGATTTACTGGCTAGTTTCAGATGATTAAATTTTACATTGACAGTCTCCATTCATTTGTAAAATTGATGTAAATGGACAAATTTTGGAATTGGTGAGAACAGAGAAAAGTATTTTTCACACTTCAGGTTTCTTTCTTAGTCCACCAATAGAAGGCTCTATTTTCTGGTGGGTAGAATGTGTCCAAGCTGCTCCATTTCCAATCCAGTGTTTCTTAGACCCCTATCATGTTTACTGTTTTAAAAGAAAACCCTTTTGTAGCATATAGGCACCCTAACAATGCATGTTTTCCATAGGAGCAATTTCTTACCATAACCTCCCACTTCCTGACTAAGCTTTAGCGATTCATTTTTTCAGAAAAGAGGTAAAGTATAGCATTTTTACAACAGATTCATTTCCCTACTTTCACCACGTGAAAGAACTTGTATGTGAAGGTTTGATGTCATGTTTGCAGTTACTTGGGAAAACTAATGAAAAGTTACTCATAGAAGTTTTGAATGAAGCTTTGGTGTCAAATTGTCTACTTGACAATATTTTTTGAGTTTAAGATAATTCCTATATTATCATGGAGCTGCCATATCAATGAGGTTGCAATATTTATTTTTATAATTAATTTTTCATTGCCTTCATTTCTAAGTTTCTTAGATGGTTGCAAGCAAATGTAGACAAATATATAGGAATGTGTGTATTGGAGTATTGTGTAACAATGATTTTATATCATTTTTATGGAATTGAAGACTCAAACAGTTCTTTTTTTTATTGAAAAAGTTTTAAAAATTTTACATACATTTTCTCCCCCCTCCCCAACCACCCCCCCGACTTCCCAGAGCAAATACAAAATAAAATACAGCTCAAATTCTCTAAGTTAAACTCCATTTCACACTTATCATAATCCTAATCATTAAACAAGTAGATAAAAGGAAAGCAAGTCTTCTTTCTTCTTATTCCATCTAATTCAACAGAACTAATCTCCATTTATAGTTACAGCAGTTAATAAAACAATTAAGTATTACCTAATCAAACCTATCATTACTCAATAAAACTAATTAATACTTAACAAATTATTAAGTCTATACGATTTAACAAAATATTTTATAACTTCTTTCATTTAAAACAGAGGGAAAAAAATCCAACAACAAAAAATAAAGAAACCCTCAATCAAAAAACCCCCCAAATTTAAAATAAAATACTATATAAAGTCTTCCGTCCTCCATTTTTCAATGTCCAGTTATAGTTAAAACACTTAATAATAAAAAAATAATAATAATAAATTTTTTTAATTAAAAAAAGAATATAACAATCAAACCTCTTATTAATTTATCAATACAGATAAAACATCATTTAATAACTATATCAAACATTTAAATTCTTCATACTAGATTAAACCAGTTGCTAATCTTCTTGTCTTCACATCTTCCAACAGCATATAGAATATCTTCATTTACGTCTACCCACCTAAATAAAAAATTGCTTCTTTATAAACCCCCCCCCCGAGTGACTTTATAATTATATTTGTGATAATATCCATCAAATCCAGTCAAAAATTAGATTAGTAGATTCATCAGACGTATTAGGGAAACCACCAGATCACCTGCAGTTGCTCTAGATCCATAGTCCTTTTGCCTTATATTTATTACCATCAAACAGGAAACTCCAGTACTATATTCAATAAAACTTCTGCGATTACAATTAGATCCAGATTTATCACAGTCCTTAATAAAATATTCCAAATCCTTCAAGTCAGGGCATATTTCACAGCCCAGCACACCAGCATTGCTGTGATCTGTTTATTCTTCTCAAAATATTCCAATACAGCTATAGATTGCCTCCTCATCGTCGCTCATCACTTAGTTAACTGGCATTAAACTGCTGTCTACTTTTTTTTCCCCCAAAAAATTCAAAATCTTTAAACATTTAAACAGTACTTTTTAAGGACCATCATCTCATCAAGCAGGGTTATTTTCCATTTCTCCGGGCTTTCTTCTTTTCCTTTTTACGAACTTTTTTCCTAACTTTAATCCCTCTGCCTTTTTTAACTCCAGTAAAATTTTGGGGTTTTTGGGATTGGATATTATAAAATTTTTGCAGAAATGTAGCTTCTTCTGGAAACAGCTCTTTAAATACATATTGAATTTTATAAAAAAAAATTCGTGTAGCCAAAATTTCATCAACTTCCAGAATTTCTTGCTCCTTATCCTGCTCAGCCTTCATCTTTCTCTCTTCTGTAAGATCTGCTATGGTCTGTTGTTGTTTTTTTTCCTCTCCCAGCTCTTCATTCAATCCCCCACTGCTAGATTGCAACTCAGTATTTCCATGTGTTTCATTGTTTCCAGCTTGAGAAGCTTGAAATATAGTGTCAATTCTTTTCAATAAAGCAGAGGTAACTGAACTCAAAGCTTCCTCAAAATCAGACCATTGAGGGTTAAATAACTCTCCTTTGTTTTCTTTGTTTTCAAAAAGCCCAGCCATCTTGCCCCCCTTCTTCCTTCCCTTCCAGAAGGACAGAAAAAAAAAAGGGGGGGAAGAGTTTCAAGAAGAAAAAAGGGGGAAAAAAAGACCTTTTAATTTGTATTGCTGCTTGAATTATTATTATTACATCCTTTCTTATTTCATTCACTTTTCAAAAAGGAGTTTTACGTTTCAAACAGGGGCTTGTCAATAATTACTTTTAACTTTCACTTCTTCACGCCCCGTTGAGACTCAAACGCCATCTTGCTTTCACTTTCCACTTAGGAAAAATCTTTTAAGGAAAGTAAATCCCTGGAGTTAAAAAAAAAGAAAAAAAATACTTGCTGTTTCCTTCGTGGAACTTGTGCTCCACCAGCTTGGTTCAAGAAGTATTTGTTTAAAGTTGTTTAATGGGGTGGCCGCGGCATCTAGTTCTGACAGGGAAAAACTTCCCCGTCAGAGGCATCCCAGGTCCGGAGCTTTGACAGGCTTCACGGGGAGCTCTCATCTTAGAGCACCAGATTATTAGCAAAACCTGGTGCTCTTAGGGAGCTCTACCCCACCCGTCTGCTCTCCTTCCCCCCTTCTTTCTGGGGGGAAGGATTCCAAACCGCAAGACAGCCGATTTTCGCTGTTCTTGCGATTCTACGGAGTCTGGGGCTGGCGCTTCGCGAAGAAGCGTCTGGCGATGCCGGCAGCTCAACCGGAAGTCGACTCAAACAGTTCTTGTTAGCATGCAGAACATTTTAGTAAGTACAAAGGACTTACTAAATCTAACCTATTTAGGAGCAAGGGGAAAACCTCTGATTTTGATCTTTTCTATGAGCTCTAAATTAGCAGAAGGATAGATTTTACCAAAATAAATATCAGTATGAATATGGGAAAGATCCAAAGATAGCTCAGAATTATTACCAATTAATGTGGACATAAATTGCAAAGTCTTACCAAACTGATGGTTTGGTTGTTTGGAAGTCTTTGAGTGTTGTATTAATATTAATCTTGCTATATTATTAACGATTCCTTAAATTAAGGAGAGTTGTGAATTGTTCAAATGTTTGTAATTCCTTGACTCCTCAAATATCTCTCTCCTCCCTCTTAACTCCACAATTCTAGGAGTATTCAGTGAATGTTACCGTAATAGTGAGCCACGGGCCTACAAACTACTGGTTCGCTGTTCCTACCTCTGGGGTGGAGCCACTATCCTCCATCTGGCTCACCAAGCTGATGCCCGTCTCTTTTTTGCACAGGATGGTGTGCAGGTATGGCCATACAGAGATTCACTGAGCTAGGTTCCAAACGTGCTTGGTATTTAAGGATGAATATCGTTACTGGATTCCATCTTGTATTTGATCTGGATATGCAGATCATTCTTAAAGACTGTGTTCAGAAGGGAATTATGGTCCCCAGAAGTTGGTGAATAATTAAGGGTGCAAAAGACATAGGTTCCTATCCCAAATAACACAATAGTATGATTGTGTTAATTAGAAATTATCCACCTGGGATCAACCTTTCATGGAATAACATTTATATAAGCCTAGGGAAGTAATCAGTTTTGAAAACCAACCAAAATATTATACAACTGAAAACTTCAAGCTAGCCATTTCAGGAGAGTAGGAGCTATAGTATTCCTTACATAACAACCACGATTGGGACTGGCAATTTCATTGCTAAGTGACAAGATTGTTAATGAGATATCATGTGACTATAACAAACTTACAACTTCAGTTCTACCATGATCATTATGAGTCACCATGGGTTGTTTGAGTGACTAGCAATTTTACTGTCCTCTTTTAACTCTGCTTGTTGGAAACCAGTGGTGAAGTATACAAATGACAATAACATAACCATGGGACAATGTGATGGTCATAAACACGTGCTGATTACAAAGTGCCCAAATCCTCATCATGTCACTGCAGGGACAAAGAGGGTGCTGAAGTTTTTGTAAAGGCAAAAACTGGTCACAAAATTACTTTTTCAGCACTCTTGCAACAAAAAAGGTCACTAAACAGGGCAGTCGTTAAGGGAGAATTACCTATATGTATTCAAGGCTTGAATTGTCCAGATGAAGGCAGCAAAGAGAGTAAGATCAATGCCTGAGAAATAGATTTCAACAAAATTAGGCTAAAATACAGATAGATGTTTGAAGCCTGGCAGGATTGCTCTTCTCAACTATTTGAAGGAATATCACGTATAATAACCAGAGGTCATATTATATAGGAATGGCATAAAATAGTATAACATAGCAATAAAGCAATAAATAGTAAAATTATAAAACCATACTATAGAGATCAATAGAGAAAACTTGGCCTTAGCTTAAAAATGAGAGGAAATTTTGGAAATTGTGGCTAGTGGTATTTCCACACACAACACCATGTTCATGTAGATATCTCAGTCCAAAGTTGGACCAATATTTTCCCTCCATTTATAGCTGCCCACATACTCAGCTAGCAACAGTCTCTACTGGATTAAGCATATTTCCAGATGGCCATGTGTCTCAAAATCTGAGTCTCAGCAACTGGTGGATCCCCACTCTGAGTAGACTCTTTTCAGAAATAGATAAAACCAGTGGTGAAATCCAGCAGATTCTGACAGGTTCTGGAGAACCGGTAGCGGAAATTTTGAGTAGTTCGGAGAACCGGCAAATACCACCTCTGACTGGCCCCAGAGTGGGGTGGGAATGGAGATTTTGCAATATCCTTCCCCCAGGAGTGGGGAGGGAATGGGGGTTTTGTAGTATCTTTCCCCTGCCACGCCCACCAAACCAAACCACACCACGCCCACCAAGGCATACCTACAGAACCGGTAGTAAAAAAAAATTGGGATTTTACCACTGGATAAAATATGTGTTGAATCTCTGAACTGGAAACAAAGCATAACATACTCAATACTTTAAAAGGGCAGCTAACAGGAACCTGCTAATTACCACCCAATTAATCTGCTAGACATTTCTTCTAAGTTATGTTAGGCATTTTCTAAAACCAGAAGATTGGGAAGGAGAAATAACACTTTTTCTTCAGACCAGTCAGGATTTCCAAAAGGACATTGCACGGTACACCACTGCATTACTTTGAAGGCCCTTATTCAAAATTATAAGAATAGGCATAGAAAACACCTCTTTGTCAGTTTTATTGATCATATCCCTGCCTTTTGCTCAATTGACTAGGGGAGAAACCAACTAGTACAAATATTAATAAGCACCTTCTTAAGCTAATTATTGAATTATATACAGTACTGACATTATGGCTCGTCTCTGTATTTTTCAGTGCTGCCTTTCTCTTGTGTTTTTCTAATAGTCCCTGCTTACCCAAAACTGGTGGGGAGAAATGGACCGAAGTACCTCTGTCTGGAAGCTACTTCTCACATTTTTTTGCCCCCCTCTCATCTTTACTAAACTCATTACATTCAGGTGGGTGTACTGGGCATTGTTTCATTTACATTTAATAGTGTGGCAGAGAGGGAGGAGCTGTGCATTGTTGGCAGCCTACAGTGTAGTTACTGTAGTCATTTAGTAACTAAATTCCTGACTATCAAAAATACTGAGTGTTTCTTTATGTAACAAGAGCATGAATAAGTATATTTTCCTTAGCTCCAGGGCAACCATTCTCTTTTGAGCAGACCTTTCAAAACCTGCAGTTGACCTGCCAGAGGACAATTAATCCACCTGCCAGAACAAGTGGAACAAATACGTTCAAATCTTAAGTCCTTGTCCCTAGAATTTCTAGCAGTAAATTTAATTTCTAGCATTAAATTTTATGGCTAAATTTTAGCATCTGCATTTAAAATGTGGTCAGGTGGTCATTCTGATCTGTAATGTGATCTTTAATAGGAACATGGATGATGATCTGCGGCTGGATTCCTTGGAACAGTTTGAACTGGACAGTCTTGATACAGATGTGAAAAGTACCATCGGAGACATGTTGTCTGAGTAGGGGGAATGGTCATGATCTTGGGAACATGGGCCTGTGGGAGAGTGGAAGTATGGGCTATCATAAATGAGGCTGTTGATGCAGTGGGGCTGATGGGGTGGCCTGGATCTCTTCAGGATATTCTAGGGTTTTTTTCCCTGTGAATATCCAGCTTTTATCAAAAAGTAATATAAAACCATGGAGTGGAAACTGTGGTCCTTGAAATGTAGGTGAACTACAATTTCTAGCATTCCCCACTGCCTAGGAATTGGTGGAAGCTTACAGCTTTTTTTAAAAGTACACTTATTTATTTAAATTGCCCCTTTTCAGAAGAGACATTTTGAAGTTGCTCACAAACATTTATTCATATGCCTATATATTTTATTTAATGAATTAATTACTGGAAGCAATAGAGTCAATTTATCGGTGGAACTCAAACATTTCTTTCTTCTTTTCCTTTTCATATCTTGACTCAGAAGTTTGAAACCTCCCTCCCATCTTTCTGTTCGACAACTCTGGTTACGACGGTGGCATCAGTTCTGGGTGGCACCAGTGACAGCATTCCTGGGCAATGTGGTGATGTACTTGCTCTTCCTCTTCCTCTTCTCCTACGTCCTGCTGCTGGATTTTGACCCTCCACCTCCCAAAGGTCCATCTGGCACTGAGATAGCTCTATACATCTGGATCTTCACACTAGTCTGTGAAGAGGTGCGTCAAGGATGTTTTGTCGGTTCCCGTCCTTTGTTGCAGAGAGTACGACGGTACATCCTGGACACATGGAACCAGTTTGATATCACGGCCCTGCTACTCTTCATGGTAGGGCTAGTGTGCAGGTAAGTGCTCTTCTGTGTTGTAGAGATTTCCATTCATTTATTCTGAAGCTTTTGAATGAGCTGGTGAGGTCAGTGATTAATACCACTGGAGATTAAAAGGAATGGTTATACAGTTTAGAATCGGTTTCTTTTTTTCTTTATACCACTGTCTATATCACAGGCTGTTTCCTTCGTCATATGAATCGGGACGCACCATTCTGTGCCTGGATTTCATGATCTTCACCCTTCGTCTCATCCATATCTTTGCAGTCAACAAACAGTTGGGGCCCAAGATGATTATCGTTGGCAAGATGGTGAGAAGATGCATTTCTGATGCACATGGAATAATACACAGAATGAGGATTGTTGAATATGCATGGACACTGTCCAACAAAATTTAAGCCAAGCGCAAATGAAATAGAGATTCAAAGGCTATATGGGCTGCATACAAAATATAAAATTTTTAGTTTTTATTGTTCTATTATTTTATTTTTGCATTGTTTAAATTTCCTTTTTATTTCTTTGTTTTATATGGTTGTGATCTGCCTAGAATAGCCCATGGTAAGATAGGCAGCAAATACATTTAACAACAACAACAACAATATAGTAAATATGACTAAAAATCACATAATAATGTTAAAAGTCTATGATCTTGTGGGGCTGCCTTTTTTAAATGTTTGATCTTGTTGCTTTTATTTGATTGCAAGTAACCTAGAATTGTCTCTAGGTGAGATGGGTGGCATAATCTCCTCTCCTTCTTCTCTTCCTAGATGAAGGATGTATTTCTCTTTCTCTTCTTCCTTGGGGTATGGCTGGTAGCCTATGGGGTCACGACTGAGGGTCTCCTTCTCCCCCATGATCGAAGAATCCCTTGGATATTTCGACGTGTTTTCTACCGACCTTACTTGCAAATTTTTGGACAGATCCCACTCAGTGAAATTGATGGTGTGTATTTGGGGGCTGCTTGCCGACTTTTCTTATTCTCATCCAGTTTGGCCTGCTGAAACCCAATAAAGAGTAGTGCAGATTTATGGATAGAGCACCAAATAGGCAATGGCCTTCTGAGGATTGTTAAACAACTCCTTTATTTCTTATTTATTTACAAAGACTCATTTGATTTGATTTCTGTGCTGAATGCAGAAAAAAGATAGAGCTTTCCATCTCTCTTCTGAAAGTCTGCTCCTGCATGGAATGTCTGGTTACCTACGGTAATTAAGCTACTCCCTAAATATATGACAGAGATAGTCTAGAATAGAAAATATAAAAAGCAAGACAATTACAATATTGAAAATGTTTATTTAAAAAAATAAGATGGAAACAATAAAATTAAGAGTAGGCTTTTGAAGGGGCACAAAGAAACAGTTTTTCATATCATGCATTATGAACATAAGGTATTCATTAACTATGAAACATTGACCAATTATTTAATCACCTTAGAATGAGATTGGACAAGCGCTATTAGCCATGACAATTTGGTAGTCTCTGAAACTTAAAGCTGTAAAAACTTGTGGAGAAAAAAACCAAATAATTGGAAATATTTTTTCTTTTTTTCCCTTCCCTCTAAACCAGTGCTGTCAAACTTGCTGGCGATGCCCACACCCAGGGGGAAAAGTCGCGATACATCACATGACGCTGCTGTGATGACATGAGTTTGACACCCCTGCTCTAGGCCTTCATATTTTTATACAAGCTTAGTAGTATATTTCAGAATATCAAATGCTAGTTGGAAAATAAGGAGAGATGGTGTCACCTTTATGAAGAGGTCTGTTTGAGAAACTCGTGTAAAGTATTTGGATGGCCACTGATACAAATGGGATTCTGCATTCATCAAGCTAACCTGATCCAGTAGATAATTTTTAGGGTTTTACCTTTTATTCCAGAATAGTCTTTTGGGCCACAACTCTCATCAGTCCCAACCAATATAGCCAGGGTCCAAGACTGATGAGAACTGTAAACCCAATACAATAATCTGTAAACCCAAAGAACTGAAGGAAACCAAATCTGGAGAAAGATAATTAAACTCTAAACTATCTAGAGTTAAAACAATCTTATGCAAGAATTCTGTGCACTCTTTACTACTATCTAGTCCTCGAAGATAGTAGTAAAACCTTCTTCAATCTATGACTTTCATCTCATTTTTTCCCTTTGATATTCTTCCCTAGCTGCCCATCTTACAGCCTCGAATTGCACCTATGACCCTTTAGCCATCTTGATGGAGGATGCGAACCCTTGTACCAATACCTATGCTAACTGGCTGGTGCTCATTCTCCTAGTGATCTTCCTGTTGGTAGCCAATATTCTGCTCCTCAACTTGCTGATTGCAATGTTCAGGTACCATTACCTCAATTCTATCAAGGCAGGATAAAATAAATAAATAAATACAAAATTTACACAAAGCTCCATAGTAAAAATAATAATAATAAAAAAATGGAATAAGATTTATGGTCCAAACCTAGTTCAATAGGACATTGTACTTTTCAAAAGAAATTTAGATGGTATCTATTTTAGCAATTTCAAGTTCAGTTTTCCACAAAATATTTTAAAAAAAGAAAAGAAAAATAAGATCAGTTGAATTAATTATATGACCATACTTCACATGTGGCAGTGTCATAAATCTGTGAAAATACATTCACAATATTTTTACAACTTTTTCCATGGTTCAAGTTCAGGAGAAAGCTGAAAAATATTTGCTGCTAAGCAGGGGTGGGTTCTAATTTTTTTTACTACAGGTTATGTGGGTGTGGCTTATTTTGTGGGCGTGGCTTATTTTGTGGGCGTGGCTTGGTTGGGGTAATGTGACTGCGTGGTCAACCTTTTTTTAAAAAAAATTTAAAAGCATTTTTTCTACAATCTTAAGAGTTGCAGAAAAAAATGCTTTTAAAAGCCTCTGACAATCTCAGCTGAGCCGCATGATCATCAGAGGCTTTTTTTTAACTTTTAAAAGCATTTTTTTGGCCGAAGAGGTTGTAGAAAAAATGCTTTTAAAAGTTTTTTTTAAAAAAGCTGCTGATGAGATGGGTGGGGTAAGCAAGTGGCGACCAGGCTGGGGACTGGTTCAGGGGTGTGGCCAGCCAATGTTATTACCAGTTCTCCAAACTACTACAAATTTTTACTACTGGTTCTTGTGAACCGGTGCGAACCGGGAGCAACCCACCACTGCTGCTAAGGAAATATAATGCCCATGGATGATAGAACAGGAGGGCTGCACCCAGGGGTGAAATGCTACTTGTTTGGACAGGTTCAGCCGAAATGGTGAGTGATGGCAGCAGGTGGTTCAGAGAACCGGTAGCGACGGCAGCGCGAGGCTCCGCCCACCCACCTGGTCATTGTTACTTCCTGGTTTTAACCAGGAAGTAACCTGTTTTTTACCCTCTGCGCATGCACAGAAGGGTTTGCACATGTGCAGTGGGTCCGCCCTCATAGATGACACACACATGGTGCATGTACTTCCGGGAAGGTAAGTAGATTTCACCCCTGGCTGCACCTCTACATTTTCTTTAGCCCACCCTTAATTGCTCTGATTAAACAGTATGGTCCCCAACTGTTTTGTTGAGATTTTCCTGTAGAAAAGGAAATGTAGAAATACAGCCTATGTTAGCTCATGTTTCTTTTCCATCCATATGCTGTCTATGATTGTGTTATAGGGATGAGCCATTCAGTTTGAAGTTAACTCCTCCAATTTGGAGAAAGGTGGGACTAACATATTGTTTCCCCTGCTAATAGTTACACGTTCTCCAAAGTGCAAGGCAACAGTGATATCTACTGGAAATCACAGCGTTACAGCCTTATCTTGGAGTATCATAGCCGGCCTGCATTGGCTCCACCCTTCATCCTGATCAGCCACCTACATCTTTTGTTCAAGCATCATATCAGCAAAGTGCAGTCAGCAAAGAGACGTGACTTCTGTGAGTGCTATAGGCAATTTTGGGATATTTAAGAGATAATCTACCTTGGAATGCTGGAACTCTTGGTGTTAACCACCTAGAGAACATCAAATATGGGAAAGTTGTTCAAGATCATTCATTTGTTCGTTCGTTTGTTGTCTTTATATTTTGCCATTCAACTGAAAGCTCAAGATGGCATAAATGAGATTTTCCTATGTTCACCTCCACAAAATAGATTTACAGATGAGGAGCAAGTAATTAGTTCCTCACTATGTAGTAAATTCTCTAATTGAGGGAGCTGGGCCTCCACAGTCCAAGCATGATGCTGAAATCACTGTTCTATATCAGCTCTTTGTGAATATCAAAAAAGATTAATTCTAAGACTATGTCATTATCAATTATTATCTCCTTTGTTCTACACCTAATGTGTTGTCAGACTTTTGACTGCCTCTCAAGTTTTCCACTTCTTCCAAGCAAGATTCTCACTCTGTGAGAATCATTAATAAGGTTTACTGAGATGAGAGAGATATGGAACCATTTCCGATTTATAACTAACTGATCCATTGATACATGCATTGACCTGGATATTTACGAGACCGCCTGCTGCCACCGAGAGCTCCCACCGGCCAGTACGCTCCCACAGAGAGGTGCTCCTCCGGGTGGCGTCAGCCAAGCAATGTCGACTAGCAGCCCCCAGGGGGAGAGCTTTCTCTGTGGGAGCACCTGCCCTCTGGAATGAGCTCCCCCCCGGAGATACGGACGATTCCAGATTTATGTACTTTCTGTCGGGTCCTCAAAACTTTTCTATTTTATCAAGCCGGGCTGGCCTAATTCTCCAATTGTGTAATTTTAATTTTAATTTGAATTTGAATGGGGGATTTTAACTGTCGGGCCAAATTGTTTAATATATTTTTTAATTGTTTTTAAATTTTGTATTTGATGTTTTTTACTTCTGGCTGTTCACCGCCCTGAGTCCTTTGGGAGAAGGGCGGTATATAAATTTAAATATTAAATTAATTATGGCAGAGACTTGTATTTCATATCAATTGGTGAGAAACCATTATCATTTTGTGAACCAATAATTAATCTATTTTGGACAGTGCTAGAACTCTCTGAGATCCAAAATAGGCGACTACTGACATGGGAATCGGTACAGAAAGAAAATTACTTAGTAACCCAGGCTCGACAGAAACGTGACAGTGACACTGAGCGACTCCGGAGAACTTCCCAAAAGTAAGAATAAGGAATAGAAGACAATAAAGAGAAAGGAAGGGGTGGAGATTAGGGAAGGATTGATCAATTTAAATCCAATTTGAATCAGTTTTCTGTTAATTATGGTTTTTTTCATACTGAAAATTTTTAAAAGTTTGTGAAAATTGCATTAAAATATGTATTTTAATATTTTCTTTAAAATGCAATTTAATCATTTAATTTCATAATGTGCATTTTAAAATGTATTGAATCATGAATATTTCATTGAATGCAAAGAAATTCAAAATCCAAAATATAAGTGCATTTACAATCCGACCATGTTTGATCAGAATGTGCAGATCAAATCAGTTTACACTGAAATTTGAGATCAAATTTCATACCCATCTTTAACTGGCACAGAAGAAAAGCATATTATAGACAGATTTCCTAAACCTGATTTCTTTTAGATATTTTGGGTAGCTTCTTCGAGAGATATTGCTTGGGAAATGAGAACAAAAAACATCTGCAGAATCTTCCCTGTTTATTGATTAACCGTTCCTAAAATTAACAACAGCATGGTAAAATGCAGACCAGCCTTTCTGGGAGGTGCCTTAGGCTCCATTCAGAACCATCACAGAGTTGTTACTAGTATTTTTTGTTTGTGTGTGTTCAGGGGTGGGGGCTGTCGCTTTGCAGACTTTCTGGATGGTGCATTTTTCTGTGAAGTAAGAACACTTTCTTCACCTTGCCTGTGTTCCAGATATGATATGGAAATTCCCATATTTAGGAAGAAGCCCTATAAGCCATAGGATTCATATTAGCTATTACTAGTTTGTCCTATTCATTTCAATGGCTCTAGGTATGAACTCTTAACACTGATGCATGCATAAACCAATTTCTTTATTCAATACTGAGATATGCTTTGGAAAGTGTTCACCCTTCCTTCTAAAAAAGCTGGTCTACAAATTCCTAAAATCCAGTCTTTCTGCCTAGATGTATTAGAACAGGTTTTCCAGATTATTGAAACACTTCTAGAATCCTTATGTGGGGGAAATGAGAGCTTTGGAATCAAATGTATGGGACTATCAGAGAGGATAGAGGATTGTCTCATCCCCCTATAGAGGAAAAAGAAGGTCGAATGTTTCTTTTCTTTGTAACTGCCTCACACCTCTAATTCTGCAGAGTCGATCAGGTTTTAAAGCAGCTTTCTGATATCAAAGAATCAGAGAGACGTCTGAAGACCCTTGAGACGCAGGTATGGAACAGCGATGGAAATGGGAAATGGGAGGAAAATAGAATCCTTTGGGAACTGATAGGACAAAGGCTTCACAAATAGTAGCAAAGGTGAAAAGTAGCAGCAGTAGATGAAAAAAGGCGTCATATTAAGAGAGAAAATTCAGGGATGGGGGAACCTTTGGCCTTCCACATGTTGGCTTTTCCTCTCCAGCACATATACCAACCAGAACTGTTGGATGTTGTAGTTCACCAACCACAGATTTCTCCTCTAAGATTGCATTTTTTCACTAAATGGATTAAATATATCTAAAGAAATCACAACTGTTTTCAACAATGTTGTATTTTTTTAAAAGAAAACACTGGTATGCTAAGCCAGCAACAAAGAAATCACAATATGGCATAATATGACAACTGTTTCCCATAAACCTTCAAAAACACTACCTCCCAAATATGTTTCTTTCTTTCATTTATTCCCATTAGATGGAGTACTGTACCAGTGCCTTGTCTTGGATAGTAAATATCTTGGCCCAGAGTGACATAGCAAAAGGAAAACAAGTTCCACCTATTCAGAAAAAAGGTAAGTAGACGGGAAAATTCAGAAATATTTAAGGATATGTATATTTAATGGACAGATAAGCATTATTCTGAAGTAAAGAATAGCATTTATCTATGTAGATCTCTCAATGTGCATGCATGTATTTACATGTAGTCTGTATGCAAAGTTTGACATGAATGAACATGTGGGGAATGAAACTACAGAAAATCTTCATAGGCATGGGGATACTTCGTTCCTTTTCATATTTCCATCCAGAGGGCAAAAAATTGGAGGAAAATGATCCAAGGCTTCTCTAGATTTGATGAGGCTGCCATGCAACAGAATCTCTTGCAAGAGAATTAGAAGCCAAGATGCTAGTTTTCACACCCCTCTCAAGTTAAATTTATTTTCAAGTTAAATAAACCCCTCTCAAATTTCTTGTGTGTCCAATCATATTTGGCCAATAAAGAATTCTGTTCTATTCTATTATGCAAAATACGTTGGGTTCAATAAATACATTCCTCTGGAAAGCTTCCTTATTGGTAAGGGTAGTGAAATCCAGAGCTGAAGGAAGTTAGTATTATACCAAAGCTCCATCATACTGAGACCAACAAAACCGACAGGAAAGAATAGAGCACCTTCTTTTCTTTTGTTGGGTTAGGCTAAGTTGTTCCAGAACCTTCACTGATGTAATTATATTTATTTGCATCCCTCTTCCTTTCTTATTATCGGAAAGGTGTGTCACAGTAGCCATAGATTTACATGATTTACAACTTCTTTTGGGCCACCTCCTACAAAGCTTCTTTTTGGGCTCTTTATGCCAGAATTAATTCTATCAATTCTGACAGTGATAAAGAACCACTATGGGTCTTCTCAAAGCCTCATTGTGAACCCAGAGAGGTTAGAACTCCCTTTCTGAAGTAGTCTTCTTTCACAGCTATTGCAAGAAAAGAATGGTGAAAAAATAATCTGGAGCATGACGTGCTACATTGATTTAGAGATAGTTTTACTTCAACCTGCTCTTCACCTCCAAAAAAGTGTTACTATTAAAAAAAAAGCCCAATTATACATTAAAAAGCACTGCTTTAATTGTACGTTCAGTTGATGTTATTTATTTACTTAATTTCTATACTATCACAATTCACATTCAAAACAATTCACATTTCTTTTGCAAAACAAAGATGGGTGTAAGTTGTGGTGAAAAGGAATACACAACCGCTGTGGGGATGTAGATGGCATGCACTCTTGATTAACTAGTCTTTCTAGTATCACTGGACAATTTGAGTTCCATTTTAAGAATGTGACAAATTATAGCTAAATTACTAAAGTTCCTGAAGGGAACAATAATTAGATGCAATGGCACCCCAAATCTTCCTGATCCTTAGTCCTCTTTATTTCTCACACAAGTTCTTTTTGGTAAAGACCAAGTAGATAACCCCTTTTGGGTAGAAAAGGGGTTGCTAACTATCAGACTAGTTTCCAAGTGTGGAATGGGAAAATCAAATGATTTATTCTTCTGCTGAAAAAAATCCCACTTATTTCGGAAGAAACACTCCTCAACAAAATAAAGGTAGTCCTTGATTTACGACCACAATTGAGCCCCACATTTTTGTTGCTAAGTGAGACAGTTATTAAGTGAGTTTACCTTATTTTATGACCTTTTTTGCTATAGTTGTTAAGTGAACCACTGCCGTTGTTAAGTAATAACATTGTTGTTAAATGATTTTGGCTTCTCATTGACTTTGCTTGTCAGAAGGTTGCAAAAGATGATCACATATGAGTCAGTTCCCAAGTAGCCAAACTTGATCAAGTGACCACAGGACTGCTGCAATGGTTTTGTGGAAAATGGTCATAAGTCACTTTTTTAAGGACACAGTAATTTCAAACAGTTATTAAATGAACTGTATAAATCGAAGACTACCTGTACAATTAATCTCATCTACAACTTGGTTAGCCTAATGAGAATCACTGCCCCCTAGTGGATTATTTGGGTGTAACAGAATAATACAGGAGCTCACATCTTTTGTTGATCTCTTTTCTTACAGATTGAACTTTTCCATAGAACATGAAAAGAAAGTGAAGAAGTGTCAGCTGCTGCTGTTTACAAAATCCAAAAAGTGTCTCAACACTTGATGTTGAGAATTAAAATGTTCAGCAGGAAATAATTGAGAGAATCCAGGATCACATTTCAGTTCAGCTACAAATACCCTATGTCTGACTTTAGTTCCCTTCATTGGAAATATGAATTATCTACCTCACAGCATTTCAATGAGAATGAAATGTGGACAATTAAAACAGTTGATATAACAGACAGGCAAAAACAATAGATAACAATCCTGTCCTATACTTATATTGATAACTGAATCAGCTGCTAATTTTGTTTGTAGTCGGTAAAATGAAGACTCAGAATGTTGTAAACCACTCAGAGTGCTGTTATATGGAGTGGTATATAAGTCTAAATGCTATTGCTAAAACAATGATATATGGGTGTAAGTCAGTGGTGGGTTTCAAATTTTTTTACTACCGGTTATGTGGGTGTGGCTTGGTGGGTGTGGCATGGCTTGGTGGGCATGGCAGGGGAAGGATACTGTAAAATCTCCATTCTCACCCCACTCCAGGGGAAGGATACTGTAAAACTCCATTCCCTCCCCATTCCAGAGAAAGATTACTACAAAATCCCCATTTCCTCCCAATCAGCTGGGACTTTGGAGGCAGAGAATAGATGGGGGTGGGGCCAGTCAGAGGTGGTATTTACCAGTTGTCTGAACTACTCAAAATTTCCGCTACCGGTTCTCCAAAACTGGTCAGAACATGCTGAAACTCACCTCTGATGTATGTATTGAGATGGGCAATCTTTTGATGGCTAGGTCACAATTACACTGAACTCTTCAAAATTCAAAAAGAAATAATATGATGCAAACCTGATGAGGCTAGCTTTTCTGAGGTGTTTGGGGAAAATGTTCTTTGTTTCTATTGGTTATACTTTGGTTTTCCCATGATTCCTGACATAAATTAGCAAGAAACTGTGCTTCTGATATGGTGCTCAGAGCTTTTGGTTAACGTCTTATCACTGGATACACCTGATATAATATTAATGGGAATAGGTAGGACATGCTATGCCTTAAAGGAATAAATGGGAATTAATTAAAGTCCGTGACTCATATGCAGGAGGCCCAAGGTTCAGTTCCTGGCATTCCTAACAAAAAAATCTTGATGTAGCAGGTGATAGAAAGGTTTTCTTATTGCCTAAAAGCCCTACAGCCATTAATGAAAATAGATGATGCAATGGTATGACCTATTACAAAACAGCTTTCTGTATTCTTAAAATAATTACCTCCATAAATCTTCATATGGACAATCCAGGCTGACATTAATTTCTCAAGTGCATGTTTGCTTGATACCTCTTTCCTAGTTGTCTTTGAATCAACCAAGGTGCCATGCACTTGGTGTTGTACAAGAAGAGTAAGTGAAATCATGTGTGATACCATTTTCTAATATAACAATGTGTAGAAACTAGAACTTTTCTAACTGATGATACATCCATCAGTTCTAATGGCTGGGATTCACAGACAACAGCAGTTGACATTTGCAAGCCAAAGGATATTCTCCTAATCATGTAATTAGTTTTGTGTCTTGCTTGAGAAGAAAACTTGATTGGTTTATACTTTAAAATTATACCTACTAGATTAGGATTCTAGGGTTTAAAAAAAAAGTTAGATCACCCAAGACTTTTGCTTAACCCACTCAGTTCTGGGAAATACAAAGAATATTGTATCCATTTCAACCTGCACATGACCAAAGATCCTTTATATGCAGGGGAGGAAGTTGCTTCTTTGCAAACAGACAGAAGGCAGCAATTCTCAGTATTTAACCTGAATTTCCCTCTTGGTATTTTCAACATAGGTGATGTATGGTCAGTAAAACAAATTGTACTTTTTATGTTAAGAAAACCTATACCAGTATACATTAAATGTCTTTCAGACAGAAAACTAAACATAGCCATGGCTAGGCAAAATTAAGTGAACA
>WNWU01014776.1:0-29141 GCA_012654045.1 Ptyas mucosa | reverse complement strand
CAAGATGCAAATTAAATTCCATCAATTTTTAAATGGGTATGTGGAATAGCAACTTGTTGTCTTGTCTTGATAATAAAATTCTATTTCTAACCAGCCTTCCACACAGATTCCCTCTGCTTTGCTCTCTACCCACCTCCACTCTTCCATGGCTTCAATTCCTAGTACCTTTTTTGTTTCTTCATCCATGACTCTGTTTCACCTCTGTCCTTGTTCTAATGCTTTAACCCCATCCCTTCTCTTTTTGAAGTTGAATTACATTTTAAAATGCATGGGCACCTCTGAAAGATTCTAGAAGTTGTAGTAACGTTCAAAAGTATTTGTATTTGGCAACAATTATCCTATCCAATAAACACCATTACATTGCATAGCTCCCTAAATATGTATTTTGTGTATTTTTGTTTTTTAAATTGTTCATATGCCAAATATCACTTTTTGAGCATGGCTACCAGGAGTCTTCATTTTCTGAAGTTAAACATACATTGTTCCTTCAGATTTCCAATTTCCCCAAATTCTTCATCCTTCCTGAATCTCTTTCAGTTTGCTTATATCAAGAATGAGGGATTTGTTCACCTTCACAAATTCTTGACTCCAACTTCCTTCAGCGTCAGCTATTTTGGCCAGTAGCCAGAGATGACAGGAACTAGAGTCAAACATCTACAGAGCCATCAGTTTATTCTATATCCTTCTTCAGGCCACACTCAAATTGAACACACTATGCCTAGTGCAAAATAACTGATTCAGTGCAGATTGTTCCAGAACTTTTCCCTTATATATATTCCCCTCTGACTATTGCAAGGAGTTACCTATATCTGAACATATCTGAACATTACTGAATTACTGAGCATACTGGAAAGCCAGTTTGTAATAGTAGTTAAGATACCAGGCTAGAAACTGGGAGATCGTGAGTTTTAGTCCTATCTTTGGCCCAAAGCCAGCTGAATAAGCTTGAGCCAGTCATTCTCTCTCAGCCTGAAGAAGGAGGCAATGGCAAACAAATTCCAAAATCTTGCCAAGAAAATTGGAGGGGTTAATCTGTACAGTTGTTAGGAGTCAACATTGACCCAAAGGAATACCCCCCCCAAAAAAATCTCACTCCACTGAGCATTAAAATATGTAAAAGATAAAAGAAAATTTGTTCATTTATTGACAATTCATATTTCTAAACCACCTATCTCCCACAAGTTGTTATACTGGATCTCAGAGTTATAGGTGTTCTGATCCCTTCCCAATCATTCTGTTTCATAGTGCCTCCAATTTCTGCCAGTGTGGCAGTCCTCACAAAAATCATACATCAGTAGCCATAGAAGATGCTTTTGGAGCAGCCATTGTCAGCAAATGGGACTCAGCGCAACATACCACAGAGAGTCCAACTGATGCATATGGGGAGGTGGAATTTCTAGGCACTGGCCGTAGACCGAGTAAGGTGAGCTTGTGATAGGACAAGAAATAAGCTAAGGATTCTAGAGGATAAAGTCAGGATTATGGTTGGAGACTGAGGGGCTAAAGACAAAGCAACTATTTCCCAACCCTAAATGTAATGACAAGAAGGAGGGCATCTGTAGTCAGGGATGACCTAATCAGTGGTGGGTTGCCCCCAGTTCAGACCGGTTTGCAAGAACCGGTAGTAAAACCAGCGGGAGGTCCCACCCACCACCCCAGATGTCATCATCAGCGATCTGTGCATGTGCAGAAGTAAGGCGCGCATACGAGCGAAGCAAGCACGCACGTGCAATCCCGTTGCGAACTGGTAGTGAAGGTAAGTAGAACTCACTCCTGGACCCAATGATGGGATATTGGAGGATAAAGCCGGAGCAGCTGAGAAGGACGTGTGTCTGAAGTAGGATGAAGGTCCATGATTCCCTTCATTGTTTCCTCCTGCCAAATGTACCCTTGTATTGACCATATTTTCTGTCTGGCTATTGAACTGGCCACTTTCTAGATAGCTGTTTGAATGGGTGCTCGTAGCAATGAATTGCCATACTGGCTATCTTTGCAGGTAAATACTTCAGACCTCTTAAAAAGGAACACCTGAAAAAGTCTCTCAAAGTGGCCCATATAGGACAACAGTTATGTGGGAAGAAAGATGATGAATCCAGAGAGTTAGATGCCTGACGTATAACAAAAATGGATGACGCTAGATAAAACTATTCAGGGCTTGTAGTCTCTTTGGTCTAATTCTTTTCTCTCCCTTGCAGTTCATTCGCCTCTCTGACTCATCTGATCCTCAAAATGCTTATAATTTAGTAACGCATCACTGGAAAATCCCACATCCCAACTTGGTGGGGTCAGTGGTGGGAGGCGAAGGTGAGGGGCCCATAAGGGCCTGGCTCAAAGATGTGCTGAGAAAGGGGCTGGTTAAAGCAGCTCAGAGCACAGGTAATCTCTTCCTGCGGTTTGCTTTAATTTTACTAACCATTTTAAAACATCATTGCAGAACAAGGGGCTGAAACTTTTGAAGGAAGGGCTGGGAAGCCACAGCTACTTTGATGTGTGATACATTTGAATAACAATGATTGGGTATGCTAGCATATCTTTGCTATTGGAACAGTAGTGAAGAAATGCTTTCTTGAAAGTTATTGAAAGATATGTGTGCATATTACATAGCAACTAGGTAAACCTATGTAAACATGCTTCTTAGTTTAGTTCCTTGAATATAAAAAGAATAGGAATATCGAGCATGTTTTATAGTAGTGTATTTTCAATGTTGTGCAAACCTGACTTGTTCTGTTCTACTGCATAGTTTTAAAATCACATTTGGAATTTGCATTAGAAATCTTCAGAAATATAGGACTTCCAGCGGTGACGTAGAGTCATGGTGGCACAGGAGAGAAGCGCTCTCTTTCTGATGCCAGTTTTCTGAGCTTTTGGTGCCTGTTTTGGTGAAGACCAATCCTGGAGGGATCAGGAATAAGGAGGGGAAACTTCTGGGAAGGCGAGGAGAGGTGCGATCTCCCACCGTACCGAGAAAATCCCTCAATCCAGGCTTGGGAGAAACCAGCCGGTGCGATGAGCACAGCTGGCCCAGAGGCCTGATGAGCTGATTGAGATCATTGGGAGCAGAGGAGTGAGTACAGTGCAAAATTGCCGAGGGTGAGCAGACAGCAAGAATCAAAAATCTGGCTGATTTGATGCAAAACTGAGGAGGAAATACTTTTCTGGAGGGGCAGCGCAAAAAGAGAAGATCTCAGAGCATAAAGGAGGTGGCAACTGTAGAGATGAGCAGAAAGAAAGAGGATGGAACATAGATCAGCGGAGAAAGAATAAAAGACACTAAAATAGCGAAAAATGAAGTGAGGAGAAGTGGATTTAAACTGCAGAGATTTAAAGAAAAACGGACATCCTTCGTATCCTCCTTTTTTTTTGGCTGCCTTAATGGAAGGAGAGAGGTAGTTTGGCAGAACAAAAACTGCAGATTGTGACTGTGCAGATTGGAGATCGCCATATTGAAACCGGGAAAGACTCCAACGTAAAAAAGAAACGAGTTGGTTTTTCCCTTTCTTGAAAATATAACAAACAAGACTCACAGAACTCATAGAACATTGAAAACATATTGCTCTTATACAGCCCTCTTTTACTTAAACATAGATAATTGTGATTGATACTTATTAGAATTGATTAAGAACTATAGCGATACTTGTTTAGTAATAATAAAAATAGTATATAAAATAGTATATAATAAGCTAGAAAAGTATTTAAGATCTATATAATTATAGTGATTTAGAAGTAATCATTGGGAAGTAATTAAATTTAATTAAATCTGAACATACATTTCTTTTTGTGATTTTAGATAAATTAAGTATTATAATTATTAATTATTAAGTATTAAGAATTGATTAATTGAATAAGTGTGATTATCTAAACTACATATTTATATATACCTATACTTATTTATATCTATTTATACTTATATTAACTACTTATATTAACTTATATTAGTATTATACTGTAATATTCATATTATATTTAAATTTATAGTACTGCTACATTTTTTATGAAGTATTTTATAGAGATAACCAATTAGTTAAAGGAATTTTACTTAAAGAAAAGACAAAAAAACTACTCAAAATTTTGGATGGTGATTTGGGAGAAAGTTGATAAAATATTGGAGGAACAATATAGAATTCTGAAAAAAATGACAAGCACCACCACAACAACGTTGAAAACAGGAAAGAAAATAACATCAATCTTAGCAGGAACATTGGCCTCCCCAGTATCACAGAAAACTTTGGAGGGAATGTTTGCATCAGAGAAACAACCCAGCACACCTAGTATGCCAACAATGCAAGCCACATTAATGACAATTCAAGAAACGATGGTCAAACTGCAAGAATGCATGACCAGAAACCATGAACAATCTAGAAAAGACATGGACAAGGTAAAGAGAGAAGTTAAGAATGACATTCAAAAGATTGATGAAAAAATGGACCTGATACAAGAAATCATTCAAAAAAATGATCAAAGGATAAAAGAAATAGAACAAAAGACTGAATTGACAGAAGGAAAGTTGGAAGCATTGGATACAAAAATGGCGGGATTAAACAAGGAACTTGAGAATACAGTAGTGCAATTGGAAATGGAAAAAGCGGCATTTTATCTACGTTTCCAAAATGTAGTTGAAGAGAGGGAGGAAGACCTGACGATGATAATGGCGGAGATGATAGCTGAGGGTCTCCAAAGAGAAAGGGAAGAAATAATAAATGAATTAGATGAAGTATATCGGGTTCACACAAATTACGCCTGGCAAAACAAACTCCCTTGGGAGGTACACATAAGATTCATAAGAAGAAAGGTGAGGGATATTGTATACAAAATAACGAAGGATGAACCTATGCATTACAGTAATAAAGAAATAATAACTTTGAAACAAATCCCCCAAAGAATAAGAGACTTGCAAAAAGAGTATTGGTTCCTGGCCACGCTGCTAAATAGGAGATATATACCCTTTAGATGGATGACGCCGGAAGGGATGTTAGTAACGTGGCAGGGAAGGAAAATAAAGGTGGATTCGCAGAGCAAAGCAAGGGAATTATATGATCAAATGATAGGAAGTGAGATAACAAGTGATAGTAAAGAAGAGGGAGGAAGGAATATAAAAGGAAAACAGAGATGGGAACGTGAAAGAATTCCACCACAAGGAGGAAAAGAAGACGAAGGAGAGATTCAGGAGGAAGGAGGAGTGCAAACAAGAGGCAAAAAAAAAAGAACAACAAGAAACAAAGAAGAAACAACAGGAAAGTCAGTAAGAAATGGAAAGAACTCTTAAAATTTTATCAGTGAATGTAAACGGACTCAACTCACCATCCAAATGATACCAAATTTTCAAAAAAATTCTGAAACAAAAATTGGATATAGTGTGCCTTCAGGAGGTACACATAAGAAAACAAGACATAAAATACATACAAAATAAGAAATTAGGTAAAGCATATTCATCTTTGGCAGAAGAGAAAAAAAGAGGAGTAGTGGTATATATAAAGGAAGGAATAGATAGCAATATAGGATATATAGATACTGAAGGTAGAATAGTGATGATAGAGTTAAGACTTGATTTCAAAAATATATTATTAGTAGTAATATATGCACCAAACAGTAAACAATTAGAATTTTATAAAAAAGTGCATGAGAAAATTATGGATCAAAAAATGGAAAATGTATGACTGATTGGAGATTTTAATGCTATTTTAGATGTAAGAAAAGACTATAAATGTACCCAGCAAAATAAAAATAAGAAAAATATATTACCCAGAACTTTTACAGATATGGTGGAAGAGTTAAACATGATAGATAGTTGGAGGTTCTATAATCCTGAAACTAAACAATTTACATATTATTCGAACCCACACAAGTCCTGGTCTAGGTTAGACATGGTATGGGTACCCAGTATGTTAATGAGGGACATAGAAGCGGTGGAAATTCTACCAAACGATTGGGTGGATCACAACCCATTAATGATGACATGGAAGGGGCAGCAGAGAAAGAAAAATAGATGGACAATCAATATACAGTTAATAAAAGAAAAAGAATATAAGAAATATATGGAAAAGGAACTAGAATTGTTTTATAAGGAAAATACGAAACAACACACCTCCCTACAAAATTTATGGGACACAACCAAGGCGTATGTAAGAGGCCTTACAATAGCATATAATGCAAACATAGAAAAGAGAGAGAAAAAGAATATAACAAATTACAAGAAGAAATTCAAAATTGGGAAAGTAAATTGGTGGGATGATAACAATGAGAGGAGAGAGTTAAAGATGTGAGATCATGGGAGTTGAGAATAGCAGTGAATCTGATCAGACATGAATAAATTACAATTCAGAGGTCAAAGAGGAAGAGAAAGACAATGAAGAATAGTAAATTGGGGATAATGAAGCTGATTGCGGATGATGAGAGAAGATGAAACACAGGATTGAGAAGGCTGTCTTTGTAACTCATTCCTGAAGTGCACTTTACTCATACCAGTTGCTTCTGCCTTGTTCATTTCTTAAACGAGTATCAGAGGCGGTACATGCCTCCATTCCCTGCCTCCTTATAGCTGGATCTGGGGGAGCAGCAGACTGCTTGGCTGAATTGTTGGAAGAGACACAACCTGGGGAGTCCCTGAAAACTCTGGCAATGAAGAAAATGCAGGGAAAATTCCCAGACAATGACTTGGAGGAGTTGGCTGAGCAGATAGGACCTAGTATGTAACACTTTTCCATCTCTCCTTTCTTTTTATATCCCTCAGAACTACATTCCTATTTCCTCCTGTTCTAGACTACATTTCAGAACTCAAAAATCCAAAAGATATTGGCCCTGGAGAAATCTCTCTGTCTCTCTGTCTCTCTCTGTGTATGATTTTTTTCCAGATAAGTATATGACTTGTCTACATGACTTGTCAGGTGGAAAGCATTGGGAATCTGAGGGAATTGGTGACTATCTATTCAGACCAAGAAGGTTTGGAAAAGTTTGAGACTGTCCTGCTTAAAGCTCTAGTGAAAGGTAATTAAATCAAAGAAAGGCAGCCTTTTCACATAATAGCGATGGATACAAATATGCAGTCTCAAACTGTATTGTGGACACTTTTAGATTAAATTGAAAAGATAAAAAAACTTACATCACCAAACCCCAAAAGGTTTTGGCAGTTTTCTGGCCAGGATATCATTGAATAGCAAGTCATACAAGACTTGATTTAATTGATCAGTGTGTTTCCATAATGTGCTAGCTTAACATATCGTATCCAAGAGTCATAATGCCAGACTTTCTTGGTTAGCTTGATTTCCAATTTTTATCAAACTTTCTCTAGCTTTTAAAAAAACATTACATATAGCAGTGGTTCTCAACCTTCCTAATGCCGCGACCCTTTAATATAGTTCCTCATGTTGTGGTGACCCCCAACCATAAAGTTATTCCTAAAACCATCAAAAATATGTGTTTTCCAATGGTCTTAGGCCTGGTTCCCCAACCTTTTGGACCTCAGGGACCACCAAATTCATAATTTTAAATTTCGCAGACCACTAATACGAATCCAGTGTGTCGCTTCCTGAAGCACCTGGACTCCCAGTGATGGGATGGGGTCCTTCAGGCACTCTCCCTCCTCTCTCTCTCCCACTCTCTCATTCTTTCTCTTTCTCTCTCATTTTCTCTTTCTCTCTCTCCCCCTCTCCCTCCCCCACTCTCTCATTCTCTCTCCCCCGCTTTCTCTCTCTCTCCCCCTCTCTCTCATTCTTTTTCTCTCTCCCCGTTTCTCATTTTCTTTCTCCCACTCTTTCTCTCTCATTCTTTCTCCCCCTTTCTCTCTCCCCCACTCTTTCTCCCTCATTCTCTTTCTCCCCCTCTTTCTCTCTCTCTCATTCTCTTTCTCTCTCCCCCTTTCTTTCTCCCCCACTCTCTCATTCTTTCTCTCTCCCTTTCTCTCTCTCTCCCCCACTCTTTCTCTCTTTCTCTCTCCCCCTTTCTCTCTCTCTCTCCCCCACTCTCTCTCTCTCATTCTGATTCTCTCATTCTGATACTCTGTCTCTCATTCTCTCTCTCTCACTCTCTCTGATTCTCTCTGTCTCTTACTCTCATTTTCTATTTATTTATTTATTTATTTATTTATTTATTTATTTATTTATTATTGTGATTTATATGCCGCCTTTCTCCCTGGGGACTCAAGGCGGCTCACAAAATGACAACTTTAATACAAAACACAGTAAAAAAAAATTAAAATCAGCAACCCAATTAAAACAGTTTAAAATTATAACAGTGTACCCCCAAATGGATCAGTTTAGTTGACGGAAGACCCACGTCTTCAGCTCGCAAAGACTTGTCTTTCTCTCTTTTTCATTCTTTGTCTCTTTCTCTCTCTGTTTCATTCTGATTCTCTCTCTTTCTCTCTCTCTCATTCTCTCTTTCATTCTTTGTCTCTTTCTCTCTCTGTCTCATTCTGATTCTCTCTTTTTCTCTCTCTCTCATTCTCTCTCTCTCTCTCTCTCATCTCATGGGCCAGCCAGTGTCTTGGGGCTGAGAGGAAGTCAAGCATCTCCCTGAGAGACCAAGGGCCGGAAGAAGTGTGGGAGCGAAGCGCTACTTGAACTTGCACGGCATGAGCATTTGCCTTGGTATATTTGCGCCAGCCAGTGGCCAAGGCAGCCCTCATCTCTCCGCTGAAAGTGCAGCATCAGGATTCCACTTCGGTATATTTGCGGCGCAAGGCAGCCCTCATCTCCTGCCGCTTGGGACTCAGAGCGGTAAATGGTGACTGGTCCGGGGAGCAGCTGGATTTTGCTCTCCATTGCAGATGCCAGATTGGCCCCCTGCAAGCTCTCATCTCTCGAGGAGCACTCTCTGAAGCGGCGCTGGAAACTTTGGTCGGGCTCCTCGTGAGACAAGAGCTTGCAGGGGGCCAATCTGGTGTCTGCAATGGAAAGCAAAATCCAGCTTCTCTCTGCTGTAAGTGCGGCATCAGGATTCCGCTTTGGTATATTTGTGGCACAAGGCAGCCTTTGTTTCCTGCTGCTTGGGACTCAGAGAGGTAAACAGCATCTGGTTCGGGGAACAGCCGGATTTTGCTCTCCATTGTGGATGCCAGAGATGAGACCTTGCAGGGGGCCAATCTGGCATTCGCAATGGAGAGCAAAATCTGGCTGCTCCCCAGACCAGTCACCATTTACTGCTCCGAGTCCCAAGTGTCAGGAGATGAGGACTGCCTTGCGCCGCAAATATACCATGGCGGAATCCTGATGCCGCACTTACAGTGGAGAGAAGAAGCCGGATTTTGCTCTTCATTGCAGACACCAGATCGGCCCCCTGCAAGCTTTCATCTCTCAAGGAGCCCGACCAAAGTTTCCAGCCCCACTTCAGGGAGCGCTCCTCGAGAGACAAGAACTTGCAGGGGGCTGATCTGGCATCCACAATAGAGAGCAAAATCTGGCTGCTCCCTGGATCAGATACCATTTACCGCTCCGAGTTGCACGCAGCAGGAGAGGAGGGCTGCCTTGTGTCACTGGCTGGCACAAATATACCAAAGTGGAATGCTGTTGCTGTGCAAATGAAAGTAGTGCTTCGCTCCCGCAGTTTCCAGCCATCGCAAATGCCGCTTATTCCCGCTTCTGCTACCCCCTCCCCCACCGCCACAACAGCACCATTCATTCCGGATGGCGAGAGCTGCGCTCTGTTTGCACCATCTGCAAAAATGCGAAAATTTCTCTGCGGACTATCAAAGGACTACCAGTTGGTAACCACTGTCTTAGGTGACCCCTGTGAAAGGGTTGTTCGACCCCCAAAGGGGTCATGACCCACAGGTTGAGAACCACTGTTCTAGGGTTTTTTCCCTGTGAATATCCAGCTTTTATCAAAAAGTAATATAAAACCATGGAGTGGAAACTGTGGTCCTTGAAATGTAGGTGAACTACAACTTCTAGCATTCCCCACTGCCTAGGAATTGGTGGAAGTTTAACTCTTTTTTAAAAAGCTTCTTATTTATTTAAATTGCCCCTTTTCAGAAGAGACATTTTGAAGTTGCTCACAAACATTTATTCATATGCCTATATATTTTATTTAATGAATTAATTACTGGAAGCAATAGAGTCAATTTATCGGTGGAAATCAAACATTTCTTTTTTCTTTTCCTTTTCATATCTTTTCCCAGAAGTTTGAAACCTCCCTCCACTCTTTCTGTTCGACAATTCTGGTTACGACGGTGGCATCAGTTCTGGGTGGCACCAGTGACAACATTCCTGAGCAATGTGGTGATGTACTTGCTCTTCCTCTTCCTCTTCTCCTACGTCCTGCTGCTGAATTTTGACCCTCCACCTCCTGAAGGTCCATCTGTCACTGAGATAATTCTATACATCTGGATCTTCACACTAGTCTATGAAGAGGTGCGTCAAGGATGTTTTGTGGGTTCCCGTCCTTTGTTGCAGAGACGGTACATCCTGGACACATGGAACCAGCTTAATATCACGGTCCTGCTATTCTTCATGGTAGGGCTAGTGTGCAGGTAAGTGCTCTTCTGTGTTGTAGAGATTTCCATTCATTTACTCTGAAGCTTTTGAATGAGCTGGTGAGGTCAGTGATTAATACCACTGGAGATTAAAAGGAATGGCTATACAGTTTAGAATCGGTTTCTTTTTTTTCTTTATACCACTGTCTATATCACAGGCTGTTTCCTTTGTCATATGAATCAGGACGCACCATTCTGTGCCTGGATTTCATGATCTTCACCCTTCGTCTCATCCATATCTTTGCAGTCAACAAACAGTTGGGGCCCAAGATGATTATCGTTGGCAAGATGGTGAGAAGATGCATTTTTGATGCACATGGAATAATACACAGAATGAGGATTGTTGAATATGCATGGACACTGTCCAACAAAATTTAAGCTAAGCACAAATGAAACAGAGATTCAAAGAGTATATGGGCTGCATACAAAATACATAATTTTTATTTTTTATTGTTCTATTATTTTATTTTTGCATTGTTTAAATTTCCTTTTTCTTTCTTTGTTTTTTATGGTTGTGATCTGCCTAGAATAGCCCATGGTAAGATAGGCAGCAAATACATTTAACAACAACAACAATTAGTAAATATGATTAAAAATCACATAATAATGTTAAAAGTCTATGATCTTGTGGGGCTGCCTTTTTTAAATGTTTGATCTTGTTGCTTTTATTTGATTGCAAGTAACCTAGAATTGTCTCTAGGTGAGATGGGTGGCATAATCTCCTCTCCTTCTCTTTCTAGATGAAGGATGTATTTTTCTTTCTCTTCTTCCTTGGGGTATGGCTGGTAGCCTATGGGGTCACGACTGAGGGTCTCCTTCTCCCCCACGATCAAAGAATCCCTTGGATATTTCAATGTATTTTCTACCGACATTACTTGCAAATTTTTGGATATATCCCACTCAGTGAAATTGATGGTGTGTATTTGGCAATGGCCTTCTAAGGATTGTTAAACAACTCCTTTATTTCTTATTTATTTACAAAAACTCGTTTGATTTGATTTCTGTGCTGAGATAGAGATAGAGCTTTCCATCTCTCTTCTGAAAGTCTGCTCCTGCATGGAATGTCTGGTTACCTACGGTAATTAAGCTACTCCCCAAATATATGCTAGAGATAGTCTAGAAAGGAAAATGTAGAAAGCAAGACAATTACAATACTGAAAGTATTAATTTAAAAAAAATAAGATGGAAACAATAAAATTAAGAGTAGACTTTTGAAGGGGCATAAAGAAACAGTTTTTCGTATCATGCATTATGAACATAAGGGATTCATTAACTATGAAACATTGACCAATTATTTAATCACCTTAGAATGAGATTGGACAAGAGCTATTAGCCATGACAATTTAGTAGTCTCTGCAAGCTTAAAGCTGTAAAAACTTGTGGAGAAACAAAGGAAATAATTGGAAATATTTTTAATTTTTTTTTCCCCTTCCCTCTAAACCAGTGCTGTCAAAGTCGCTGGCGACACCCACACCAGGGGGAAAAGTCACGATACATCACGTGATGCTGCTGTGATGACATGAGTTTGTCACCCCTGCTCTAGGCCTTCATATTTTTATACAAGCTTAGTAGTATATTTCAGAATATCAAATGCTAGTTGGGAAATAAGGAGAGATAGTGTCACCTTTATGAAGAGGTCTCTTTGAGAAACCTCACTGCTTGTGTAAAGTATTTGGATGGCCACTGATACAAATGGGATTCTGCATTCATCAAGCTAATCTGATCCAGTAGATAATTTTTAGGGTTTTACCTTTTATTCCAGAACAGCCTTTTGGGCCACAACTCTCATCAGTCCCAACCAATATAGCCAGGGTCCAAGACTGATGAGAACTGTAAACCCAATACAATAATCTGTAAACCCAAAGAACTGAAGGAAACCAAATCTGGAGAAAGATAATTAAACTCTAAACTATCTAGAGTTAAAACAATCTTATGCAAGAATTCTGTGCACTCTTTACTACTATCTAGTCCTCGAAGATAGTAGTAAAACCTTCTTCAATCTATGACTTTCATCTCATTTTTTCCCTTTGATATTCTTCCCTAGCTGCCCATCTTACAGCCTCGAATTGCACCTATGACCCTTTAGCCATCTTGATGGAGGATGCGAACCCTTGTACCAATACCTATGCTAACTGGCTGGTGCTCATTCTCCTAGTGATCTTCCTGTTGGTAGCCAATATTCTGCTCCTCAACTTGCTGATTGCAATGTTCAGGTACCATTACCTCAATTCTATCAAGGCAGGATAAAATAAATAAATAAATACAAAATTTACACAAAGCTCCATAGTAAAAATAATAATAATAAAAAAATGGAATAAGATTTATGGTCCAAACCTAGTTCAATAGGACATTGTACTTTTCAAAAGAAATTTAGATGGTATCTATTTTAGCAATTTCAAGTTCAGTTTTCCACAAAATATTTTAAAAAAAGAAAAGAAAAATAAGATCAGTTGAATTAATTATATGACCATACTTCACATGTGGCAGTGTCATAAATCTGTGAAAATACATTCACAATATTTTTACAACTTTTTCCATGGTTCAAGTTCAGGAGAAAGCTGAAAAATATTTGCTGCTAAGCAGGGGTGGGTTCTAATTTTTTTTACTACAGGTTATGTGGGTGTGGCTTATTTTGTGGGCGTGGCTTATTTTGTGGGCGTGGCTTGGTTGGGGTAATGTGACTGCGTGGTCAACCTTTTTTTAAAAAAAATTTAAAAGCATTTTTTCTACAATCTTAAGAGTTGCAGAAAAAAATGCTTTTAAAAGCCTCTGACAATCTCAGCTGAGCCGCATGATCATCAGAGGCTTTTTTTTAACTTTTAAAAGCATTTTTTTGGCCGAAGAGGTTGTAGAAAAAATGCTTTTAAAAGTTTTTTTTAAAAAAGCTGCTGATGAGATGGGTGGGGTAAGCAAGTGGCGACCAGGCTGGGGACTGGTTCAGGGGTGTGGCCAGCCAATGTTATTACCAGTTCTCCAAACTACTACAAATTTTTACTACTGGTTCTTGTGAACCGGTGCGAACCGGGAGCAACCCACCACTGCTGCTAAGGAAATATAATGCCCATGGATGATAGAACAGGAGGGCTGCACCCAGGGGTGAAATGCTACTTGTTTGGACAGGTTCAGCCGAAATGGTGAGTGATGGCAGCAGGTGGTTCAGAGAACCGGTAGCGACGGCAGCGCGAGGCTCCGCCCACCCACCTGGTCATTGTTACTTCCTGGTTTTAACCAGGAAGTAACCTGTTTTTTACCCTCTGCGCATGCACAGAAGGGTTTGCACATGTGCAGTGGGTCCGCCCTCATAGATGACACACACATGGTGCATGTACTTCCGGGAAGGTAAGTAGATTTCACCCCTGGCTGCACCTCTACATTTTCTTTAGCCCACCCTTAATTGCTCTGATTAAACAGTATGGTCCCCAACTGTTTTGTTGAGATTTTCCTGTAGAAAAGGAAATGTAGAAATACAGCCTATGTTAGCTCATGTTTCTTTTCCATCCATATGCTGTCTATGATTGTGTTATAGGGATGAGCCATTCAGTTTGAAGTTAACTCCTCCAATTTGGAGAAAGGTGGGACTAACATATTGTTTCCCCTGCTAATAGTTACACGTTCTCCAAAGTGCAAGGCAACAGTGATATCTACTGGAAATCACAGCGTTACAGCCTTATCTTGGAGTATCATAGCCGGCCTGCATTGGCTCCACCCTTCATCCTGATCAGCCACCTACATCTTTTGTTCAAGCATCATATCAGCAAAGTGCAGTCAGCAAAGAGACGTGACTTCTGTGAGTGCTATAGGCAATTTTGGGATATTTAAGAGATATGCTTGGAATGCTGGAACTCTTGGTGTTAACCAACCTAGAGAACATCAAATATGGGAAGGTTGTTCAAGATCATTCATTCATTTGTTCGTTTGTTGTCTTTATATTTTGCCATTCAACTGAAAGCTCAAGATGGCATAAATGAGACTTTCCTATGTTCACCTCCACAAAATAGATTTACAGATGAGGCGCAAGTAACTAGTTCCTCACTATGTAGTAAATTCTCTAATTGAGGGAGCTGGGCCTCCACAGTCCAAGTATAATGCTGAAATCACTGTTCTATATCAGCTCTTTGTGAATATCAAAAGATTAATTCTAAGTCTATGTCATTATCAATCATTATCTCCTTTGTTCTACACCTAATGTGTTGTCAGACTTTTGGCTGCCTCTCAAGTTTTCCACTTCTTCCAAGCAAGATTCTCACTCTGTGAGAATCATTAATAAGGTTTACTGAGATGAGAGAGATATGGACCCATTTCTGATTTATAACTAACTGATCCATTGATACATTATGGCACAGACTTGTATTTCACATCAATTGGTGAGGAACCATTATCATTTTGTGAACCAATAATTAATCTATTTTGGACAGGGCTAGAACTCCCTGAGACCCAAAATTGGCAACTACTGATGTGGGAATCGGTACAGAAAGAAAATTACTTAGTAACCCAGGCTTAACAGAAACGTGACAGTGACACTGAGCGACTCCGGAGAACTTCCCAAAAGTAAGAATAAGAAATAGAAGACAATAAAGAGAAAGGAGGGGGTGGAGATTAGGGAAGGATTGATCAATTTAAATCCAATTTGAATCAGTTTTCTGTTAATTATGGTTTTTTTCATACTGAAAACTTTTAAAAGTTTGTGAAAATTGCATTAAAATATGTATTTTAATATTTTCTTTAAAATGCAGTTTAATCATTTAATTTCATAATGTGCGTTTTAAAATGTATTGAATCATGAATATTTCATTGAATGCAAAGAAATGCAAAATCCAAAATATAAGTGCATTTACAATCCGACCATGTTTGATCAGAATGTGCAGATCAAATCAGTTTACACTGAAATTTGAGATCAAATTTCATACCCATCTTTAATTGGCACAGAAGAAAATATTATAGACAGATTTCCTAAACCTGATTTCTTTTAGATATTTTGGGTAGCTTCTTCGAGAGATATTGCTTGGGAAATGAGAACAAAAAACATCTGCAGAATCTTCCCTGTTTATTGATTAACCGTTCCTAAAATTAACAACAGCATGGTAAAATGCAGACCAGCCTTTCTGGGAGGTGCCTTAGGCTCCATTCAGAACCATCACAGAGTTGTTACTAGTATTTTTTGTTTGTGTGTGTTCAGGGGTGGGGGCTGTCGCTTTGCAGACTTTCTGGATGGTGCATTTTTCTGTGAAGTAAGAACACTTTCTTCATCTTGCCTGTGTTCCAGATATGATATGGAAATTCCCATATTTAGGAAGAAGCCCTATAAGCCATAGGATTCACATTAGCTATTACTAGTTTGTCCTATTCATTTCAATGGCTCTAGGTATGAACTCTTAACACTGATGCATGCATAAACCAATTTCTTTATTCAATACTGAGATATGCTTTGGAAAGTGTTCACCCTTTCTTCTAAAAAGGCTGGTCTACAAATTCCTAAAATCCAATCTTTCTGCCTAGATGTATTAGAACAGATTTTCCAGGTTATTGAAACATTTCTAGAATCCTTATGTGGGGAAAATGAGAATCAAATGTATGGGACTATCAGAGAGGATAGAAGATTGTCTCATCCCCCTATAGAGGAAAAAGAAGGTCGAATGTTTCTTTTCTTTGTAACTGCCTCACACCTCTAATTCTGCAGAGTCGATCAGCTTTCTGATATCAAAGAATCAGAGAGACGTCTGAAGACCCTTGAGATGCAGGTATGGGAACAGCAATGGATCCTTTGAAATGGGAAATGGGAGGAAAATAGAATCCTTTGGGAACTGATAGGACAAAGGCTTCACAAGTAGTAGCAAAGGTGAAAAGTAGCAGCAGTAGATGAAAAAAGGTCTGTCATATTAAGAGAGAAAATTTGGGGATGGGGGAACCTTTGGCCTTCCACATATTGGCTTTTCCTCTCCAGCATGTATACCAACCAGAACTGTTGGATGTTGTAGTTCACCAATCACAGATTTCTCCTCCAAGATTGCATTTTTTCACTAAATGGATTAAATATATCTAAAGAAATCACAACTGTTTTCAACAATGTTGTATTTTTTAAAAAGACACACTGGTATGCAAAGCCAGCAACAAGGAAATCACAATATGTTGGCATAATATGACAACTGTTTCCCAGAAACCTTCAAAAACACTACCTCCCAAATATGTTTCTTTCTTTCATTTAGTCCCATTAGATGGAGAACTGTACCAGTGCCTTGTCTCGGATAATAAATATCTTGGCCCAGAGTGACATAGCAAAAGGAAAACAAGTTTCACCTATTCAGAAAAAAGGTAAGTAGATGGGAAAATTCAAAAATATTTAAGAATATGTATATTTAATGGACAGATAAGTATTATTCTGAAGTAAAGAATAGCATTTATCTATGTAGATCTCTCAATGTGCATGCATGTATTTACATGTAATCTGTATGCAAAGTTTGACATGAATGAACATGTGGGGAATGAAACTACAGAAAATCTTCATAGGCATGGGGATACTTCGTTCCTTTTCATATTTCCATCCAGAGGGCAAAAAATTGGAGGAAAATGATCCAAGGCTTCTCTAGATTTGATGAGGCTGCCATGCAACAGAATCTCTTGCAAGAGAATTAGAAGCCAAGATGCTAGTTTTCACACCCCTCTCAAGTTAAATTTATTTTCAAGTTAAATAAACCCCTCTCAAATTCCTTGTGTGTCCAATCACACTTGGCCAATAAAGAATTCTGTTCTATTCTATTATGCAAAATACGTTGGGTTCAATAAATACATTCCTCTGGAAAGCTTCCTTATTGGTAAGGGTGGTGAAATCCAGAGCTGAAGGAAGTTAGTATTATACCAAAGCTCCATCATACTGAGACCAACAAAACCGACAGGAAAGAATAGAGCACCTTCTTTTCTTTTGTTGGGTTAGGCTAAGTTCTTCCAGAACCTTCACTGATGTCATTATATTTATTTGCATCCCTCTTCCTTTCTTATTATCGGAAAGGTGTGTCACAGTAGCTATAGATTTACATGATTTACAACTTCTTTTGGGCCACCTCCTACACAGCTTCTTTTTGGGCTCTTTATGCCACAATTAATTCTATCAATTCTGACAGTGATAAAGAACCACTATGGGTCTTCTCAAAGCCTCATTGTGAACCCAGAGAGGTTAGAACTCCCTTTCTGAAGTAGTCTTCTTTCACAGCTATTGCAAGAAAAGAATGGTGAAAAAATAATCTGGAGCATGACGTGCTACATTGATTTAGAGATAGTTTTACTTCAACCTGCTCTTCACCTCCAAAAAAGTGTTACTATTAAAAAAAAAGCCCAATTATACATTAAAAAGCACTGCTTTAATTGTACGTTCAGTTGATGTTATTTATTTACTTAATTTCTATACTATCACAATTCACATTCAAAACAATTCACATTTCTTTTGCAAAACAAAGATGGGTGTAAGTTGTGGTGAAAAGGAATACACAACCGCTGTGGGGATGTAGATGGCATGCACTCTTGATTAACTAGTCTTTCTAGTATCACTGGACAATTTGAGTTCCATTTTAAGAATGTGACAAATTATAGCTAAATTACTAAAGTTCCTGAAGGGAACAATAATTAGATGCAATGGCACCCCAAATCTTCCTGATCCTTAGTCCTCTTTATTTCTCACACAAGTTCTTTTTGGTAAAGACCAAGTAGATAACCCCTTTTGGGTAGAAAAGGGGTTGCTAACTATCAGACTAGTTTCCAAGTGTGGAATGGGAAAATCAAATGATTTATTCTTCTGCTGAAAAAAATCCCACTTATTTCGGAAGAAACACTCCTCAACAAAATAAAGGTAGTCCTTGATTTACGACCACAATTGAGCCTCACATTTTTGTTGCTAAGTGAGACAGTTATTAAGTGAGTTTACCCTATTTTATGACTTTTTTTGCTACAGTTGTTAAGTGAATCACTGCCATTGTTAAGTAATAACATTGTTGTTAAATGATTTTGGCTTTTCATTGACTTTGCTTGTTAGAAGATTGCAAAAGATGATCACATATGAGTCAGTTCCCAAGTAGCCAAACTTGATCAAGTGACCACAGGACTGCTGCAATGGTTTTGTGGAAAATGGTCATAAGTCACTTTTTTAAGGACACAGTAATTTCAAACAGTTATTAAATGAACTGTATAAATCGAAGACTACCTGTACAATTAATCTCATCTACAACTTGGTTAGCCTAATGAGAATCACTGCCCCCTAGTGGATTATTTGGGTGTAACAGAATAATACAGGAGCTCACATCTTTTGTTGATCTCTTTTCTTACAGATTGAACTTTTCCATAGAACATGAAAAGACAGTGAAGAAGTGTCAGCTGCTGCTGTTTACAAAATCCCAAAAGTGTCTCATCTGTTGCATAACGGTCATTAATCTATTTGCTAATATCTTGGCAAAGATCTTATAATCCGTATTTAAAAGTGATATCGGCCTATAATTTTTTGGTTGTGTATGATCTTGTTCCTCCTTTGGAATCAGAGAGATAAAGGCTGTCTTCCAAGACGGAGGTATCCCTCCCCCAAGTTGTATATTAGTAAATAGTTCCTTAAGTGGTTCCACCATTTCCAACTGTAATTTCTTGGAATAGACAACTGTCAAACCATCCGTCCCTGGTGCTTTGCCCACCTTTAACTATTTAATTGGAAACAAAATTTCCTCAGAGGTTATCAATTGATTTAAACTCTCCCTTTGCTCTTCTGAAATTATACAAATATTCTCTTTCTGTAAGTAATTATCTATATCTATATCCTGAATTTTATCACTAGTGTATAGCTTAGTATAAAATTCCAAAAATGATTTTTGATCATCTCTTGCTGATAAACCTCTTTGCCTTTATAATTTATTTTCTCTATCGTCCGTGATTTTTGTTTCTTCCTTAATAAGTATGCTAACCATCTACCTGGTTTGTTGATGTTGCAAAAAGTGTTGTGTTTAGCATACTGTAAGTTAGTTGCCACCTGATCTGCCATTAACATCTTAAATTGCCCTTTCAATAAATTAATTACCTCTTTTGTTTTCTTGTCTGCTGGGTTTGCTATTAAAACTTGTTCTTTTTTAAAAATTTCTTCTTCTATTTCCTTCCTTTTCTTCCCCTGTTTATTTCTGTGTTTATTATTCAAATATATCAAAATACCTCTCATATATGCTTTACTCACATCCCAGACCATTTCCATAGATGTGCCCTTATGCATATTCATAGTGAAAAATTCTTTCATACATTTTTTACATTCATTTATATTTTCCTCATATCTAAATAGGTTTTCATTTAGCCTCCAAGACCTCTTATGACCCTTTCCATACTCCAATTCCATCCAAACTGGACTGTGATCCATTAAGGCTCTTGGGCATATCTTCGTGTTCTTCACCCTGGAAAAAAGGTCATTAGTAATTAGTATAAAATCAATCCTAGAAAAAGATTAATGCCTGTCTGAAAAGAAAGTAAAGTCTTTTTCTTCTGGATTCCTCTCACATCAAATGTCCCTCAGCTCCATATCGTTTATCATTTCAAAAAAGGATTTTGGCAATCTTGCACGTGTTGAAACTTTCTGCTTACGTCCCTTCTTGTCTTTTTTAATATCCAAAACTCCATTCCAGTCCCCCAATAAAATACATGATTTTTAATCCCATTGTAACAACTTGGAATGTATAAATTGTAAAATTTTTCCTGTTGCTGGTTCAGTGCATATAGTCCAATTAAAAGTACTTTTTCTCCTTTTATTAAAAGTTCAATCGCTATAAATCATCCTTGGTCATCTGCTTCAATTAGATTGGCAATTAAGTCTGTTTTTAGGTATACCACTATACCATTTTTCTTGTCTTGTGCCGATGCAATAAAGTGTGTTCCTAATCTCGCATTAATTAAATATTTTTGATCTTGACTTCTAATATGGGTTTCTTGTAAGCAAATTACATCATTTTTAAATTGTTTCAAATAATGAAATATTTTCCTCCTCTTTTGTGGTGAATTCAAGCCATTAACATCCAAGTTAAAAATCTAGTTCCCATCTTTGGGCTTCTGAAGCATTTGGAGCATCTGCTGGTGGTCTTGTCGCATTTGACCCTTAGGTCTGGCTCCTCCCACTGCTTCTGTTTTTGTAGTTTCTTGGGTTACTGTCTGAAGTTGCTGCAGTCTTAATTCTTCTTTGTGTTTAGCTGCTGCTGCTCGGGTCTGCCTTTGGGTCTTAGGTTCCTCTATTATCTCACTTATGTCCAGGTCTTGAACAATGGTCAGAGTTTACATTAAATCTTCTTGGATATTCGAAGTTCCCCCTTGAGCTTGCGCCAGCAGTTCTTCATTTCCCAGCTTTCTTGCCACCAACTCTTCCTTATTTCTTCTAACATCTGGGGATTTTGGGGGTCCAGCCTTCAGTACATTGGCATAAAAATCTCTTGCTTTCCATACTGAGTTAAGACGATATCTTTCTCCTGAGTAGTTCACCACTAAACCAGCTGGTACCTCCCATCTGTACTGTATCTGGGCAATTTCGCAATTCATCCACCAGAAAGGCATACTCCCTTCTGGCTCTCAGCATTTTAGGGGGAATTTCTTTCATTGTCATAACCTCCTGGCCTTCCACTTGAAGCTTATTTTTAAAAGTGGCTTGTAGAATTTCATTACGTATTCTCCTTGTAGTAAAATATATGACAATATATCTTGGTAAACGCTTCTGTCTTGCCACCTACGAATTAACGCGAAAATTTTTGTCAATCTGCCATTCCAGATTAGCTTTTTGATCTCCCAGCATCTGGGCCAGTGCTTCTGACATCATCTCTTTCAAGTTCTCTTGCTTGTTCTCCTTCACCCCTCTTATTCTTAGGGCAAATTCCACGTCTCTATATTGTATCATTGTTACATCTAGTTCAGCCCTTTCGATTTTATTCTGAGCCTCTCCCAGCTTGTTTTCCAACATCTCATTGGATTGCTTTATTTCTTCCACTTTATCATCCAAAATTTCAATATGACGTGTTTTATAAGTGGTAGACAAATGAAAAGTAATATAAGGCAAATCATCAATCTGTTAGAGTATCTGGGAAAGAACAACCAAATCGCTGCAATGCTAATATTTCTTGATGCGGAGAAAGCATTTGATCGCCTGAATTGGCATTTTCTATTGAAATTAATAGAAAAGATGCAGTTTGGAGAATATTTTATACCATCTATTAAGGCAATATATTAGAAACAAACAGCGCAAATAATAATTAATGGTGGCTTAACAGATACTTTTAATATAGAAAAAGGAACAAGGCAAGGATGCCCTTTGTCTCCATTGTTGTTTATTTTAATGTTGGAAGTTCTGTTGAATAAAATATGTGGGTTGGATAAAATAAAGGGAATTAAAATTAGGCAACATGAGTATAAACTAAGAGCATTTGCAGATGATTTGGTTGTTACTTTGACTCAACCAGTACAATCGGTTAAAGGTTTAATGGAAATAATTAACCAATATAGACAAACATCTGGATTTAAAATAAATGCAGGTAAAACAAAGATAATAACTAAAAATATGACTATGAATCAAAAAGAAGAAGTAGAAAGACTTACAGGATTTGAAATAGCAAAGAAGGTTAAATAACTAGGGGTTTATATTACAACTTCAAATGTGAAACTATATAAGTATAATTATGAATTGTTGTGGCAAAAAATACAGATAGAGTTGGAAAACTGGAAAAAACTTCAACTGTCTTTGTTGGGAAGAGTAGCAGCAGTAAAAATGAATATTTTACCAAGGTTTTTATTTCTCTTTCAAATGATTCCAATACTTAAAAAAGATGAAAATTTAAAGGAATGGCAGAAGGGTATTAGCAATTTTGTTTGGGCAGGAAAGAAACCTCGAGTTAAGCAAAAGATAATGCAAGATATTCATGAAAGAGGAGGTCTCAAAATGCCCAACTTAAGACTATATTATGAGGCAGCAGCCCTATCAGCAATTAGTGACTGGATGAATTTGACAGAGGAAAGAATATTGAATATTGAAGGGTATAGGTTGCTGTACGGTTGGCATGCTTATTTATTATATGATAAAAGAGTGGATATGACTTTTAAAACCCATATATTAAGGAATGTTTTATTGCGTGTCTAGAAAAAATATCAATACAAACTAAACAATAAGTTACCAATTTGGACAGTACCCAGACACGCGATAGAAAATATAAGTGTAGAGCAAAAACAAGACAATATTACCTATAAAAATTTCTTTATAAAGAAGGAGGCAGGTTACAGCTAAAGCCTATCAACCAATTAAGAGAAGAAGGATTAATTAAAAGTGGTTTCAGTATGGGCAGCTACAAACTAGATAGAGACAAGATCAAAAAATTGGTATTTTGCAAGGGGATGAAAACTTGGTAAAACAAATTAGAGATCAAAGCTAAATGCATATAAAAAGGTTGTACAATGCACTGGTTGAAATAGAAACAGAGATAGTTAAGGACTGTATGATAAAATGGGCACAAAATATTGGAGAACCAATAATGATGGAAACGTGGGAAGAAATATGGGTTAGAAATATAAGATTCACGCAGGCCCAAAATTTAAGAGAGAATTTTTATAAAATGTTTTATAGATGGCATTTAGATCCTAAAAAGCTGGCCTATATGTATCCAAGTTTACAACCCAAATGCTGGAGATGTGAATGTGAAGATGCTACATATTATCATATATGGTGGACGTAAAAAAATTAAGGCTTTTTGGATAAAAATATGATGGATCATCCAAAATATTTTAAAGAAAAAGATAAAATTTGCTCCACAGTTTTTTCTGTTGGGCATATTCACAGATTTTATGGTTATAGAGACTAAGCTGATTTTAAATTTAATAACAGCAACTAGACTTTTGGTGGCACAGTACTGGAAGAAGGAAGAGTTACCTACTATTGAGGAATGGATTATAAAAGTAGGGAATTTGGCAGATATGGCAAAAATTTCAGCATATCTGAAAGATCACTCAAATGAAAGATATGTATTGGAATGGAGAAGATGAATTGACTATATTCAAAGCAAATATCAGACTAAAAAATTTCAAATAGCCTTTGAATGAAATACTTACTTTAATTTTTAGTTTACGATTATGGTTATTTGAACTATGTGGAGTTAAACATAGAGTGAGAATTTGGAGTCTATAAAATGTTAGCTTATTTTAGCTTATGATTGTTAAATGCTTTACCCTGTATTTGCTCTGGGAAGTCCGGGGAGGGGGGAGGGGGAGAGGGGAGGGGGGAGGGGGGAGGGGCGGGAAGGGGGGGAGAAAATGTTTGTATTTTTGAAAAACATTTTAAATAAAAAAAACCCCAAAAGTGTCTCAACACTTGCTGCCTCAGAGAATTAAAATGTAGGCTTCAGCAGGAAATAATTGAGAGAATCCAGGATCACATTTCAGTTCAGCTACAAATACCCTATGTCTGACTTTAGTTCCTGTTATGTATATAAGTTTGGGTGGGAAGTTTGAATTAACTGACCATCAGCTGATTGGCTGACCACCACAGCTGCTAGGTATATAAGGGGAGCTGTTTGCCCTGGTCAGTTGCTGGATTCTCACCCTGAAATAAAGAGCTGTTGCCACACACTGCCTGGCTTGCTGAGTCCTCATTCACCCAACTTAACATTGGCGACAAAGGTGGGATTTTGAGGCCAGAAGCCATGGCAAGAGCTGAAACCATGAGCCTACAGAAAGAGCTGAAGCCACGAGCCAACGAGAGACCTTAAACCGAGACCAGCCAGGCGAGCGAGCGGAGGACCGGAGAATCTACCTATGATGTCTGCCTACACCCCGCCAGTGCCTTTCAACCCTGCAGAAGAGAAGTGGGGATCATACATGTCCCGCTTCGAGTGCTTCATGGTGGCCAATGACCTCCAAGGGCTATCGGACGTTCGGAAGAAAGCCCTGTTCCTGAGCCACTGCGGGCCGAAGGTGTACGACATGGCTGAAGCCTTGTCGGAACCAAACACGGTCCACACTATTTCGTGGCAAACGCTATAAACGCTTTTAAAAGACCACTATGCCCCAACGCCTTCCAAGTACGTGCAGAGGTTCGAGTTCTGGCAGCGCAAGCAAAAGGACAGCGAATCGATCAGCGAGTACATCGCTGCCCTGCATCAGGCCGCTAATCAGTGTGAGTACAGACACTTGGATGAAATGCTCCTAGAGCAACTAATCTGTGGAGTGAGAGATATTCGCTTGCAGAGAAGGTTGCTCGCAAGGACAAACCTCACACTTCACATCGTGTTGGACGAGGCCAGGGCACAAGAGTCATCTACCATTGCAGCCGAGAAACTCCAGGGCACAATGCAGACGAAAGCAGCACAGAAAGCGGCTCCAGTCCACCAAGAGACTGTCTGCACCGCGAGCGAAGCAGAGTCGGAAGAAGAGGTCTGCAGGACTGAGCAGTACCAGCAGGACTGGAGAGGTAACCGAGATGCCTGTGTGAGTTGTGGGGGGCCCCATCCACGCCAGAACTGCAGATTCCGAGATGCCATTTGCCGGAATTGCGAGCGGAAGGGGCACATCGCCAGAGTCTGTAGAGCTAAACAGAACCCCCAGCACAAGTCACGTGGCAGCACCAGCCATTCTGAGACGGCACAGTGATCGAGAGCCAATCAGAGGGGAGGACAGCGGAGCAGCACGAAATCCGAAGACCTAGAGGCCTGCACCATTTGAATCGGCAGGACCTGCACATCCCCAGGGGAGAAGACCTACATGACGGTCACGATTGAGGGCCAGGATTGTGTTATGGAGATCGACACCAGATCACCGATAACCATCATGTCCTGGGACAAGCTGAAGCAGACACTCCCCAGTATCCAGAGACAACAGCTACGGCACCAGCGGTTGGGCCTGCACGACTACCAAGGGAACCGCATCCCCGTGGAAGACATCGGCGAGTTCCAGGTGGCTTATGGGGGAATTCCGGGAGAAGCTTCCCCTCACCGTAGTCAGCGGAAAGCTCCCAAGCCTGCTGGGCATGGACTGGTTTAGAGCCCTGGATATGGGATTCATGGGAGTCCGGAACATGAGGAGCACCCTACGGGACGACTTGCTACAGAAGTTCCAGGACATCTTTGACAAGAGTCTTGGCAAGTATGTGGGGACCCCTATATCTTTCAACCTTGACCCCAATATTGCCCCCATCCGTTTGAAGCCCAGGAGGGTACTCTTCGCCCTAAAGCCCAAGATAGACCTCGAATTGGACAAGCTGATAAAACAAGGGGTTCTGGTGCCAGTGGACCACGCACAATGGGAAACCCCAATAGTGACTCCAGTTAAGCCGGACAGGTCAGTGTGCATCTGCGCTGACTATAAGTGTACGATCAACAAGGCCCTCCAGCAGAGAGCCTATCCAGTTCCGATTGTACACCATCTACTGCATTCCCTAGGCCCCGGCAAGATATTCGCCAAATTAGACCTCGCGCAGGCGTACCAGCAGCTACCAGTAGATGGTGCGACGGCAGAGGCACAAACAATTGTAATGCGTAGAGGTGCCTTTAAATGTACCCGACTCCAGTTTGGAGTCAGCGTAGCCCCAGGACTTTTTCAAAGCACCATGGAGAGGCTACTACAAGGGATTCCCAGGGTCGTGCCCTATTTTGACAACGTGCTCGTCACCATAGAAGACGAGAGCCAGCTGTGGGAAAGACTTAGAAAAGTGTTAAGAAAATTCAGACATGCAGGGCTATGGGTCAAGCGAAACAAATGCCGGATAGCTGTTCCATCAGTAGAATTCCTAGGGTACCAGGTGGATGGAACCGGCATACACCCCATGGAGAGCAAGGTCAGGGCTATCCAAGATGCAATTCAAACAATTTGAAAACAAAAAAGACGAGTTAACTGTGCAAGGGGGTTGTCTTTTTTGGGGCGATCGGGTCATTGTTCCCTTATGCCTAAGGGAGAAAGTGTTGGGTATTTTGCATGACGGGCATCCGGGGATTGTACGTATGAAAGGGTTAGCTAGGAGCTATGTCTGGTGGCCGCTAATGGACAAAGACATCACTGAGTGGGTGGGGAAGTGTCAGCCCTGCCAGGAATCTAGACCAGATCCCCTGACAGCACCAGTAAGGGAGTGGGAGAGACCCCAAGGACCCTGGTCCAGGATACACATAGATTTTGCCGGCCCATTTCATGGCCAAATGTTTATAATTATAGTAGATGCCTACTCCAAGTGGCTGGAGATTAAGCTCATGAAAGCCACTACCACCGATGCTGTAGTGAGAGAACTGAGACAGCTATTTGCCACACATGGGTTACCAGACACCCTAGTTTTGGACAATGGGCCCCAGTTCACAGCCACCCAGTTCGAAAGTTATTTAGCAGGGCTAGGGATCAGGCACGTACTATCCGCCCCGTTTCATCCGGCTAGTAATGGATTGGCGGAGAGATTTGTAAGAACAACCAAGGAAGCACTCTCATGCCTGGACCCAGGGGACTGGCAGGAGAGGACAGATAAATTCCCCATGGCCCAACATTCCACACTCTGCACCGCCATAGGTAGAAGCCCGGCAGAACTTTTGATGGGAAGGAAACTAAGGGGGATATAGACAGGCTACACCCCAACTATTCCCCAGACAACTTCAGGGGGAGTGAAAGGAAGCTTAGGGAGTTTACAATAGGCACACCCATATTTGCAAGGAATTACGGGAACGGCCCTCTTTGGGAGACAGGGGTAATCACAGAAATAATAGGCCCGGAGTGTTACGTATATAAGTTTGGGCGGGAAGTTTGAATTAACTGACCATCAGCTGATTGGCTGACCACCACAGCTGCTAGGTATATAAGGGGAGCTGTTTCCCCTGGTCAATTGCTGGATTCTCACCCTGAAATAAAGAGCTGTTGTCACACACTGCCTGGCTTGCTGAGTCCTCATTCACCCAACTTAACAGTTCCCTTCATTGGAAATATGAATTATCTACCTCACAGCATTTCAATGAGAATGAAATGTGGACAATAAAAACAATTGATATAACAGACATGCAAAAACAATGGATAACAATCCTGTCCTATACTTATATTGATAACTGAATCAGCTGCTAATTTTGTTTGCAGTCGGTAAAATGAAGACTCAGAATGTTGTAAATCACTCAGAGTGCTATTATATGGAGTGGTATATAAGTCTAAATGCTATTGCTAAAACAATGATATATGGGTGTAAGTCAGTGGTGGGTTTCAAATTTTTTTACTACCGGTTCTGTGGGTGTGGCTTGATGGGTGTGGCATGGCTTGGTGGGCGTGGCAGGGGAAGGATACTGTAAAATCTCCATTCCCTCCCCACTCCAGAGAAAGATTACTGCAAAATCCCCATTTCCTCCCAATCAGCTGGGACTTGGGAGGCAGAGAATAGATGGGGGTGGGGCCAGTCAGAGGTGGTAAGTACCGGTTGTCCGAACTACTCAAACCTTCCGCTACCGGTTCTCCAGAACTGGTCAGAACGTGCTGAAACTCACCTCTGGTGTAAGCATTGAGATAGGCAATCTTTTGATGGCTAAGTCACAATTACACTGAGCTCTTCAAAATTCAAAAAGAAATAATATGATGCAAACCTGATGAGGCTAGCTTTTCTGAGGTGTTTGGGGAAAACATTTTTTGTTTCTATTGGTTATACTTTGGTTTTCCCACGATTCCTGACATAAATTAGCAAGAAACTGTGGTTCTGATATGATGCTCAGAGCTGTTGATTGAACGTCTTATCACTGGATACACCTGATATAATATTAATGGGAATAGGTAGGACATGCTATGCTTTAAAGGAATAAATGGGAATTAATTAAAGTCCATGACTCATATGCAGGAGGCCCAAGGTTCAGTCCCTGACATTCCTATCAAAAGAATCTTGATGTAGCAGGTGATAGAAAGGTTTTCTTATTGCCTAAAAGCCCTACAGCTATTAATGAAAATAGATAATGCAATGGTATGACCTATTACAAAACAGCTTTCTGTATTCTTAAGATAATTACCTCCATAAGTCTTCATATGGACAATCCAGGCTGACATTAATTTCTCAAGTGCATGTTTGCTTGATATCTCTTTCCTAGTTTGTCTTTGAATCAACCAAGGTGCCATGCACTTGGTGTTGTACAAGAAGAGTAAGTGAAATCATGTGTGATACCATTTTCTAATATAACAATGAGTAGAAACTAGAACTTTTCTAACTGATGATACATCCATCAGTTCTAATGGCTGGGATTCACAGGCAACAGCATAGTTGACATTTGCAAGCCAAAAGGATATTCTCCTAGTCATGTAATTAGTTTTGTGTCTTGCTTGAGAAGAAAACTTGATTGTTTTATACTTTAAAATTATACATACTAGATGATTAGGATTCTAGGGTTTAAAAAAAGTTAGATCACCCAAGACTTTTGCTTAACCCACTCAGTTCTGAGAAATACAAAGAATATTGTATCCATTTCAACCTGCACATGACCAAAGATCCTTTATATGCAGGGGGAGGAAGTTGCTTGTTTGCAAACAGACAGAAGGCAGCAATTCTCAGCATTTAACCTGCATTTCCCTCTTGGTATTTTCAACATAGGTGATGTCTGGTCAGTAAAACAAATTGTACTTTTTATGTTAAGAAAACCTATACCAGTATACATTAAATGTCTTTTAGACAGAAAACTAAACATAGCCATGGCTAGGCAAAATTAAGTGAACA
>WNWU01014767.1:0-11829 GCA_012654045.1 Ptyas mucosa | reverse complement strand
CTTTACCTTTTAATATGGTGTCTATGGAGATTCTCAGTCATCCAGGTCATGGTTGTCCCAAAGGTGCTTTTTCAAGAGGTAACTGGACTTTCTGGGTTTTCTTTCGAAGACGTTTTGCTTCTCATCCAAGAAGCTTTTTCAGCTCTGAAGAAGAAAAACTGAAGAAGCTTCTTGGATGAGAAGTGAACCGTCTTTGAAGGAAAAACCAGAAATTCCAGATCCATGGATTCCCTCCCCAACCCTGCCTGGCCCCCACAGGTGCCCCCCCCTTGTGAGTGATGTTGAACTGGCCACACCCCTGGGCCATGCCCAGTCAGCCGGACCACACCCCCACTCCCCACCCCAGCCCCCTAAGGACAAACACAATGCTGATATGGCCCTCAATGAAATTGAGTTTGACACCCCTGTGCTAATGTGATTATTTCAGTTACATACCTAATTGAATGTCAAAGAATTACTAAAAGGAACACTCTCTACTTAACAGATGCTAACACTCTAACAGCCTTATTTTTTATTATCCTTCTCTTACTTGAGTTGTAGGTTCAACAATTGTTTCAGTTCCATCATAAGGATGCGTTGTCTTCTTTCTATTCTTCTCTGCGAGGGAGACAGAATTTTAACACGCAAAATTAACAAAATAGGACAAGCTATTCTACAGAACAGGAGATAGCAGGGATTTTTCTGGAGAATGGGAGGATCTTCAGTTACCTCCTGAGGTATCCTGACTTGGATCTTCCTGAGAGATCCTCCTGAAAAACGTCTCCTGAAAGGGATTTGATGGATTCTTCCTTCCCTCAGGATCACTGATCTCCACAGCAAAGGACTTGAAATAAGAGACAAGAGAGAAGAAGAATTAATGGACATCACACAAGATGAAGTGGGCCCTTGTTCTCTGAACACACCCTGAAAATCCCCAATATCCATCAGTGAGGCTGAGTGAAAAATGAACAATGTCCGCACATCTCCACATTTTATGAATGCAAGAAAAGTCTGTGAAGGAGTGGTGAAGAATTCAAACACATATTTTTAAATTCCCTTCTGGGTTCTTATCCAGATGAAGGTTTCTCACCTGCAACTCAACCTGCTTCCTCTGGTCCTCCACCTGGCTCAGGAGGAAGCCTTCAGCCAGAGCCACCGCCTGAGAGCTGGTCTCTGCTCCACACTCCCGCACCCAGCTCTCCATCTTCAGGGGCAGAAGGGCCAGGAGCCTCTCCAGAACAACCAGGTCCAACATCTGGGCTTTGGTGTGCTTTTCCGGTCTCAGCCATCGCCTACAAAAATCATGGAGTCGGCTGCAAAGTCCTCGGGGGCCCTCAGCCTCCTGGTATTGGAGGCTCCTGAAGTTCCAGGGCTCAACTTCTGAACAGATGATTGTTTCCTCCTCCAGGATCTTCTGCCTAGTTCTTGCCCAGATGTCCCCACAGGTCTCAGGCTGAACAGCAGGAGGGCCTTTTCCAGTTCTCTCAGTGGCTAAAGGTTGTGTTTCCATTCTTTCCCTGTCCTGAAACGCAACTCCAAATGGATCCGAGGAATCTTGTGGATGCCTTTTAATTCATATGATCGATCCTGTACACACTGGAAAGACGCCAGAAAGCCTTTCAGCTCTTCCCCGCCCCCCCCAAAGAGATAATTTTTGTAGGCCAAGAAGTTCAAATGTCTCCACTTTGTGTATCTGAGATGGAAAAGAAAATCAATTCCAAGAATTAGAAGGTGTAGATTTAACCATTGAAACAACACTCATCCGCATGCAATGAAACATTTTTCCGATGAGCTCTAGGGCAGTGATGGCTAACCTTTTTGCTATCGCGTGCCAAGAGTGGTGGTGGTGGTTCGTGTGCATGTGTGGGACCAGAAGTTGGCAAATGGGCCATTTCTGGCTTCCAGAGGGCCTCTGGGAGATGGGGAAGGCTGTTTTTGCCCTCCCCAGACTCCTAGAAAGGCTCTGGAGGATGGGGAGAGATAAAATCAAGCCTTTCTCACCACCCCCCAATGTCCTCCAGAGGCAGGAAACAGCCTGTTTTCCTACTTCTGGTGGGCCCAGAAGGCCCAAAAATCAGCTGACCGGCATGCCGGAGCTGAGCTCACATGCCCACCAATATGGCTATGTGTGCCATAGGTTCACCGTCACAGCTCTAGAGGTTAAGGAGAGTGAGTGGAAGGTCCTAGAAAGGACATTTGTAACCTATGTTAGGGAAATCATGTTGCAAACAACTGCCTAGGTAGGGCCTACAGAGAGAGATGTGGTTTTGTTGAAGGAAACTCTTATTACCGATTCAGGAGACAAGACCGTGGAGGTTGGACAACACAGGTTTATTTGCGCAAAGGTTCAGAGCATTAGCATGGCAGATTCTGAATCCTGGGCTATGCCCAAGGTTTGTCTTTTATACATTTTGCAATCCCAGCTTCCCCTTATGGGTTATCACTTTGTTACAGTTGTCTAGCTATACCCCAGCAAAACGTAAAAAAGGAGAAGTTATCTGATACATATTCTAATAAGGCATTATCTTACACCATCTGTTACTTTCAGTGGAGCTTCCTTGTAATATTTTCGTTACAGGAATCATAAGTCATTAAGCGTACAAGTACATCTGTTCTTTCCTAAACCTTGCAACATACATATAAGCAAAGCAACTTCTGCCAATTCTGTTTATGCATTTATAATACTTTTATAATAATTTTACCCTCCTGCCTCAGTTTCCCAATGCCTCCCTCCTAGGGTTGAAGGGGGAAAAATAACCAGCCCCAAATCACTCAGCTGGCCCTCGTGACCAAAGCAGGATGTGAATTCACAATTCTCCAGCTTTGTAGCCTGTGGCCATAAACAGAAGACCAATTTGGTTCACTGCAAAAGATTTCCCTTCCCCTCCTTGGCTCCAAGGAAAAGAAAAACAAATTGAGCACACAGAGCATACAGTAATTAATCATCTCTTCCGCAGTAGCAAGGAGTTCCAAAAACACATGCTGTAAATAAAATTTGCTAGTGTTGCAGGAACAATGAGCCTCAGACCTCCGAATCAAAAGGAGTTGTATTTATTTGTGCAAAAGGTTCAGAACAATACAGCCATAGCAAATTCAGAACCCCCTCTTATGGAAAAACAAGCACTTATATACTTATCAAAAGCAGCAAAATGCAGAAATATACCCTATCAGCCTTGATTGGTTATATTATTTATAGCTCCCTGTTGCTCTGTTAAAGAAGCTAAATATCTTGCTCTCCCTTCATACAGGTTGAGGTCACAGGTGTCTTGCAGGAAGTACCTAAGTTTCCAGCAGTTCGTTCGTGGATACCTTAATGCTTGAATAACTGTGAACTTGAGGTTTGACGTTTTCCATTTCCTTCACACTGAAGGAATTACTGAATCACTGAAGTTTTACACACGCACACCAAAAACAGAGTTGTCTGGGACCTTAGCCGTCTTCTCATCCAACCCCCTTCTGAGAAATGTTTCTCCAATTTTCTCTTAAAAACTTCCAGTAATGAAATACCCACAGCTTCTGGAGACAATCATCCCATTGATTGATTAGTCTCAACAGTCAGGAAATTTATTTATTTATTTATTTATTGGTTCGATTTAGATGCCGTCTTTCTCCAGAGACTCAGGGTAGCTTACAATGCGTTAAGCCTCATACTTTTGTATATACCTGCTTAGTCGGGCTTTTGGGCCCCCCTAAGCGGTGTTCTTTATTATACAAAGTCAGTTTATTGCCCCCACAATCCGGGTCCTCATTTTACCTACCTCGGGAGGATGGAAGGCTGAGTCAACCTTGAAACCTTGAAATCTTCCTTAGTCCTAGATTAGGTTTCTCCCCGATTAATTCCAGCTATTGCTCATGACTTGTAGTACTTTTTTTTAAAAAAACTGTATTTTGAGGTGAAGGGAAACAATAATAAGGATATAATAAATAATACTAGATTATGATATACTGGTATATTAGATTCTGTAACCATTAGGTTCCTGTAATACATATATGCCTTTATGTTTGTATCTCCTGTAACAAACATATTCTGTTATTAGGCCTCTGTAATGTATCTGGTATTTGTCAAACATATGTCCCTGCCATTTGACCTGAACCCATATCAATCTTCTTCCTGTATTTTACTGTGCCATCCAAGAGCATGGTACATATCTCAGTTGAAACTACAGCCATCAACAAAGGGATAATTTACACCTCAACCCTAATTTATGTTTGATTTGGATAAACTCCTGCTTTCCAGAGCCAGGGAGCCAAAGTGGCCAATTGAGTAAACAAAGAAATGCTTAAGGATTACTAATTGGGAAGTTTCTATTCCCCCTTGCAGGGCAACAAGGAATACACAAACCTAAACTAGGAGGCCAGAATTGGGTACTAAGCTGACGTCTCTGAGGGTATAAAAGGATGCCATACCTTTCCCAAAGTGTGGCTATCTCCACATGCATTGTATCTGTATATTCTGGATATAGTTTCACCCAATATTTTGTTTTTGGCCATAAATAAAATCTGTTTTTTTGCAAGACTCGTCTTGAGTCTCTCTCTTTGGCATTCTGGTGACTCAGTGTATTTTGGAACCTTACAGAGGGAAAGAAGAGATCCGATGCCACAGTGCCCCTCCCTTCTCAGGCAAAAGTTGTAAGCAGGGGAAAGAATGGTTAAAAGAACATAAATAAACCGGTAACCCCCCCTCCCTTTCCGACTCAGATACAATTTCAAAGGCAGAATGAGATTTGCATTCCCTTGAATATGCTGTCCAGCTTGACGTTTTTGGCAGAAAGAAAGAAAGAAATCGCACTCAGACGCTTACCAAGGTGTAGAAAAGAAAATCTCCAAAGCGATCACCCACAAATATATCGCAGATGTTTCTTCATTTAAGAAAAGGGAGAATAGCAAACAATTCTTTCAGAAAAGATCTCCGCTACTGTGTAACCAGTGAGTTAGCAAAAACAAAGAATTACAGATGCACAGACAAATTTCAAAACAAAATTTTGCACTAATAACAGATTTCTTACCTTCACTTTTCATTGCTCCCTCTTTGTCTCACACATGCCGGTTAGAAAAGGTTGGGTGGGTGGGGAAACGGGGCAGTTAAAGTGGAACAATGCCTACGTAACATTGTTGAATGAGAGTGTTGCAGAAAAATAAACAAGATGAATTTCAAAATCAGAAAAAGCTTTATTTTGGCCAAAAGGTTCAGATAGCTTAATATAAATTCTAACATCTGAACAAAGACCTTGTTTAAGACACTTATCTTTTAGTAACAAAAAACAGGAAGTATCTGAGATCTGCCTCTTTAGCTAGCCCCCCCCTTCCCTATTGCTTTAGGCAGGAAGTTCCATGTGGTTTAGTTCTGCATTTTAACATAGTACCAGGAAGTTAGCTAACTGTCTCTTTGCCTGCGGTTTGAGTTCTTGAACTCTGCAACTTTCTCAAGTCAAAAGGGCCCGTCAAAGTTCATCCTGGCTGACCCCGTATTGTTTCACTCTTATTTATTTATTTATTTATTATTTATTATTGTGATTTATATGCCGCCTTTTTCCCTGGGGACTCAAGGCAGCTTACAAAATGACAACTTCAATACAAATCACAATGAAAAAAATTAAAATCAGCAACCCAATTAAAACAATTTAAAATTATCACAGTGTACCCCCAAACAGATCAGTTTAGTTGGCCGAAGAGCCCCGTCTTCAGCTCGCGACGGAAGGAAAGAAGGTCGGTGGCTGCCCTGAGCTCATTGGGCAATCCATTCCAGAGGGTCGGGGCTCCCACAGAGAATGCCCTCCTCCTGGGGGCCGTCAGCCGACATTGTTTGGCCGACGGCACCCTGAGGAGGCCGACTCTGTGAGAGCGCACAGGACGATGGGAGAGCGGCTGGAGATGGACCTACAAGTACCCTGGGCCTAAGCCATGAAGGGCTTTATAGGTAAGCACCAGCACCTTTAAATGTATCCGGAGCGCCACCAGCAGCCAGTGCAGCTCACGCAGGAGAGGTGTTACACGGGAGTATCTAGACACCCCCATAACTACTCGCGCGGCTGCATTCTGGACTAGCTGGAGCCTCCGGACGTATCCCAAGGGCAGCCCTATGTAGAGGGTGTTACAGTAGTCCAACTTAGAGGTAACGAGGGCGTGAGTGACCGTGGCGAGGGCATCCCGGTCTAGGAAAGGGCACAACTGGCGCATGAGACGCACCTGTGCAAAGGCCCCCCTGGTTACGGCCATCAGATGGTCATCTAAGGACAGCCGAGAATCCAGGAGGACACCCAAGTTGCGGACATTATCGGAGGGAGCAAGAGTTTCTCCCCCGATCGTTAAAGATGGAACCTCCAGATCCAGGGATGCCGGCATCCACAGCCACTCAGTCTTGGAAGGATTGAGTCTAATGCTGTTTCTGTGCTGTGGCCACGCCTGAAACCAGATTGGTAAGGATCGAGGTAGTCAGTTTCTTCCAGGAATTGAGGGAATTGCTGTGCCACCCCGGACTCGACAACCTTCACTAAAAAGCAAAGATTGGAGACTGGACGGTAGTTGTTAAGAACGTCAGGGTCCAGGTTAGTCCTTGTGTCTTTGACAATGAGGCCCCTCAGATGTTTTCCATATGGCTGTCCTTCCGTGACAGCTAGGCCTCATCAGAAGATATATTACCAATAATGGGGTTTAGCTGACTTTAATATAATCTCCAAACTAGCACATTTCTCCCTTATAATAATGTGAATAGAGAGGGTCCTTTGGTGTTCATGTAGCTGACCCTGTATGATTCCTACTTTATTCACAAAAATTGAATTGAATAACGAAGCAGAAGCTTTTAATGACAAGGAACCAAGATGAGTGACATTCAGGAAGGCTTCTTGCCTAGCTAGAAAGATTGACATTCAAATGTGAGTTGACATACCCTTTCTGACTTTGGTCTAAAACTGGTTTTTGGTGATGTTTAATCCTGTGTTTAGTGATGAGATAATTTTCCCTATTCAGCTTTGTTTGGAAGGAAAAATGTTAATCTCTGTCCCTGAAAAGAAGCAGCTTTGGAAATCTGACTAGTTCTGTGTCTATTTGTTCTGGTCATTAGTTTAACAAGCAACAGATACTCTGTTTGCTCCTTTGCTTGATCCTGGAGAGCTTAAATGACCTCTCTGCTAAAGGGGTTCCCTTTATGAGCAAGACTTGGCTGCTGATAGTTATCATTGCATTTTAACTATTTTAATTCCTCAAGGTGCTCTGGCACTTTCCCTGATTTGTAACTCTAGAATGCAGGTATTTCTAATCTAATGATTGCTATTTAGGGCAGCTTTTTGCAAGCAAAGAAGCTTTTTGTATTTTTTTACAGGTAATCCTTGATTTACATCAGTTACAATAGCACTGGAAAAAGTGACTTACGACCGTTTTTCACACTTATGACCATGGCTGCAAACTGTTATTAGTGCAAAGAAGCGATGCCACATGACCACCTGGCCATGGCCACCGATCACATGAAGTACCGCAGTTGTGAAATGAGCGACACGGTTGTTAAGAATGCTGCAATGGGCATAAATGATGACCTGCCATAAGTGCGAGGACTGGTCAAAAGTACGAGGAACTGTCAGAAATCACTTTTTTTCAGCCCTCTGGGTAGTCCTTGAGAGGACTAATGGGATTAAGCCCCCACTCATTGTATGCGTGATACAAGACATCTCACCTTAGCTGGGCTACCCAGGCAGGACCAAGGAACTGGGCATGTCATACCCATATATGGTAATCATGCATACACCCTGAATGTATATCCTGACAGAAAAGAGTATATAAGCCTGTATGTAACAACCTCTCGGGGTTCAGACTTTGCTTGAGCGATCGCTGCTGACCCTTGTGCAATAAACCATTCCTTTCGACAAAGAGCTGGTGTGGTCTCTTTTCTGTAACACAGTGAATGCATTTCTTTCTGGAAGAGTGGTAAAAGTTTTTTCAACTATGAAAAAAGTGTTGCGGGAATAATGAGACTCAGACCTCGGAATCAAAAGGAGTTGCATTTATTTGCGCAAAAGGTTCAGAGCAATATAGCCGTAGCAACATCTGAACCCCTTCTTATGGAAAAACAAGCACTTATATACTTTTCAAAAGTAGCAAAGCATGGAAATATAGCATATCAGCCTTGATTGGTTATATTGTTTATAGCCCCCTGTTGCTCTGTTAAAGGAGTTAAATATCTTTTTTTTAAAAAATTGATTTATATGCCACCCTTCTCCGGAGACTCAGGGCGGCTTACAATGCGTTAAGCAATAGCCTTCATACTTTTGTATATTTATACAAAGTCAGCTTATTGCCCCCATAATCTGGGTCCTCATTTCACCTACCTTAGAAAGGATGGAAGGCTGAGTCAACCTTGAGCCTGGTGGGATTTGAACTTGCAGTAATTGCAGGCAGCAGATGTAAGTGGATGTTAATGACTGCCTTAGTCTACTGAACCATCAGAGCTCATCTTGCTCCTCCTTCATACAGAATGAGGTCACAGGTGTCTTGCAGGAAGTACCTAAGTCTCCAGCAGTTCGTTCGTGGTACCGTAATGCTTGAATAACTGTGAACTTGAGGTTTGACATTTGAATCCACCATGCGTTGCGTTTTTGCCCTCCCCAGCCCCCAGGAGCACTCTGCAGCAGGGGTGGGTTCTACTTACCTTTACTACTGGTTCGCAACGGGGCCACGTGTGCGTGCTCGCTCCGCTTACTCTTTCTTTTACTCTTCTGCGCATGCGCAGAAGCATCCTGATGACGTCCAGGTCAGTGGGTGGACCCTCCTGCCGGTTTTACTACCGGTTCTTGAGAACCGGTCTGAACCGGGGACAACCCACCACTGCTCTGCAGGCCTCCCAAACTCTCTGTGTGCCTCGTTTTTGCAAAAAATGGGATGTGCACAGGGTTTGGGAGGCCTGCAGAGTGCTCCTGGGGGCTGGGAAGGGCAAAACCTTTTTTTTTTCTTGCTTACCGCTTCAAAATCTCTGTGTGTCTTATACACCGGTGCATCTTATATTCCGAAAAATATAGTAATTCTACATTATTACCATGTAGCTTGATAACTACCAGTGGTGGGTTTTGTGGGATATGAGAAAATTCAAAAATAAAATAGTATGTAGGTATATAGGTTAGAAATGCATATAAGTAAAGATTCAATTTTGCTTAGGCAGCGGGTTGGACTGGATGACCTGCAAGGGTCCCTTCCAATTCTGCTACTCTGGTAAATTTGTTAGACATTATTCTACTTCAAGATAGTTGGAGAACATGCTGACCAATATGTAACAATGTTGTGTTAAGAATAAATCTTCTTTTGTTTTAGGACAGTTAGAAAGAGGCCTTGAAAAAGGGGAATGCTAGGGCAGTAGAGATAAGAAAGAGCCATGCTTACAAATTATTTTATGGGCATAGTTATGGGGAGGTGTCGATGAACATGTAATTAGGGAAAAGAGATGATGTTGTCTCTGAAGGCGTTACGGATTAGCTGTGATCGGTCACTGGATGCGATGTAGGAGGGGCATGGTGGGGGCGTCGAGATAGGGAACTATAAAATGTAATGTTTTTGAAATTTAAGGTGTGGCTTCCTGGCTCAAACTCCTTGTTGAGATTTGCTGGGATACCACCCTATTTTGCAAAATCGTTTTTATTATTTTCTTTTAATAAAGTCTCTTTGTTTTCATTGACCCATGCTTGTTGGTTGAATTCATTTCCAACAGTTTCAAAATATTTTACTACCGGTTCTGTGGATGTGGCTTGGTGGGCGTGGCATGGCTTGGTGGGTGTGGCTTGGTGGGCATGGCAGGGGAAGGATACTGCAAAATCTCCATTTCCTCCCTTGTCAGCTGGGACTTGGGAGGCAAAGAATAGATGGGGATGGGACCAGTCAGAATTTTTACTACTGGTTCTCTGAACTACTCGAAATTTCTGCTACCGGTTCTCCAGAACTGGTCAGAACCTGCTGAAACCCACCTCTGATAACTAACATCTCAGGGAGTGTTTTTACTATGTTAATAATAAACTTTGTCTACCTCCAGGCCTTCTCTGGACACCTCTAACTGCTGCTCAAGCTATCAGGTCACTTTTCTTGATTTCTGCAAGGGCTACTTTGCGAGGTTTCTTAGACACCTGTGCTCAGCCATTGCAGTTAACCCTTCACACTTGTGCAGAAAGGTGTTAAAGAGATATTAATAAAAGTAGGCAAAGGCATGACTAATAATTTTGGCTGATCTTAATTAAAAGCTTACAAAAGCCTCTAACACATATTTATCAGCTAACATCGTCAAACTGGAAAGGTATTGTTGCAGAAAAATAACGGAGATGAATTTCGAGATCAGAAAAAGCTTCTTATTTTGGCCAAAAGGTTCAGACAGCTTAATATAAACTCTAACATCTTTTTGGCTGATTTCCAGCATCTTTTATTTTGGCTGATTTATAGCATACTCTCCTCCATACCTCCGATTTTTCTTTGACTGATTTCCAGCATGTTCTATTTTGGCTGATTTCCAGCATAGTCTCCTCCATACCCTCTTCCATTGTTTGGCTGATTCCCAGCATACTCTATTTTGGCTGATTTCCAGCATAATCTCCTCCAGACCTCCCATTATTAAGTATTTGGTTGATTTCCAGCATACTCTATTTTGGCTGATTTCCAGCATAATCTCCTCCAGACCTCCCATTATTAAGTATTTGGTTGATTTCCAGCCTATTCTATTTTAGCTGATTTCCAGCATATTCTCCTCCAAATCTCCATCTCTTGTTTGGCTAGTATTACCGGCATGCTTTCCTCCACTCCTAGATCTATTATTTTAGCTGTTTTATTTGACAAATTCATGGCTTATTACATAAGTTGCTTTTTCAGCCTATTCTCCTCCGTATCTCCCCTCAATTTTATATAAACATGTATTTCAGCCAAACAATAGTAGGAGTTATGGAAGAGGATACTGATGTTGAGATAAACTTGTCTAATATGAAATGTGTAAAATTAAAGGTAAACTGTTAAAGCTTAAGATTCAGAGATTTGTTGAAAGGGTCTAGATATTAAGAAATATAGATAGAACTTTCACTTTTGAAACAAAAATAGAGCTGTATTCAATATGAAATTAAGATGTGTGGTGATAAAATTGTAAGATAAACAATCAAATTAAGAGGTTAGAATTTTTTTTAAAAAAAATTTACGTTTTGATATTATTGTTAAAAGGTTTAAAGAAGGGAAGTTGGGAAAGAACCAGATATAATTGAATTTATAAATGGATATAAAAATAAATTAAGGTTTTCTTCTTTAGAAAATTAAATTGGTGGTGATATAATAGAATAGTTCTGATCAAGATATTAGAATTTATGTTAAAAAAAGTTTTTTTTTATGTTCTAATTTTTAATTTTAAAAGATGTAATGGGAAATTGTGAATGAAGTTTTTTTTTTCTTTCTTTTTTTAAAATGTAAGCGATTGTACCTATCTGTGACCGGATCGAGACTTCGCTCTTGAAAGATGTATTTTATGTTTATGGAAAAAAATAAAAAAATACTTTTCAAATAAATTCTTACATCTGAAGAAACACCTTGTTTAAGACATGCATCTTTATACTTTTCTGTTAGTAACAAAACAGGGAATGTGAAATCTGCCTCTTTAGCTAGCCCCCTCCCTTATTCCTTAGGCAGGAAAGCTCCATGTGGTTTAGTTGTGCATTTTAACATGGTACCTCTGTGGTTTGACTTCTTGAACTCTCCAACTGTAGAAAGTGAGTTAACTCTGCGGTTTAACTTTGTGAAATCAGCAACTGTCTTTTATAATAATTAGTCAAGGGTCCTTCAGAGATCATCCAGGCTGAACCCGTATTATTTCACTCTTATATCCAAATTTCACTTTACGTCCTATTTTAG
>WNWU01014760.1:0-17010 GCA_012654045.1 Ptyas mucosa | reverse complement strand
CCTTTCTTCCTGCCTTCTTTCCTTTCTTTTTCTTCTTTCTTTCTCTCTTTCCTTCCTTCCTTCCTTCCTTCCTTCTTTATTTCTCCCCTTTCTTCCTTCCTTCCTTTCCTACCTACCTCCATTCATTCATTCATTCATTCATTCTTTTCTTCTTTCCTTTTTCTTTTCCTACTTTCCTTCCTTCCTTTTTTCTTTCTCTCCTTTCTTTCTCTCTCTCTTTCCTTCCTTTCCTCCCTCCCTCCATTCCTCCATTCATTCATTCTTTTCTTCTTTCCATTTTCTTTTCCTACTTTCCTTCCTTCCTTCCTTCCTGTTTTTACAAATAACTCAAGGCGGTGAACACCTCCAACACACCTTCCTTTTCCCCACAAGAACAACACCAACCCCGTGAGTGGTTTGGGATGAGAGAGAGAGAGGGAGAGAGAGAGAGAGAGAGGGATTTGCCCAAACTCGTTTTGCTGGCTTTCATAGCTACGGCAGAACTAGAATTCACCATCTGTGGGTGACTGGCTCAAAGTCAGCCAGCCAGCTTTCATGACTTAAGGTGGGACTTGAACTCACGGTCTCCCATTTTCAGGAGCCTGCTGCCTTAACCGGTAAACCAAACTGGCTCCTCTTTATGTTTTCTCCTGGACTCCACAACCCATAACTTAAAGAAAAAGTTAAGAATCAGGCAGTCCGTCTTCTTGCCGTCCTTCTTAATCTTCTCCTAGAACGTGGTGATGGACATCATCTATAGCTTCCCCAAAGGGCTCTTCATCCCTCTTCTACCAGTGATGCTCGGATATTCTGCTTTCCTGTTCTCTCTTTCTTCCTTCATCTCTCACTTTCATAAAGTGTGCAGTGTGCAGCAGCTGCCAAAAAAGCCAACACAGTTCTAGGCTGCATAAACGGAAGGATAGAATCAAGATCACGGGAAGGGTTAATGCCACTTTATAAGGCCTTGGTAAGGCCACACTTGGAATCCTGCATCCAGTTTTGGTCATAAAAAAAGATGTTGAGACTCTAGAAAGAGTGCAGAGAAGAGCAACGAGGATGATTAGGGGACTGGAGGTTAAAACATACAAAGAAAAGTTGCAGGAACTGGGTATGTCTAGTTTAATGAAGAGAAGGACCAGAGGAGACATGAGAGCAGTCTTCTGGTAACTCAGAGGCTGCCACAAAGAAGAGGGAGTCAAGCTATTCTCCAAAGCATCTGAGGGCAGAAGAAGAAGCAATGGGTGGAAACTCATCAAGGAGAGAAGCAACTTAGAACTAAGGAGAAAATTTCCCGACAGTGAGAACAATTAATCAGTGGAACAACTTGCCTCCGGAAGTTGTGAATGCTCCAACACTGGAAGTTTTTAAGAAGAGGTTGGATCACCATTTGTCGGAAGTGGTGTAGGGTTTCCTGCCTAAGCAGGGGGTTGGACTAGAAGACCTCCAAGGTCCCTTTCAACTCTGTTATTCTGTTCTATTCTAAGAATGAGAGAGAGAGAGAGAGAGAGAGAGAAGGAAGGAAAGAAAAGGAAAGAAAGAAAGAAAGAAAGAAAGAAAGAAAGAAAGAGGAAAGAAGATTGATTTAGAGACCGGACTTCAGATTGGAATTTCCCCGTCTCTCACCGAGGTTATTCTTCTTGAGTTATTTTTTTTTAACTTGGGTAAGTTGGGATGGGGCCCTATGCTACAGTGATGGGACCTCCACCGGGGGTCAAGATGGTTGATGGGCTTCACCTTCTTTGCCTCCCCATCATTGGGACCACCCCTCCCTCCCCCCCTCTCTCCATCCACCCCACCCTTTGATCTTAACGTCTTGACAAGGTACAAACCTGGAAAGTGGGGGGGGGGGGAATGGTGCCGTGACACACACATGGGACCTATTTTTTACTGACCTCCCAACTCCAGGTGTTTCCTGAACAAAGAAACAGAAGAAACCGTAAGTCGGCCTTGAAATGGAAACAGTTCATCTTCCTTTCCACTAAAATTGGCAAATTTGGTGGGCTGGGAAAGAGGAGGGAGCCAGTCCTAAAAGTCCGTTTTCCTCCAAGTTATTTGGGGGGGGCCTCTTGACAATCCAAAGGGACGCGGTGGCTCAGTGCCTAAGACTCTGAGCTCGTCTATCAAAAGGCCGGCAGCTCAGCGGTTCGAATCCCTAGCGCCGCGTAAACGGGGTGAGCTCCCGTGACTCGTCCCAGCTTCTGCCCAACCTAGCAGTTTGAAAGCAGGTAAAAAATGCAAGTAGAAAAATAGGGACCCCCTTTGGTGGGAAAGGAACAGCGTTCCGTGCGCCTTTGGCGTTGAGTTGTATCAGCCACATGACCACGGAGACGTCTTCGGACAGCGCCGGCTCTTCGGCTTTGAAACGGAGATGAACACCGCCCCCTAGAGTCGGGAACAACTAGCACACATGTGCGAGGGGAACCTCTACCTTTTATCTTGACAATCCACTCCTGTTTTTCCTTTCCTTGAAAAGGGAGAACAAATGGAGGCCCTCATTACCTGTTCTCCATCATGGCTCCATCAGGAGCTGGGGTTTGATCATGGCTGTCCGTGCCAGATGCAAGACTATATATTTATTTTATCTGTGCAAGCCATTGCACGCTCCTTGTTTTCATTTTGTTCAGACAGAAGACATTTTGCTGTTGTTTTGAGTGGGAGCTGATCTTCCTTCAAAAGACGAAGCAAAACGAAATAAAACAGTATATATATATATATTTTTTTGCAGAGCAAAGTGGGAAGGGGGATTCATTTCTCATCTTCCTTTGCTGCTCTCCTCGCCCCCCACCCACCCACCCATCCAACCTACCGCGCTGGCTTCATTTGTAACCCCCCAGACAGTGCCGAGATCACCCCGAGACATCTACGGCTTTATAAATTAAAAACAGTTTGAGAGAGAGAGCGAGAGAGAAAGGAATTATCGAAACAACGTCATTTTTATCTGGCTGAAACGATGCACAGAACGGATATCTTCTTCCTTCTTTGTCTCCTTTCTAAGATTCTCATTTATTACAGCTATTTATTGATTTATTTTCTCCGGCATCCAAAGCTTCTATAAACGAAGTAACAGTACTGGAAGGGACCTTAGAGGTCATCTAATCCAACCCCCTGGTCACGCAAGAGACCTGTACTAGGGATTCGAACCGCCGAACTGCCGACCTTTCAGATCGACAAGCTCAAGTGTCTTAGCCACTGAGCCACCTAGCCAGGCTGTTGATTGGTTGTTTCTCTTTCCTCCCACGCAAGCCGATATTTTCTTTGGGACCCACAGATCCAGTTGGGTAAGCAAGACCCCCCCCGCAAAAAAAAAGCCAGTGCAATCCTTGGTTGTATAAACAGAGGCATAGAAATCAAAATCATGTGCAAGTATTAATACCGCTTTATAAATCTTTAGTAAGGCCACGCCTGGAATCCTGCATCCCAGTTTTGGTCCCCACGTTGCAAAAAAGATGTTGAGGCTTTGGAAAAAGCGCAGAGAAGAGCAACTGAGTGGCATAGGAGGCTAATGCCTCTACTAAGACAGCATTTAACATCCAGCTGCCTGCAATTACTGCGAGTTCAATTCTCACCAGGCTCAAGGTTGACTCAGCCTTCCATCCTTTCTAAGGTGGGTAAAATGAGGACCCGTTTTGTGGGGGCAGTAAGCTGACTTTGTATAAAATATACAAAAGTATGAAAGCTATTGCTTAATGCAATAAGCAATATTGGAAGAGGAGTCTCCGGAGAAGGACGGCATATAAATATAAATAAATTTAAAAAAAACTATAGAGGCTAAAACATAAGAAGAATGGTTGCAGGAATTGGGTATGGCCACTCTAGAGAAAAGAAGGACTAGGGAGTGATAGCAGTATTCCAGTATTCGAGGGGCTGCCCCAAAGAAGAGGGAGTCAAGCTATTCTCCAAAGCACCTGAGGGCAGGACAAGAAGCAACGGATGGAAACTAATCAAGGAGAGAAGCAACCTAGAACTAAGGAGAAATTTCCTGTCAGTGAGAACAATAAATCAGTGGAACAGCTTTGCTTGCAGAAGTTGTGGGTGCTTCACAGTGGAGAAATGTAAAATTTGTTACTACCGGTTCTGTGGGCATGGCTTGGTGGTGGGGATGGTGGGGTAATATGACAGTGGGCGTGGCCAACATTTTTTTTTTTAACTTTTAAAACCATTTTTTTCTACAACCTCTTTGGCGGAAGAGGTTGTAAAAAAAAATGCTTTTAAAAGCCTCTGACGATGCCAGCTGATTTGCCTGATCGGCAGAGGCTTTCTTTTTTTTTTTTTAATAGCCTCTGACGATCCCAGCTGAGCCGCGCGATCATCAGAGGCTTTTTTTTTTTTACTTTTAAAAGCATTTCTTCGGCCAAAGAGGTTCTATATTTGTAAAAATATAAAAAAAGCCTCTGATGATCAGCTGGGCAATGGGGATGGTGCCAGGGATTTTTTGCTACCGGTTCGCCAAACCACCACCCGCCATCGCTACCGGATCGGGCGATCCGGTCCGAACCGGGAGCATTTCACCCCTGGTGCTTCATCACTTGAAGAAATTAGACAACCATTTGCATGGAGTGGGATAGGGGTCTCCTCCTTCTTGAGCAGGGGGTTGGATTAGAAGACCTCCAAGGTCCCTTCCAATATTATTTTATTCCAGTTGTTTACCGGCTTTTCCAATTTAGCATTAGGTCATCACTCTAAACAACGGGAAAACCGATTCCTACATTCCAGCTACGTGAAGGGCAAGATGCCAAGGAATCACATCCTTGCCAGCCCACCAATTACAGAGCCAGCCAAATGATACGGACCAGATTGCAAGCTGTTGAAAGCTAGACTTGCACACATTTGCTAGGCAGGAATGCAACACTGGTGTGATTTTCCACAGGCGCAGATGTATGGGTGGTCCTCAACCTGCGACCACAATCGAGCCCACCGTTTCCGTTGCTAAGCGAGACATTTGTTACGTGGGGTTTGTCCTCCATTTTACGACTTGGCTCGCCACGGTTGTTAAGTTAGTCACACGGTTGTTAAATGAATTTGGCTTTGTTTGTCAGATGGTCGCAAAAGGGGATCACATCCCTCCGGGACACTGCGACGGTCATAATTATGAGTCAGTTGCTAAGGGTCCGGATTTTGATTACGTGACCATGGGGATGCAGCAATGTGGCTGTCAGTGTGAAAAAAATGGCCCCAGCTCACTTTTTTTCAGCGCTCTTGTAAACTGGTCACTAAATGAATTATTGAGAACCGGAAGCGTTGCGGCGATACTGGCTGGGAAATAGCGAAGCTCCGACGAGCTTCGCGAAAACCCAGCCAGACAAACCGCTGTTGGGGAGGGGTGTGTGTGTGTGTGTGTCTTCAGTCACTAAATGAATGGTAAGTCAAGGACTGTTTGTAATTTATCTGAAATTTATAAACAGGGAGCGAACCCCACTGTCCCTCATCTTGATAATGTTACCTAGTTGGGTAATGAAGCATCTGCAACCAAGCTCAGAGAGCACCAAGGACCTCACAGTCACCATTTCCTCCTCTTCCTCCTCCTCCCCACTCCTCCTCTTCCTCCTCCTCCTCCTTCTCCTCCCACAATTCTGTTCTAGCATTGATGATATTACCTAGTTAGGATAATGAAATGTTTGCACGCAAATAGCTAAGCTCAGAGAACACCAAGGACTCCATAGGAGAAATACTTTTGTGTGCATCACCTTCTTCAATTTTGCAAATCCCGATTGCCTCCATCCGAATAAATAAACACATTGAGCGGCAACTCTCATCTCTCTCTCTCTCTCTCTCTCTCTCTCTCTCTCACTCACTCTCTCTCTCTTTGGATCTACAGGAGAATCCTTGAGCTTTGCTGACGATTTACTGTCCGGCCTTGGAACCGCCTGTGTTGCTGCCGGGAGGACTCACGGGGACGGCCAAGATGCCAGCCTTTACTCCATCATTTTCAAATGCTTGGAGCCGGATGGATTGTACAAGTAAGCAAAGGGAAGACAGGGCTGGAGGGAGGTATGTCAACAAAGACTCAAATCATCCAGGCCAAAAGTGTCCAAAGATTGAATCATGGCAACTGTACCGAACTTTGTTAATCTGAGAACTTTCGTTGCTCATCCTCATGAGCCCTGGTGGCGCAGTGGTTAGAATGCAGTATTGCAAATTAACTCTGCCGGCTGCCTGCAGTTCGATCCCAACCAGCTCAAGGTGGACTCAGCCTTCCATCCTTCTGAGGTTGGTAAAATGAGGACCCAGATTGTTGGGGAGCAAGAGGCTGACTCTGTAAAACCACTTAGAGAGGGTTGTAAAAGCACTGTGAAGCGGTATATAAGTGCTATCACTATTGCTTCCTTCCGTCCCTCCCTTTTCTCCTTCCTTCCTTCTTGCTTGCTTGCTTCCTTCCTTGCTTGCTTGCCTGCCATGGTGGGGCAGTGATTAGAACGCAGCATTGCAGGCTGACTCTGCCCACTGCCAGCAGTTCGATCCTGACCGGCCCCAAGGTTGACTCAGCTTTCCATCCTTCTGAGATGGGTAAAACGAGGACCCAGATTGTTGGGGACAAGAGGCTGCCTCTGTAAAAATGCTTAGAGAGGGCTGTAAACCAGTATATACGTCTAAGTGCTATTGCTATTGCTTTCCAAGCCCACTTCATCATTCGGAGCAAAATTAGTTAGGCAGAGAGTTGGCTCCCACTTCCCTGGCAACTTACTTTCTCCTCCACTTCTTGAAAGAAAAACATCTTTTCTTGGAAGCTGTTGAAGTTGTCGACAATTTCACGGGGAGGTTGTGTTTTGAAGTTGCCTGTCAGGCAAACACGTGCATGCTGAGTTGTGCATTCTCCCAATACCGCTCCATCCCTTCTTTGGGTAACATAATCCAAAGGCCAATTTGGGAGTTGAGTAACCTCTTTCATCCCCCTCTTTGCAAATTCCACAAATATTATTTAACATCCTGGCTGCTTGCATTTGTCCGCATTTTGGACTTACCTCAAGCAATGAGTCCCTGCAATTGATCCAGTCCCTTTCCCTTCCCTTCCCTTCCACATGTTTCCTTCCTTAGATCAAAGCCAAGCTTTGTGGCTTCTGAGAAGAAACAAACAAATAGAGAGCATGATGGATTTCGTAGCCTTTTCAACATCTGACATTTTGAAGAAACAAACAAAAACATTTCTTTTTTTCTTTCTTTTTTGGCCAAAAGGCTAGCTAGGAGATCCATGTTTGAGGTTTGAAAAGGAGGAGGAAGAGGAGGAGGAGGAGGAAGAGATGGAGGAGGAGGAGAAGAAGAAGAGGAGGAGAAAGAGAAGATAGAGGAGGAGGAGGAGGAGAATAAGATGGAGGAGGAGGAGGAGGAGGAGAAGGTGGAGGAGGAGGAGAATAAGATGGAAGAGGAGGAGGAGGAGGAGGAGGAGATGGAGGAGGAGGAGGGGAGAAGGAGAAGATGGAGGAGGAGGAGGGGAGAAGGAGAAGGAGAAGATGGAGGAGGAAGAGAAGATGAGGGGGAGGAGAAGGAGAAGATGGGGAGGAGGAGGAGAAGGAGAAGATGGGGAGGAGAAGGAGATGGAGGAGGAGAAGGAGAACGAGAAGATGGAGGAGGAGATGGAGATGAAGGAGAAGAAGATGGAGGAGGAGAAGGAGGAGAAGAGAAGGAAGTTGTGTCAGTTTTTCTTAGGCTAGCTTGGAGCCCAGAAGGATCAAAGAAATGATTTTGACATAAATCATGCCTTCCAGATGACTCAAGGTTGCACAATCTTTATCAAGCCACCCTTTGTCATTCAGGGGGTATGGCACGCCTAATAATAATATCAATATTCTAGGTTCTTGGGGAAAATTCAGTGCGGCATATTGAAGGCCAACAAAAGGTTAAAGAACTGGCAGCTGTGATGTCATGTCTAAAGTGAGACTAGAACTCACCATCTCCTGGTGATTGGCCCCAAGTCACCTAGACAGCTTTCATGCCTAAAATGGAACTAGAACTCACCGTCTCCCAGCCCGATGCCTTAACCACTAGACCAAACCGGCTTTCCCCCTTTCTCCTGCAGAATTGAAAAATAGTTTTCTAACTCAGAAGTTTCTTCTCTTTTAGAGTTTCCTCGGTTGTTTTCTTCTAATCTCAGGAACGAAAAATTGTTTGCCTTTTTTTAACCCCCCCCCCCCCCAATCTCTCGGCCATTATCTGTCTAGCCTCCAGCTGTACCTAGGAGCTGTGTATTCCATCTCTTGTAAGGAAGATAAATCAAGTTAGATAGGAAGGTGGCTTGGAAGTATAAGCAGCGAAGACAAATTAGCCAGTGTTTAGAAGTTCTGTAGAGGAGAGATAACATGGATTCTTCATGGTTCTTTTTTTTCTCTGTCTCTCTGTCTCTCTCTCTCCAGCTTCCCTGGAAATAATCACCGGGGAAAGGTTGGTAGGAGGGAATAGAACATGGGTATTTATCTGCTTAGTCCCTCGATAAGGCTTCATTGATTGATAACCCCAAATTGGAACAGCATTCATCCTTTCCCTTATCTCATTCCTGGCTCTTCCCAACTTCCCCCATGTGTAGTAAGCTAATGCAATTAAATAAATCTTCCCTAATCCTACATCTCTCTCCAAAAGTAGGAGGGGGGGGGGGAAGTGGAGAAGGAGCTCTCTAAGCTAAGGGAGCTAAGAAGACAAAGAAAATGGATGGTGGTTGTTGGGTTTTTTTTGTTTTCTTTCTAAGTTGAAAAGTGTTTCGTCATCCTCAACAGTTTGGTCTGGCTTAAGTTAAGGCATGGGGGCTAAGAAAATGGGAGAGTGTGAGTTCCAGTCCCATTTTAGGATTGAAAGCTGGTTGGGTGACTTTGGGTCAATCACCAGGAGACGGTGAGTTCTAGTCCAACTTTAGGCATGAAAGCCAGCTGGGTGACTCTGAGCCAATCACCAGGAGATGGTGAGTTCTAGTCTTGCCTTAGCCATGAAAGCTAATTGAGTGACTCTGGGCCAATCACCAGGAGATGGTGAGTTCTAGTCTTGCCTTAGCCATGAAAACTAATTGAGTGACTTGGGGCCAATCACCAGGAGATGGTGAGTTCTAGTCCTGCCTTACCCATGAAAGGTAATTGAGTGACTTGGGGCCAATCACCAGGAGATGGTGAGTTCTAGTCCTACCTTAGCCATGAAACTAATTGAGTGATTTGGGGCCAATCCCCAGGAGATGGTGAGTTCTAGTCCTGTTTTAGGCCTGAAAGCCAGTTGAATGACTTTGGGCCAGTCATTCTCTCTCTCTCAGCCCAACATCTGCATTGTTGTTGTGAAGAAACTAAGAGGAAGAGAGCGTGTTGGATATGCTCGCTACCTTGATCTATTTGTAAAAAATGATAAAGGTAGGATATAATAAATTAAATAATATCTTGTAGCGCCCTTCTTCATGGCACGGTCTTTCATGTGCGCTACCTGAACTTTTAAAGATAAACTTTTAAAAGATGGGAAGTTTCCGTTGAATGTTCTTTACAGTTTTCATTTTGTTTCCCACCCCCCACTGCTGAGATATCCATCACGTACAAGCTGCACTCTACCCTAAACCTACGATGGGTACATTTCCCACCCAACCACTTCCTTTCTGATTAAAAGAAAAAAAAATTGCTTTTACAGCCGTGGCCAAAATTGTTGGAAACCTTTTGGGAAAAGTGTATTTTTGAGGTTTGATGGCTAATAACACCGCTTTTTGGGAGGGAGTTTAAAGATAATCCTATTCCACTGCTGGAATGGCCTGGGAATAGCCCAGACCTTCACCCAAGTGAAAATCGATGGATTTTCCGACTAAAGAAACTTGTTAGTTAGAAGTGACCCAGCAATAAAACCCAGTTAATAGAAGCCATCCTTCAATCTTGGTTTCACATTGTAACATCTGCAGAACTAAAAGACTTGGTTCACTCCATGGGAAGACGTTGTAAGGCCATCATTCATGCTAAAGGTTACCCGACGACGTATTCACTGACATGGGGATCATTTTTGTCTATCTCATTTTTTCTACGTGTTTCCCTTTTCTTCTTTATTCTGTAACTGCTCTTCTAGTAGCAAATCCTTCCTAAAAGCTATGGCATTACGTTCTTGATTAAACTATCTTTCCATTGATATAGAATTTTGTGGTTCTAGTCCAAATGTGGACTAGTGAATGAGTCCATATGAATGAGTTTTTAATGTTTTTCATGCTTTTAATTTTTAAATGTTTTTATAATGATTTTTTAAAATGTACTGTGAGCCGCCCTGAGTCTTCAGAGAGGGGCGGCATATAAGTTGAATTAAGTAAATTTAAAAAAAAAGTGGTGTTATTAGCATAGTTTTAGAAAATACACTTTTCCCAAAAGGTTTCCACAATTTTGGCCACTACTGTACTTCCTCTCTCCCTCTCTCCCCAGGGGAAGATATATCTTACTTTTCATTGTAGTCGCAGTGCCCAACACTACTAAATAAGTATTAAACGGCTGCGAGAGAGACATAAGTCAGGGAAGTTAAGGGGAAATTGAAGAGAGGGGTGGGATTTTAGTGTTTTGGGTAACCTTCTACTTGTACACAACTGCGATCCCTGCCTTGAAAGACCCACAAGAGGGCAGTGTCATAGAAGACAGGAGTGGCAAGGAACAGCATCCTTCTCCATGATGTCATCATGTTGAGGTGCCTTGAACTGTGAAACCATTCATCTTGATTAGTTTGGTTTGTCCATTACTTGTTCTCTTTTTACCAGTGGTTGAATCTGCATTCTTTTGCTCAAAAAACACACATATTTCCTCCCCGACAAATTGGCTGCTTTTGGCTTATCGCTGGGACAACAGAAATGTTCCTTCCTAGAAGGGCTTCAAGGGACGCGGTGGCTTTTTGGGTAAGACGCTGAGCTTGTCGACCGAAAGGGTCGGCAGTTCAGCGGTTCGAATCCCTAGTGCCGCGTAACAGGGTGAGCTCCCGTGACTTGTCCCAGCTTCGACCAACCTAGCAGTTCGAAAGCACGTAAAAAATGCAAGTAGAAAAACAGGGACCACCTTTGGTGGGAAGGGAACAGCGTTCCATGCGCCTTTGGTGTTCAGTCATGCTGGCCAGATGACCACAGAGACGTCTTCAGACAGTGTTGGCTCTTCGGCTTTGAAACGGAGATGAGCACTGCCCCCCTAGAGTCGGGAACGACTAGCACAGATGTGCGAGGGGAACCTTTACCTTTTAGAAGGGCTTTGAAACTGTGAATCGTTTCTTAGTGGACAGCCTGCTAAAATAAAAGAACAGAATAACGGAATAGCAAATTTTGGAGGTCTTCTGATCCAACCATCCACCCACCCCTGCTCAGGCAGGAAATTTTATACCATTTCAGACAAATGGCTGTCTGATCTCTTCTTTAAAACTTCCAGTGATGTAGCACCCAAAACTTCTGGAGTTTAGCAAGGTATGGGAGAACATAGCAGTGGTTCCACTGGTTAATTGTCCCCACTGTTAGGAAGTTTCTCCTCAATTCTAGGTTGCTTCTCTGCACTTTTTCCAAAATCTCAATATCTTTTTTTGTAGTAGGGTGACCAAAATTGGTTGCAGTATTCCAAGGCTTTATAAAGCTGTATTAATACTTCACGTGATCTTGATTCTATGCCTCTGTTTATACAAATCTTGAGTTAGGGTTCTCTCCTTGATTAGTTTCCACCCATTGCTTCTTGCCCTGCCTACAGGTGCTTCAGAAAATAGGTTGAGCCTTTCTTTTTTGTGGCAGCCCCGCAAATATTGGAAGGCTGCTCTCATGTCTCCCCTAGTCCTTCTTTTCATCAGACTAGACATACCCAATTCCTGCAACCGTTCTTTGTATGTTTCAGCCTACAGTCCCCTAATCCTCTTTGTTGCTCTTCTCTGCACTCTTTCTAGAGTCCCATTGCAAATCCATGGTAATTCATCCAGCATCCTTAGGGCTGATGATTGTCCTTTTGCAATGAAGAAAAGTTAGAATTGGAGAGGGACTGCAACACTCGATTTCACGTTTTCCGAGAGAGCATTAGTTGGATCTGTTTTAAGAGATTCATTTGGGTGCTATCTAACAAAATGAAAGTCAATGGTGAAAAAAGTAAGGTTCTACATTTAGGCAAGAAAAGCAAAATGCACAGGTACAGTATAGTAACTGCGAAGAGATCTTGGAGTCCTAGTGGACAACCATTTAAATAGGAGCCAGCCGTGTGCAGCAGCTGCCAAAAAAGCCAACACAGTTCTAGACTACATCAACAGAGGGATAGAATCAAGATCACGGGAAGGATTAAGACCACTTTATAAGGCCTTGGTAAGGCCACACTTGGAATCCTGCATCCAGTTTTGGTCGCCATGTTGTAAAAAAGATGTTGAGACTCTAGAAAGAGTGCAGAGAAGAGCAACAAAGAGGATTAGGGGACTGGAGGCCAAAACATATGAAGAACGGTTGCAGGAATCGGGTATGTCTAGTTTAATGAAAAGAAGGACCAGGGGAGACAGGATAGCAGTCTTCCAATATCTCAGGGGCTGCCCCAAAGAAGAGGGAGTCAAGCTATTATCCAAAGCAGGACTAGAAGCGATGGATGGAAACTCATCAAGGAGAGAAGCAACTTAGAACTAAGGAGGAATTTCCTGACAGTGGGAACAATTAACCAGTGGAACAACTTGCCTCCAGAAATTGTGAATGGTCCAACACTGGAAGTTTTTAAGAAGAGGTTGGATAACCATTTGTCTGAAGTGTTGTAGGGTTTTCTGCCTAAGCAGGGGGTTGGACTAGAAGACCTCCAAGGTCCCTTCCAACTCTGTTATTCTATTTCTATTATTTCCTTGGGGATATGGCCGTCGGCATATTAGGGCTGCTTAAAAGAAGAAGGGGGAAAAAAAACCTTGCTCTTCTTTAGCTCACAACTTGTGTCGGGATGGAATCGACACGCCAAATTACGGTCTTCCTTGCAGACAGTTGCAACATGTATCTCTTGTCTTCCCCGTCTCCTCCTCCTTATCCTCTGGCAAATGAACGCTTGACGTGTGCCAAAAGTACAGGAAGTCCCCTTTGAAAGATATCTCTAGAAGACAAGGGATTCCAGTCGGGGGTTTCCTTTCCCCATGTTCTTTTTCCTTTTTTCCTTTTTTTTGTTTGTTTGTTTGTTTGTTTTGTTTCCCCACCCGTTTTGTACTTTTGTACGTTCTTCCCGGCCTTGTCCAACTTTGTAAAGAGAAGTTTACTGCGAAGCCAGAGGTGGCTTTCCCCATCTAACCATTCTTTGGTTTTGCAATCTTTTGCATGCTGTGGTGCTCGCTCCCGCGAAGGGATGTTTTTTTCGGTCAGTGGCAGCACATGTTTTTTTTCGCTGGGATCACGTTTCCCTTGCGGGATTCTCTCTTCTTCTCCTTCTTCTTTTTTTCTGTCTGGTCTGATTTCTAAGGCTTCAAACTCTTTTTTTTTTAAAAACAAACAAACAAAAATATTTCAAATATTTGTATAAATAGGAAGCCTCCCATGTCGGGGTGAGACCGAAGGAACGAATCCCCTCCAGGAAAAAAAGGCCATTCAGATCCTCAGGCAAACATCTTTTCTTTGTTGTTGTTGTTGTTGTTGTGTGGAACCCAAAGGCTGCATCAAAAGTCAACCAAGAATCCACCCCCCTCTCCCCTTCAGGGTTCGGGGATGCCAAGATGAGTGGTTGGAACTGTTACAAATCATTTGATGTGGTGGGATGATTTACAATGCACCTTCAGAACCCAGAGATGGGCTGTGAGGAATGTAAGCTATATGTCATCCTAAATTTGGAGTGGTAGACGTAAAGGCGCCTCCCCTTTGCATTTTCAGAATAGAATAGAATAGAATAGAATAAGAACAGAACAGAACAGAACAGAACAGAACAAAACAAGGCGTAGAACAAAGAAGAGAAGAGCACAAAGAGTAGAATAAGGAATAGAATAGAGTAGGGTAGGACAGGACAGGACAGGACAGGACAAGGAGTAGGACAAGGAGTAGAACAAGGAGTAGAATATAACAGAACAGAACAAGGAGCAGAACAAGGAATAGAGTAGAATAGACTAGAGTAGGACAGGACAGGACAGGACAGGACAGGACAGGACACGACACGACACGACACGACACGGAGTAGAACAAGGAACAGAACAGAACAGAATAGAATATAATTCTTTATTGGCCAAGTGTGATTGGACACAGAAGGAATTCGTCTCCGGTGCATAAGCTCCCAGTGTACATAAAAGCTATAAGTGATAAATCATAGTCATAAATGCATTCATCATAAGATACAACACTTAGTGATCGTCACAGGATACTAAATAAGCAATCAACATAACCGTGCTAGGAAACTAAAGAAAACAATAAAAATCGTAAAGATGCAAGCAACAAGGTTAATAGTCCTAAGTAGAAAAGGAGATAGGTAATAGGAAGGATGAGAAGAATAATAGCAATACAGTCTTGCTAAATAGTTCGACAGTGTTGTGGGAATTAGAGTGACGGCATGTGGTGGTGGTGGGGAAACTGTCCTTGTGTCTAGTTGTTCTGGTGTGCAATGCCCTATAATGCCGTTTTGAGGGTAGGCGTTGAAACAATTTATGTCCAGGATAAATAAAAAAGATTTAAAAAGTCAGGGTTAGGCCCGCCATCATGCAGAAGGAGACGTTTGCGCATTCAATGGGTGGAGGAAACGCCAGGGGCCACCTCAAACCGTGAAGATGTTGAGACACAGAGGTGTCACTGTTGCACAGTCTGTTTTGCATCCCATAGATTGGCCTTCTGGAGAAGTCTGGCAAAATGTATTCTCTGCTACAAGTCGGAAGGAATCAGGCAGCTGACACAACTCCTTTGCAACTTGAAACGTGCCTTCCTTGGGTTGTTTTGGTGGATATTTCTGTGGCGGTTGGACAGTAGCTACTAAGCTTGATGCAACGTTATGGAGGCGGCTGTTTTAACCTTCACTTCTCCTTCTCTACTAATCCTTGAGGGTTTGTGACTGGCGCAGTGAGGAAGATTTTATATACTGGGCAGGATTCGTCTAGACGGCATTACCTAATAATGGATCTTGTTCTGCTTTATCGTTTGTGGACTTTAAAATGCCTCAAACAATAGAACACACACACACACACAGAGGAGAGAGAGGAGAGAGAGAAGAGAGAGAGAAGAGGGGCGAGCGAGAGAAGAGAGAAAAGAAAGAAGACACAGAGAGAAAAGACAGAATGAGAGAGAAAGAGAGAGGAGAGAGAGAGAAGAAAAAGAGAGGAGAGGGAGAAGAGAAAGAGAAGACACACAAGAGAAAACAGAGAAAGAGAGAGAGGAGAGAGAATGAGAGAGAAGAGAGAAAAGAGGGGAGAGAGAAGAGAAAGAGAAGACAGAGAAAACAGAGAGAAGAGAGAAAATGAGAGAGAAGAGAGAAAGGAGAGAGAGGAGAGAGAAGAGAAAGGGAAAGAAAGAGAGAGAAGAAAAAGAGTAGATAGAGAGAAAACAGACACACACAGAGAGAAGACAGAGAATGAGAGAGGAGAGAGAGGAGAAAGAGAGAGGGAAGAGAAAGAAGATAGAGAAAATAGAGAAAGAGAGAGGAGAGAGAAGACAAAGAAGATAGAGAGAAAACAGAAAGAGAGGAGAGAGGAGAGATAAGAGACAGAGAGAGGAAAGAGAGAGAAGAGAGCGAGAAAGAGAGAGAGAGAAGATAGAGAAAACAGAGAGGAGAGAGAGAGAGAGAGGAGGGAAGAGAGAGAGGAGGGAGGGAGAGAAAAGTGGGGATGTATCGTTTTGTTTTGCCAAAATGGCAATCAATCCTCTCTGTGTAGATTCTATTAATAATAATTAACTACTGATGCTTGAAGAGGGGAATGGCTGCCTAATCCAAGTCTCAGAACTCCTGAGCCTTGTTGGGCCGTACATTGGCCCTTTGTGTTGTGGTGCTGGTCTCAGTTCAGTTGGGAAAGTGGCTTGGCATCTCCCTCATGAGCACCATCATCACGCTAGGGTGGACGGCTTGTGCAATCCGTGGGGCTCCCACCCCAACCCCCCTAACCGAAAGGAAAGAGAGCGGAGAACTTCGGACGAGCGAGCGTTTACAGCCAACCCATTGCCCCAACTCTGGTTTCCTTTGTGGCTTTTCCGTAGCTGTGTTTGCGTTTGTTCCAGTTGAAAATAAACTGGACCTCGCTTTCAAAACTCACTGGAAGGATTTAGAAGGTTGAAGTGACCACGGATCAGCTGTAACAGCCGTGCTTTTAAAAATGCTTTTAAAAGTTTTCCGTTGCTGGGAAGGTCTGCTTGTATTGGTTTTTGGATCCTCCCCAACTTTTAAGTTCTTCTAGATTGGGGTGATAAGGGACACGGTGGCTCAGTGGCTAAGACGTTGAGCTTGTCGGTGGAAAGGTCGGCAGTTCAGCGGTTCGAATCCCTACTACCGCATAACGGGGCGAGCTCCCGTGACTTGTCTCAGCTTCTGCCAACCTAGCAGTTTGAAAGCAGGTAAAAAATGCAAGTAGAAAAATGGGGACCACCTTTGGTGGGAAGGGAAGGGAACAGCGTTCCGTGCGCCTTTGGCATTGTCATGCCGGCCACATGAGCACGGAGACGTCTTCGGACAGCGCTGGCTCTTCGGCTTTGAAACGGAGATGAGCACCACCCCCTAGAGTCGGGAACGACTAGCACGTATGTGTGGGGGGGGAACCTTTACCTTCACCTAGGTTGGGGGGGGGGGGGGGGGGTAAGGTAGCAGCCCTGTCTTCTCCTCCTAACGCAGCTTTGCGCTCTAGCGTGGAGCCAGCCTGAGAAGGAGATTTCGAAATCACGGCCAGCGCTCAAATTGTAGGAAGCGGTCGGGTTGCAAAGTGGGAACTAATTAGAAAGGTGAATCTACGGGTCCCGGGATAATGTTAAGAGGATCCAATCTGGGTCGGTGACCAGGACCAGAGGTTTTGTCTTCCGAGTTTTTGCACTTCTGCTAGAGCCCATCTTCAGGGAACTTCTCTCTACCAGAATATCTATCTATCTATCTATCTATCTATCTATCTATCTATCTATCTATCTATCCATCCATCCCTACCTCTACTCTACCTCTATCTATCTATCTATCTATCTATCTATCTATCTATCTA
>WNWU01014750.1:0-10395 GCA_012654045.1 Ptyas mucosa | reverse complement strand
ATTCTATTCTATTCTATTCTATTCTATTCTATTCTATTCTATTCTATTCTATTCTATTCTATTCTATTCTATCCTTGCATTTCTGATCTTCACAGGTCTGTAAAGGAAAGATAAGATGAAATAAGATCATAAACACTGTCACAGATTCACAATTGGGACTGGCAACTCCAAGTTTGCTTAATGACAGAGTTGCCAGTTCCAATTGTGGTCACTACATAAGAACTACCTGTACCTTAGCATTGGCCGGGTGTTTTGTCCATTGCCAGATACACGGCAAAGAGGATTGTGAAGACAGAAACAAAAGTCAGTCAGCAAAACTCAGTCTGACCAATATAAGGCAAGCTACAATGAGAAAAGGAAGAGTTCCTATGGAATGAAAGGAAGCAAAACCCGAATCGTACTGTTAACTGTCATTACATTTCATTTATTGACTCTAATACTGAATAGGAATATAAGATTCAGAAAGCCAATGCCTGTGTTGACTCTTCCCATAATAGAGAGGAGACCAAAGCAAGGACACGGATTGCCACACATGGGATAGCAAAGGAATCTCTTTTGAACGGGGCAAAGGGGGAGACAGCAGAGAAGGGGAAGAATCGCCTGTACCTTGCCTCCCCAACAGAAAATTCAGAGGTAAGGGCAGGTATCCCTGGTGGGATCCATACTTGGAAAGAATGGGGAGAGAGGCAGGAAGAAATGTTTCCTTCCTTTTTCTTTGCAGGGAAGGTGAAGCAGCAAGCACACAGCTGCAGAAATGGTTGACTCCATCCTTGGGCAAAGGCACCAATTTTGCTAGCCTCATTTTCCTAGCATTGCAAAAGGACCATTGTAGGTACAATCAGGGGTGAAATGCTACAGTTCACAACAGTTTGGGCGAACTGGTAGTGGCGGCGGCAGATGGTTTGGAGAACCGGTAGCGGCAGCAGCGCAAGGCTCCACCCACCTGCCTGGACGTCATTACTTCCTGGTTTTAACCAGGAAGTAACCTGTTTTTTACCCTCTGCTCATGCACAGAAGGCTTTGCACATGCGCAGAGGGTCCAAAATCACACGTGATGCACGCACACACTTCCGAACTGGTAGGAAAGGTAAGTAGATTTCACCCCTGGGTACAATGCTTTCTCACTTCTTCCCTGTCTCAAGGGAAGGTGCGTAGGAAAGAGCCCACCAATAGATTTCATACCACATCTCATTCTCTCTTCCTACCCCAGACAAAAATGGCAGTTCTTAATCCTGTGTATTCTGAGATTTGTGAAAGGTAGCAATTCCTCTCTGAATCAGACTTTTTTTTCAAAAGGTTAAAGGTAAAGTGGGAACATCTATTAAGGAAGAGGAAATAACTTTTAAGCATAGCTTCCTCCTGAGAAATGTCCAGGAATTTTTTTGTTTCATATGAAATAACGGAAGGAAAGGGAGCACTTTGGCTACATAAAAGAACTCAACTTATTTTTTTTAGGCAGCTAAAAAGCAAGGATTCACAAAATACTTGCAAAAATGGTATCTTGGTTTGGAATGTCCTCCCCCAAATGTAGTTAGCAACAATTATTGGTGTTTTTCATATATAACCATATTTTAATTGTTTATTTATTTCAGCAGTTACGTGTTACAGTGGCCAAGGATACCAGTAGCCTATTTTATAAACTGCCTTCTCTTTTTTGAGAAGTAAATTATAGATCATTTCAATAAAATAATAAGTGATAATCTGGAGCTCAGATATTTAAAAATAGTAGAAATCCCACTGTGAATTCAACATATGGTGTAATGGCATCCTTTGATACTGATGCAATTTGATTTCAAAAGATAGTAAGTAACTCAGAAACTGAGAGATTCATTAATCTAAAGATGAAGTCAGAACAAAGTTTCTTATTCTCATAACTGTTATTTCCTTTTTAAAAATTTATTAAAAACATGAAAAATCCATTTTTATCACAAGAATTTTTTTTATCACAATACTGTATAGAAATTTATTTGCAATAGAGAAAAGAACATGCAAATTGATTTCTAAATTGTAGCCTCTTTTCACAAAGGGAAACATTTGCCACTTCCTAATCAAACATGTTCCAGGAGCTTTGACTTTTTGACTATTTTAGCTATCTATTTCTTCCCTGAAGAAAGGGAAGGTTCATTACACTTTTACCATCAGCATCTTTGTTGCATTTAATAGGTTTCTGTGTTGATGTCTATGTTAATGTTTCATTGGATTGTCCTTGAAAATGCTGGTTCCATAAAATCTTTGTGTGATTCTAAACTCTGGACTGTCTTCCTACTTTGAATTCAGGCCAACTTGCAGGAGAGAAATGGTTGAAGACTTCCTCTTCCCTTGCAAACTCTCGTTCCTATAAGAAGCATATTGTTCCAGGGAAAAATTCAAATACAGTAATTGAATCATTTCTTTTACTAAGACCTGTTTAATACTTGAACCTAAGTATTAGGAGCAACCAAAATGCATAATTGGCAAATTTTTATGTTGTCTTCAGGCAAGATATGGGATAAATGCAAGAAAATTATCTGCAATCAAGATAAATACTTTTATAAGTTAATTTTCAAATTAAAACAGATGTTTCAGCAAGAGAATTTGTAGAAGATTGGAAATAGCACCACTGAGATGAAAGATTTCCTGGATAGAAGGTCTGTATATCATCTCCTGCCCTATTTATATAACCCTGGGAATTTCATATCAGACAGATATGAAAATTTCTGTAATTGTAAGTGGTAAAACCGTGGCAAGGTTCTTCGCCCAGAGTGCCCTTTGCCAAAATAGGATCAACCTGGAAAGGTAGATTAACATCTTTATGCTGTTGGAAGAAATATCCTTCTGGGTTCAGTTCCAAGTGGGGAAAAAGACACTGGATTCATGGAAGTTGCTTGGAAAGAAGGTTTATTGATGAACAGGATCACATGGCTTGAGTTCCTGAGCAGAATCACATGGCTAGAGTTCCTGAGCAAAAAAAAAAAAACAAGGCAGAGATGCTGAGAGTGCCTTGGTTTTATGCCCTCTCTGGGCCCCACCCTACAGCTTCCTGTTCCTGTGTAAGAAATGCACTCTGATTGGTGGTCAGACTCCCAGGGGGCGTGGGTCTTAGCTAACTTTGTAGTCTGTCTGTTTCCCAGGCTTGGTTGAGCCTTGCTAGCTGAGGTAATTTTCCCAGGTGCCATGTGGTGAGATGGGTAGAGGGATAATCCCACCTTTGTTGGGTCTTGGGTGAGGGCATTTGCCTATGAATAGACCAAGCTATCTCTTTATTTCTCAAGTGCAGACATCTGCTGTGGATTATTGAGGATGGTGGGGGCTATTAAGAGTGAGTCTGTTTCCTGCTTAAAAACATGTTTCTCCATTTCTTATCCAGGGAAATATAATATTCTGCCTTTTTAATATTTCCTAGAATATTTCATTTTTCTAGGAGAGGGGTGGGTGCTAACTTCCTACAATGCATAAATAAAAGTTAAGTCTCCCACAAATACAAAGTGAGAGGATCTTTAAAAAGCTAAAAAATACTTATAAACAGCTCAAACCTATTAGATTTGGAATGTATTCTGTCATTGGCCAGCATAATTTGAGTTACTAAGCATGCTCAGTAGCCTCATATATACTATGTAATACTTGTTTCTATCATCTCATAATATTCTTAGCATGATCTTGTTAATAACCAAATTAATATTCAAGAGGTGTGTTTAGGACATTATAATGAGTTTTCAGGTTATTACAGTTCAACTTTCTGTACAGTTTTTGTCTCCAACCTGTTTGAGCAAGGTTTTATCAGAAGTTCACATTCTTGCTTGTTTACTTCAAACAAACTAGAAACATTAATCAAAGGTGTTCCTTGTTACTAAAAACAATTATTCAAAGAAGGCCCCTCTCTTGCTCCCATCATAATAGAAAAAAAAAGACTGTTTCATTTTTGCTTGTCCTAAATATACCTTTTTCTTAACAATGAATTAGGCAAAAGTAACTAGGTGCTGATTAGAGTAACATGGTGGTTTTGTGTTGAAGATGCTTGCCTTTCATTCTGAAGGTTGAGAGTTCAATCCTAGGTAGCGGCAGATGTTTCTCTCCTAGGACACAAAGAAAAAAAAATCTGTTACATAGGTTAGGAGTCCCCAACCTTTTGGACCTCAGGGACCACTAAATTCATAATTTTAAATCCCATGGACCATTAATATAATCTGCCTAATGACCGGCTGGGTGGGCGTGGCTAGGTGATCATGTGACTGGGTGGGCATGGCCAACTCGGTGTCACTCACATCAAGGGGTGCCTCTCTGGCCTCTACTTGCCCCTCCCCTCCCCTCCCCTCCCAGCCACTCCTCGCCTCCCCACCCGGGCTCCTTAGGGCCCCAACAGGAAGCAGTTGTTGGAGCTAAGCAGCTACCACAAGAAAGAGTTGGCAAAACAGCTGGCTCAGTTCAAATTGGATCTGACCAAGAAGAAGGCTCAGCAGAAGCACCTCACTGAGGACTATGAGCACAGGCTTTCCAAGTAGAAGGAAGACCTGTGGAGTGCAAGGCCAGGGACCGGTGCGTGAAGGTTCAGTGGGCTGAGATGGTCAGCCAGTTCCAGGCCATGATGCAGTCCCACTGGAACAAGGTCCTCCGGCTCTTTGCCACCAGTGGTGCTTCCCTCCAACCTTCGCCCAAAGCCCTGAACCAGGAGGCCAAAGCAGACCCCACTTTGGAATTTCTGCTCCCCTCCAACCCACACAAAAATACCCCAAAGGGGGAGACTCTCTGCAACAACACAAACGTTCATTGCAAGTACCTGGCCCAGGGGCCATAGTTTGAGAACCCCTGATTTGGAGCAATATAAAAAATGCAAGTAATTTTTCTGTGGACCACCAAAATTTTCTCGCAGACCACCAGTGGTCCACGGACCATCAGTTGGTGACCACTGGCATAGGTTGTTAGGAAAGGCATCCAGCTAGTAAATGCTCAGTTCCATCCAGTCATCCTCACTCTACCCCAAATAGGGACTGGAGGCTCATAAAAAGAGAGTTTTATTTAGATACTGATTAGCATATGTTTGTTTACATCATACGTTCATGTGTTGATGTGATTAGTAAAAGTTGAGTAAACCTGCCCTGATCCAGTTTAATTTAGAAAATTAATCCCATTTGATTCAACAATTTGAATCAAGTCAGAAAAACAATTTTAATTGGATCAGAACTCAGCTTAAAAGAGGAAAACTAGAATAGTTGTCTTCAATAGAACAAAACTGAATAACCCTTGTAAAAATATAGGCATAAAATATGTTACCATAGAGGTTTGTGACTGCTCCTTCTTTTGGCTATAGAGAAAAAGGAGGATATGGGCATTAATTGCATTTCTGGCAAGTGAGTTCTATCCCAATTATTAGTACGTTTGCTTAAAAATGCCTAATGTCTTTCAAAGGCCTTTCGACTAACAACAAAACTTTTAAACAGAAATCAGTTTCCCAAAATACAATAAACCAGTAAGCCTTCTATAGCTATTTTACAGTGTGCCTTTTCATCTATACATACACACACCCATATACACCAACACTTTCCCCCGGAATTTGCTCCCTCTCTAAGAGAGGCTGTTCCAAACAGAAGAACAAACTCTCTTCTCACTCAATATTACAAGAGACCCAGCAGTGATTATGATCTATATTTTTCCATTGCTTCATTCTACGGACAACTCCAACAGTTACAATTAATATGCCAATATGGAGGAGTGCTGGGAACTGTAATTGCAACTCTTGCAATCCCATATTAGTCTCTCTATTTGCCAAAAAAGCTCTGTCCTATAAAAGAAAGGAGTTAAAGTATTTTAGTTTCTTGCTAATGGACAAATTGTCTCTTCCTTAACTCCAACATCAGCTGTCATTCACTCCAGAAAAACGAATCACAGCAAATATAACTAGGATCAAAGTATCTTTGTAGTGATAACTCACAATCTTTAATACAGTTTCTTTGAGCATTATCCCAAAAAATCAGATTCTATGTAGACACTGGATACTTGGAGAGTGCCATTTGATTTAATAATAGAATATTATTCTATTATTAGAATAGGAGGTCATCTTTTTAAAAAGCCATTTTAAAATAAGTGTCCATGGTTGGATCATTTTTGCCTCTAAAGGTTTGTTTTCTCTAAATCAACCTTCCTTTTTTCCCAAATAATTATTGCTTTGTTTTGAACTTAAATCAACAATTGGCCAAGTAGAAAGAAAAGATTTTAAAAATAAAATATGCCAAGTAAAGTTCACCAAACAGTAAGGTAACTGATCTTACTGATGACATATAAGCAAAGAATAGTCCAAACACCGTAGATTTATTTGAGGGTTGGAAGTGTCCGTTCATGTTTGCACAGAATGTAGCAGATTGAGGAACTGGTCTCAGCTGGGACTACAAGGAGCTGTTGTTATCCTAAGAATTACTGTCTGATTAACTGTCTGATTAGAACAGCTTGTACTGCTTTTTGCAAAGAATCCACATAGGACTTTATCATGTAACACACAGATCTTTCTTCATTTAAATTAGCCAGAAGAAGAAATCCAGAACAGGTGACATATTTTTAGTCCATGCTATTTAAGAAGATAAATGAGGTGTGATTGTACTCTGGTCTGGTCCTAGCTCCTGTGCATGGATGTGTTCTCAAAAAACGCATACATACAAAAAATGAATTGGTGTCAATTGTCATCTTCAGGCTGGTGTCTTCGGCTTCATGCTTGTGCAAGGAAAGCGTGATCGGAGCTGCCGTCTCTCTATAAATACTGGTGGGGAGGTGTGGGTTGCTGTGAGCGGGTTGGTTGCCTGTGTTGTTACATCTTGATTAGTTGATAGAGTTGATGTTTGTAGATTAGTCAGCTGTTTCGTAACATCCTGTGTGGGTGAGGTCCTTGATGTGTGCCCATTAGTCTTTTATAAAAAATATTACATATATGTACATATATATGTACATATATATATGCAAGATCTCATAGAGTGATGTTAAATGCACACAAATTGAGGTTATAAAAGCATAAACTCTGTGTACTTAATCCATATGTGTGGAAGTCAGAATCAGAGCTTAATTACTCTAGGCTGGTGAATATAGAATAAGAGTGTTAATTCACTGTTGACTGTTGACTAAAGATCTTTCAACACCTCTCAGCCAAATATTAGTCAGAAATTCATAGGCAGGACAACAAGACAAAAGTACATTCCCGCTAAGCATCTGGTATTAAGATGCCAAAACCTCCATGAGTCGAAGTAATATATAACCCTCATACTAATAGCCCTTGAACTCATGCAGATATTCTGATGGCAAAGTGCAAGTCAGAATCATGGTGATTCCTTCAAGGAGCAAACTTTAGGACCGGGCCTGAATCTAGCACTAAAAACCTGGGTGTATTGGTCCAGTGATGAATGCTTTACTATTAGAAGTTGAGAACCTTTTCCAGGATCTGGTCCACGCTTAGCTTTTGAGTCTTGCCTAGGAGCTGCAGAGAATATGGTTAATGATATTGTGATGTCTAGAATGGGCAAGGGTGACATCCTTGTGAGGAACTGTGGCTGGTTTAAAGATACTACAGATAACCAAGGCACCAATGCTGCCCTTTAAATCTTCCATAAATGAGAATAAGAACCCAATTTGGAGGATTTTCTGGAATTTGAAGGTGTGCAACAGGTGACAATACTCTGCTTGAGTTGCACCCATTTTGCTTCTTAAAATCACCTACACCCCCCCCCCCCCAAAAGATCTCAAAGATAGGCTGGGGCAGAGCCAGTGATGGGATTCAGCCAGTTCCCACCACTTCGGGAGAACCGGTTGTTAACTTTCTGAGCAGTTTGGCAAACTGGTTGTTGGAAGAAATTATTAGGGCAGAGAACCAGTTGTTAAATTATTTGAATCCCACCACTGGGCAGAGCTACATGTGAGCCATCAGTTGCCTGTCTCTTTCTCATACAGTCTGATCCCCAAGTTTTAATTATATGCATTGTGGCAGGAGGAGAGGGTACTAAGAATCACTGGGTTAAATCAGGCTGCCTTTGGACTTTGGACATAGGAACAGTCAACATTCGAACAATGAAACTCTCTGATATGTAAATAAAAAAGGTCACTTTTTTATTATGGCTGTAAAAAAAAAAGGCCAAAATGGCAGCAATTATGGATTTTCCATTTAGTGTCCCTTTGGATCTGAAAGGCCATAAGGAGATCTATAGTTCAAGGGAAACTGTGGCTGAAATCATCTCAAATTCCATATTTGTCTGTCTATCATCTTTCTATCATTTTTGTTTATCTGTACTCTCAGCTGTGTATGCATAAAACATCCACAATGAAAGGTACATAAAATGAAAGAATTACAGTTAAATTAAAATAGACGATATCCCATTATACAGAATATCAGTGGTGGTTTTCAGCTAATTAAAAGCCCCCCCAAAAGGGCTCCATTTTAATTTGTGTCTATAAAACAAGGTCAGGGGAAGTCTAATTTCCTTAAGAAAGCCATTCCATAACCTGAGGGCTGTCATAGAAAGTACAGTTCCTGGGCTTGTTCCCCATAAGTACATTTAATGAGGGATTACAAGCATTGTTTCCCCAGGAGCTTCATTTAAGGATGGATTGATTCTAGCTGAAGAAAGCAGTCCCAAATCTAATTACATTCATAAGGCACCTAGGAATGATCATACAAATTTGCCCAATTCTCCTATGAAGCGATAGGTAACAGCCAATCTCATCTGGACCAGAAAGTGGTCTGACTATGACAATAGGCTACATGTTATGCCCTCCATATATAGGTCACTAAATAAGTGTTCAGAGGCAGACATGAGTTCTAATTAAAGACCATCTGTGTGGGATGCCTAAGATTACCTGTAACAAGCCCGTGGTCAGCATGATGGCCATGAACTCCCAAGCCCTCTCAGATTGAACTCCCAACAAATTGAGATTAAAGTTGCTGAATACCAGTAAGGAAAGATACTCCATCACCTATCTAAATATTAGATCTAGGAGCTTGGGGTGGGATTTATGCTGGGTGTAGAATACAAAGTATACTCAACTTGTCCCTTCTTAATGTACAGACATTCTTACCTGACCAACTCAGAAATGGAAGAACTGGCCACAGAAAGTCCCCAAAGATTAGCAACTCCACTGCTTTCATCTTTGGAATTAAGGTTAGCAAAAGAACTGTAATTTGAATGGGCAGAAGATCTTCCTGAAAACATTGTTAACTTCACCCTGTTGGAAGAAATATCCTCTAGGTTCTGCTTCAAGTGGGGAAACAGACACTGGAAACATGGAGACTGCTTGGAAAGATGGTTTAATGGTGGATAGGATCACATGGCTTGAGTTCCTGAACAGAAAAGCGCAGATACAGTAAATCCTTGGGTTTTTATGCTCTCTCTGGCTTTGCATTTCTTGGGGCCCCAAAAGAGTATCCTGATTGGTTGTCAGACTCCCAGGGGATGGGGGTCTTAGCTAGCCTTGCTGGCTGATGGTCACATGTGCTTCCCAGGTCACATGTGGTGAGTTTTGGTTGCTAGATGGGACCCATTGTGTTACTTTCTGTTGCTATTGTGTTGCAAATGTCCAAAGGATTGGGTTTCTGCCTCTGGCCCATTAACAAAGGGTGGGGGGCAGGAAGGTGGAAGTACTTTGTCTGTAAAATATGCTTCTCCATTTCTCATCCAGGGAAATATAATATTCTGCCTTTTTAATATTTCCCAAAATATTTCACTCTTCCAGGAAAGGGGTGGGTGCTAACTTCCTACAACCCAACCAGGATTTGATAATGGTCTTCCTGCTTATCCTCAATCAGACTGTATATGAGCAAAGTCTTATTGCAGGCAGTCTTTGCATTTACCACCAGCAATTTGAGGTCAAGATCACTACCAATCTGGTCACCAGATTTAGGACTGGGATCATCAGACTAGAAGTAGAGATTGCCACCCAAATGCCTCAAAATGGCAAGCCTGACATTTTCCACCAAGTCTCTGACCCGTCACAACCAGGATCATGTTATGCTCACTTTCATTGCAATTTATCCCTAGCAACTTGTGGTCAATGATGAACTCCAGCCATCTCACTGACATATTCACAATCACCTGTAGGTAGCCAACAACCTGGAAAGCATCATGCTGCATCTTTGTGAATAAAATACTTCTTCTCACTATTTTATAAAGCAAACTTCCAAATAAAATCCAAATGGTCTCTTTCAGTCATTAAAGCCTTAGATTAGATTACACCCACACACCCCTGCATTCTCATTTCAGCTAAGGCTAACAATTTCCGATTTCATATCTGGAGAACTTCATAATTCAAACTGGTATTATTCCATTCTTGAAGGACAATGCTCCACCTTGGGAATAATGTGCAGATTGAAAATATAAGGGTGCCAACTTCTTCTTGAGAGGTTTTATTATTATTATTATTATTATTATTATTATTATTATTATTATTATT
>WNWU01014749.1:0-18152 GCA_012654045.1 Ptyas mucosa | reverse complement strand
TATTATTATTATTATTATTATTATTATTATTATTATTATTATTATTAGAATGAGACCCCACTGGCATCAGAACTCAGTGCACCACAATCCCTCTTCACTGTTACTTAGCTCTTTTGTAAGACAGTCCACCCAATTCTGCATTGCAACCTGAGAAGTTTCTTTCCCAGGCTGCTCTCAGCTGTTTCTTATGCCCACTTCAGACATTCATATCCAAATTGCAGCATGTTGGCAATTGGACTGAACTGGTGCTCATTCCAGACTATGGTTACTACAGGACCTCATTCCCATCAGGTGCTGTAATAGCCATGTTTCTTGCACTTCTCATCCTTGGAGGGAGGACAGGTCTTGCTGGCTGGTTCCTAAGTGGACCAGTCTACCAGTGCTTGCCTTCTCCTTTTAGGAATTTTTCTCTTCTCATTAATTCCTGGGCTTTTTCTTTGTTTTCCTAGAAGTTTGCACACATGGCTGTCTTCTCATCTCCTTACCATATTGTCTCCTTTGACATTAATGAAGAGCTTTTCTTTGTCTTTTTTCCCCTTAATGTACCATCCTAACTCTGATGCTACAATAAAACAACAGGGAACAAGTTGTTCTTTTGTTCACACTTTCCTCTGTAGGCCCATGGCTTCATAGAAACAAATTAGCAAGCCTCCAAATCTAATAAATAGTGTTGTTGTCGCTGCTGCTGTTGTTACTGTTTTTTTTTTAAAAAAACAAAGAAAAAAGAAAAGAAGCTTTGTAGTACTGTGGGGCAAGGAGTGGAATAGCAAGGAGAGCAGGCTTTATCCAACCTGGAGAGAAACCAAAAGATGCCTATTGAGAGATGCAAGAGCTGAATGGAGCATAAGCTTCTAAAATTGAGGATTGGTTTAACAGTCCTTCATTTGGATCAATTGCAGGATTATTTAAAAACAAAAGCCAGCAAGTGTCAATCAGCGGAGAACACAGTAGCCCAGCAACTCAGAAAGAAATTGCTGTCCAAGAGATTGTCCAGCTGTTAGATGGGAACGGGTGTTCCAGGCACTGGCACTTAGAGCTGTGGATAATGTTAGAACAGAACAAAGATGCGGGAGACCATCCACTCTGAAGGGCTTTAGACGGTTTTGGTTTAGAAAACATCTATTTTATCAAAGATGGAAAACACAGGCGGGAGGCATTTGCAATAGGCTAGGAGTGGGAAGAAGAAGAAGTTATCTATTCCTGCACCCAGGAAGCCATGAACAAATGGCTTGTACAAGCTGGGCAGAAAGTGTGGATCCCAGGTGGTCTGGCACACATATTATGAGTGCTGATGCTATTTCCAGCCCCCCCTCTCTCAGCACCATCTCAGCCAGAAAGATGGGAAAACTTTATTCTTCAAACAGTTCGTCAATAAATCATCGGCCAAAGTACCCACTGCCACCCCTTTCAGATTACCGAGTCAGTAAGCTCTATTCCACTGATAACACTCCTCAGTCACTTCCCAATTGTGTTATACAATATATTTATATGTACAAATATACATTTTGGAAAACTGATTTACTTTCTTGAATGAATAGCACTAGGAACACAGGAAATAACAATCTATAAACAAAACTATCAATTGCAGGGATGAAGAAATCCCTACTTCTTATATAGCAGCAGTACATATTTACATGCTGTTCTGTGCAGATCATCCTTGCTTCTTCCCAAATTGTCTTTTGTCTTTTTGGTCTTTAAACTTCTTACTTTTTTCCTCTTGAGTAATTCATCAGTTTCCCTCAACCATTCTCAGCCTTCCCCTTCCCCTCAATCCATTGACTTTTAATTCATATATTTGTTTTGTGAGTTAATCTCTCTCCTATATGATCTCAAAATCCTTCTACTGCATTACGTCCACAGTCATTCAGCACGCATTCATTCATTCATTCTTTATCCTGTTTTTTTTCCCCATCAAACATACTTCTCACCTACCCCATTTCCACTACATTCAACTTACTTCTGTTTTTCCTGATAAAAGCAACTCTAACCCCTCTTAACTAAAGGAGGCAAACTTAGCACATTATTATACTCAGGAGGTTTTCCTTCTTTTATTTCTTGCAAAAGATCACATGCTCCCTTCTACTTTTCCACCAGGATTAGCACATCTTAATATTTCTCTATCCATTCTCCCGTTTTCTGTAGACATTCTATCATGGGAGACAAAGATATTTATTTATTTGAACTACTTTTTGCTATTTATTTATCACTTGAAATTGTTCGTTCCGTTTCCTTGCCAATCACAACTTTTTTTTGATATTTGATGCATTAATTTTCAAATCCCCAATTCCTTGTATCATACTGTCTATCTTACTTGTGCTGTGTAAATAATTTATGTTCTCAGCTAAGAACATTACTCATCTTTATACAAAAGTATAAAGAATATATACATATTTATATATTCCAACCAACCCACCCATCTCTAATGTCACCAAAAGCATTCTCTATACATTTATCTATAAATAGATTATGATATACTGTACTGTACCTATTATATTTAACAAGCAAGGATACATCCCACTGTTTGGCTTAATCACTGTGCAGTGTTTGGATCACTTGCTGAGCTCTTCATTAATTCTCATGCATGCTTTGCTTTCATCATATACCATTCTTATCACATTCAGCAACTAAGCTTCAACTTTACTTTTGCACAATATATTCCATAATTCATAATTCACAATATATTCAATTTATGTAGCGCTAGCATACCCTTCAATCAACAAACATGCATTTCTTTCTCACAGTCACATACATTTCTTAATGATTTGCAGAAGAGGAAGAATCTGGTCTATGCACACACATATACTAGCATAAAGCTTCTCTATTCCTCCCAGATTTTACTCATTTTAACCTCTTGTAACCTTTCAGCCAGAATTCTACCAAATCCATTTCCATGCATGTTGATCAAATTAATCCCCCTGCACTTGGTACATTCACATTGCTACTTTTCTTTATATTTAAGAAAATGACACTGGGATTCTGCCAATCATCAGGTACAGATACAGTCTTTGCACAAACATGACATAAATGATGTAAGCAATGCACATTCACTTTTTAACTTTTCTCTAGTTATACCCTCCACACCTTCATCTATACAATTTATCAATAGTGTCATAGTATTTATAACTTTCTTCTCACCAGTTGTTTTTTCTTGGACATTAACATTAATAGCATTTGTTCTGATTCCACTCTCTGACACAGTGCTATCTTTTCTAAACAAATCTTTAACATATTCCTTCCGATATTCCCTCCCTTCAATTGTGTCCCAAATAAATTTGTCACTTTTATTTTTAACTTCATTCATTACGTGGGATGTTCCTTGTTTAAACCTGTTCTCCCACTTCCAAAATATTTTGCTTTTTAAAATTTCCATCAAAATCATTCTGCATTTTCTCTTCATATTTTAATCTTAAAATAACCCTTGATCTATTTGACTACATTATTTGTAACTACTGTAATGTTTTCTTTCTATGCATATTATACAATATCTGTCAGGTGCAAGTAAGGAATTGAGTTCAAAGCACTTCAAGTTTATTACATGCTATTTATATACAAGAATATGATCTACTAATGGTCAGGACAAATTGGTGCTAGATAAGAGTCAACAGAATTCACAGAGGAGGCTGGACCTGGGTCTCTTTGGGAACATAGCGACTCTAAACTGATGACACATTTGACCCTGCCTTCAGGCTCCACCTGATCATCTTCTACAGTATCTTTTCTTTCATCATTTCCCCCAGAAACTCTTTATCTATATGCACTTTTTATATCCACTTAATACTCCACATTCAAATCTCTCCCAACCATCATTGTTCTCCCCTTGCTACAATCGACTAGGCTACTCCTATGTAGGTTGAATTACAAACCTCATTATCCACAGTCAAACAGTTCCCCCCCCATAACAGCCAGATTAATAAAAATCCCATTTTCTGACAGAAGCATGTTTCCACACAATCTTCCATATGTCCAAATATATAAATAGTGGCAAAATTCTGATGGATTACTTTCAAGGTGTTGAAATGGCCACAGCATTGAGGAGCTGACTCTGCGATATGCTATAAAATTCACAAGGAAAGTTTAAAAATAATGAATTCACATATGGGATATTACTTGTAAAAAGTGACATTTAGAAGGTACACATGAATTGGTTGTTCTCATTGTACCTTAAAGTCAAGCACAGGAAGAAAAAAACACATACATTTTGTAATATATTCATAAAGAACACAGACAGACACATACAAACACCAGTTGTTTAATAGGACTGTCATCTCTAGCACACTTCAAAAATTATGCATATTGTCAGGCTTTAAGACCAATGCAAACATTAACCCTCTGGGACATGGGTTATACCATTTCCTGGAAGTGAATCTCCTTAGTTAAGAGATGGAAACGAATCAAGTTTGGTATAGTGCAGTGATGGTTAACCTTTTTGCCGTCGCATACCAAAACTGGGGGGAACGTGGGATGTTGCACACATGTGTGTCCACACCCATAATTCAATGTGCCCCATCCCCATGCATGCGTGCATGACACACACACACCCCGGTGCTCCTCCTGCTTTTGACATGCGATGGCACGGTGGGCCCAGTAGCCCATTTTTCATCCTCCCCAGGCTCCAGAGCCTTTCTAGGAGCCTGGGGAGGGTGAAAACGGCCTTCCCCACCCTTCCTCAGGAGGTCGTCCAGAGGCCAGAAACAGCCCATTTCCTGACTTCCAGTGGGCCCAGAAGATCCGAAAATCAGTTGGCTGGCGCACGCATGCACGCTGGAGCTGAGCTAGGGCAACGCTCGCGTGCCCACAGATATGACTCCGCATGCCACCTGTGGCACACGTGCTATCGGTTTGCCATCACGGATATAACGGTTAAAGCATCAGACTAGAAACTGGAGAACTGAGTTCTAATCCCACCTTGCTGCTGCCTTCTGCCAAAAGAAAAGGAGGAGTTTTTCTTTACACTTTGCATTAAACCTCCTTACATTGTAGTTGCTGTGGCAGACTGGGCCACTTCTTGGAGATCCATTAGCACCCAGTATTTGTTGATACTTGCATAACTGCACTTTAGACTTGCTTTCTTCTTCATTATAAAAATCCCACGGGAAAATGCCTTATTATAAAAATGCCTCGGGAATGGACCATTGCAAAGAAACCACCGAACAAATGCAAAGGCCAATTGCAAGGTTTCTGCTTGCTTTCAGTAGAAGGTACTTCTGGTTGTGTCACCCTGTCTCAGCATCTCATAGGAATTACAACTGACCAGGCTACAATGTGATGTCAAGAGACCTACAAAGAATGAATTTGTAACTCCCAAGTCACTTCAAAGCCAACATATTGCAGACTAAGCCATCGCCTTCAAGCGAATACTATGCTTCCCTCACACACTGACTGGAGGCTCTCTGTGAGTAACAGTATAACTGTTAGTAGGTTTAACTGAATAGCAGGAGTAGGACAATGGCCAAGTACAGCTTTGCAAATAGAGGGTACCAATTTTAAGTAGCTTAGTCTCTCCTGGTGAGGTAAAAAAAAAATCTTAGTTAAGGTTTTGGAACATCTCTTCCAGGCAATATTAACTATCCTAAATGAAAGATATAGCAGTTTTCTGTATTTCCTTGCATTTGTTCCTTAGTAGATCATGCTGACAGCCTTCCTATGGAAAATAAGACCATAGCATAGGTTAATTGGGAGGCAGCCCCAAATTCTGAGCAACTCTGGGCCTTGAGGTGCACACCTCATGCTAAACCATAATAGGGTTTGACTAATTTTTATTGAATGCAGTGTGTAAACCTATTACACTGCACAAACAGGGTTTCTGGCTCAGGCTTATCCATGAACTATGACTAAAGAATTACAGTTTAGACTCTAAGACTTACAGCAATGGAGAAGTCAGCCAACTGAACTGGCTGCTGACCACATAAATAACCAGAAGTTTCAGAGTCCAGCCTCATCTGTCACTTAGCTTTGGGTCTTTGGATACCAGAAACAGCAGAAGTCTTTCTTACTGGTAGCTCAACATTCTGAGTTTCCAAATGTTGGGAAGTATCACAGGACTTCTTTATTCCATCAGGCTTGGAGATAGCAACCAGCCTTACTCTTTGAATGGGATGAAGAACTTTATACCTTTCCTAGATTGCCTTTAGCTTGTTTGGGGAGTGTTATTTGCAGATTCCTTACCCTCCTTAAGTTCTTGGAAGGTGACGGGCAAGAAAACTAGCCAATAGTCAAAACAAATGGCATGTCTGTTCAATGTCAATGTCTGTTTTGCCAACTTTTCATTGTGAGAACTAGCTTTAAAAGGTATCACTGATGTTCCTGTATTATAATCAGCCCTGAATATCTTTCTTCTATGTCTGAACCTATGAAGTGTAAGGAAAGTAAATTCTTAAAGGGCTAGGAGCATATTAGCAAAATAGAAACATAAAAGGAATGTGTGGTAATTGGCACATACAAAAGGTCTGGTTAAAATGTCTGGTTTTCAGTAAGTCTTACCAAAATGTCTATGACAACCAACTGATCTGTTTCTTTTATTGATAATAATTCATTCTTGAAGCCATTAGGAGTAGAAAGAATGGGGAAGTAGCTTGAGATTTGTTAATATGCATGGTTACACCGTCTATTACTTATGTATGTGTATGCCTTTATTTATCATCTTCTGCTCCTTCTGAAATGTATAAATATTTGTACATCCTTTTGTCTGTAGCAGCTCCTCCCAATGGGGCTAGGACAACTTGGTGTGGCCAACTTGGCACAGCCAACTCACCGTGGCCAACTTATCCCAGCCAATTTGCCATGGCCAACTTGCAGCCAACTCACCACGACCAACTTGCTGGAAGACAATTCAATAGAGGACAAGAGATACACTAATATTGAAGAAATGGTGAAGTAATATTGAAGAAATGGTGAAGTTTTTAAAGAAAGGATGCAAAAGCAGGGACAAAATGAAATGTGAATGACAAAAATTAAAATATTTTTTAAATTATTTTAAATACTTAAATTGAATTGTTAAATTGTTTTGCAGCAAGTTATCCCATGGTGAGCTGGCCACAGTAAGTTGTCCCCCCACAATTTGGCCATGGTGAGTTGGCCATGCCAAGTTGGCTGTGGTGAGTTGGCCACACTAAGTTGTCCCATTCACGTCTTGCCTTCAGCATTGCTGGACGGATGATTCAAGAGGCTCCCGATGGGTGAGCGGCTATGTCCCTGTGGCAGAGCAGAGGTAGAGACTGCGGAGCACGTCCTGTTACACTGCCCCATGTACAGTGTAGACAGGACCAATTTGATGTCTCTCTTAGAGACAGACCTTTGGGGGCCCAATGCCAGTAATTTGGCCTTGTACTGTTTAGGAGATGGCTCCTCATACACTACCTCTCAGGTCTCAAAATTCTTTTTAAGAGCCGTAACCATTAGAGGAGAGTGCTGTGGTTCCTCTCGGCCGGGGCTTCTGGAGGCCGGCTGTTCGTGATGATGTTTTTCCTATGCTTTTTTTTGTAGTTATGCTTGCATTTTGGTCTGTGACCGTAAATAAAGTATTATTATTATTATTAAGTTGTCCCATTCTGCCTCCTACTATTCTCTGGAGCAGGGGTCTCCAACAGGGGTGAAATCCAGCAGGTTCTGACAGGTTCTGGAAAACCGGTAGTGGAAATTTTGAGTAGTTTGGAGAACTGGTAAATACCACTTCTGGCTGGCCACAGAGTGGGGTGGGAATGGAGATTTTGCAATATTCTTCCCCCAGGAGTGGGAAGGGAATGGGGATTTTGCAATATCCTTCCCCTGGAGTGGGGTGGAAATGGGGATTTTTCAGTATCCTTCCCCTGCCACGCCCACTAAACCACACCATGCCTACCAAGCCACGCCCACAGAACTGGTAGTAAAAAAAAAATAGGATTTCACCACTGGTCTCCAACCTTGGCAACTTTAAGCTTGGTGGACTTCAACTCCCAGAATACCCCAGCCAGCAAAGCTGGGAGTTGAAGTCCACCAAGGCTTAAAGTTGCCAAGGTTGGAGACCCCTGCTCTGGAGGAAATCCTCCAGTGTACACTGTCAACAATAAATACTGCAGCGAGTCTTGTTTATTAGCTTTGGGTCCTGTGTTTTCATTTTACAGAAGCCAGGTCTTTTTAAAAAGCAGTCAGTGGATGGAATAATGGCAACATTGAGTTTGATGTAAATCTGACAGCCAGTCTGGAATATATCCAATAGCCTTTTTTTAGGCAGAGCGCTTTACAAATAAAAATTATCTATGTTTAGTAAGTCATGGGGCTGAGGAGAAAGGCACAAAACACAAGAAGAGAAAGAAGGGAAGTGCACCAAGAACTATAAGAGAAATTAGTCAAACTGGAGCAAAAGTAGCTGCCCACTGGACAAACATAATCCATAATGTAAATCTTCAAGACAAGTGAGCCAGTGAACATGACTGCGATTGTATTATGATTGAAAGGCAGGAAGATAGTGTCAAAGTCTACTAATGCTCTGCTTAAAAAGTAAAGATCGATTCACCCATGAAAAAGAATGCAGTGCAGGCAATTTGTGTGGATTGAATGAAAGCCGTGGTTTAGCTTTTTCAAATCCAGAGCCCTTCATCCCCAGCTGATGTGTTAGAACTTTATTCCTGAATCCACAGCATCCTGGCCCAAGTGAAGCATGAGAAACATTAATAACTTGGGCTACATCCAATGCAATGTTTTCCCTCCACCACACACACACACACACACACACAGACTCATTCCTACCAAATGGTAGATCTGGATCCTTCCAGCCCCATGGGTATATAGAGTGCCACCAGGTGCTTGCCAATATCCACCTTCTGCTTCTGCAGTCAAAGCTAGGCAGCCAAAACCAGAAGCTCTGTAAGCTCTGATGTAGCAAGTGGACTGTGTTGAATTTAGGGAGCCATCAAACATACAGGCTTACTCTAAGATTTATTTAAATCTTTCCTTTCCAAATATAGCAAACACAGGAAAGAGAGAACAGAGTGTGGCCATTACCCATCCTGGGATGCTAATATGCTACACCACAGTTGTATAGTGAGTGTCCTATAGGACTATGTACATTCAGTACTTTCAAATCAGCATAATTTTATCTCTGAAAAGAATGATAGATGCTGACTGGGAGCAAATTTTATCACCCACTGTCTTTGATTTTTCAATGGTGTGCCAAGGAGCCATGATCCACCAGCTGGACCAAGGAAGGCAAATTTGATTTACTACAAATTTATTAAATGTCCTATAAATGTAGAGTATAATAAGTGCAGTTGATATGATGACTTCTCCTGTATTAAATATTTTTCCCTTCTGTTTCTTAAAAATTGCAGTCGCCTCTAGCAACTGAATGAAATTGTTTTCCTATGGAGGAACAATATGAACTTCAGAGTCTGCTCTTCCAACCTGGTATGCAGCACATATGCTTCCCAGCAGAAGGAGACCAGAGACTGCTAGAGCAGCCTGCTCATTCTCTCCTGAGATGAGATAGGATTGCTTATTTTTGCTCTGGCCCTGAGCCAAAGCAGTGTGTTGGGTTTGTTCCCAAAAGGTTTGGGAGGGACACAAAGAAAAGGGCATAACTTTAGGGATGGCTACTGAGCAGAGAGAGCTAGTAACGGGGAGATTAGTGCTTATTAAATGGTAATGACTCTCCAGTTGAGCAATAATGGGAAACAGACACTTCTGGGAATTTTAATAATCCATTCTTACTCAAAAGCTGCTGATTTCCAGACCAAATGGATCTGCAAGTCCATCTCAGGCCGCACATGTGCAAACAGGTTGTCGGGAACCCCCTGGCTAACAAGATGCTTCAACACCAAGCCAGAGGCTCAGTTTGCACCAAAGGCTTTCTGAGCTTTGATCAGTCTTTTTTTGAAACATGAGCTTGTCAAGGAAAATATAAAAATGATATTCAGCCACATGAAACACTTCTGTCAGAACAAGGAGAGCCCAAAACAGCAGTGCTGTAAATTAGGAATTGCCTTTTTATAACTGCATTTGCCTGAAAGGAACATGATGACCCTGTATTCAAAACAATCTACCCTACCTTGTCAATTGTAGGTTGGTTATTTATTTTATTGATTAGATTTTTATCCCGCCTTGATTACTTTACAAATAATTTATGGCAGCAAGCATACAGTATATAATGCTTGTCTTCTTTTTCCCACAACAACCCCGTGAGGTAGGTTGGGCTGAGAGAAAGTGATTGGCCTAAAATCACCCAGCTCTCTTTCATGCCTAGGGACTAGAACTCACAGTCTCCTGGTTTCTAGCCCAGCACCTTAACCACTACAACAACTGACTCTTGCAACACAATGAAAAACAAGAGCAAATTCTGGAGGGAAAGAAATGAACTGATTTATAACTACCAATTAAAATCAATTGCCTGTAAAATGAGACCCCACTGATAATGTTGATCCCCATCTGCATACACCAACCATTCTTCCTCTTGCACACAAAACACTCTCAGTCAGAGAGACAGAAAGGAACAATTAACATACGTTTCCTTCACTTCTTGTAACAGAATCTATAGAAAACCACAAATGGAGTTGGGGTGAGAAGAAGGAGTAGTTGCACAGAGTGGGAAAGAGGAACTAAACAGAATGAAGATGAGGCCAGGGGGAGGGAAGAAAAACAAAGAGAGAGCGTGAAGCCCTGGGAAGCTTATTGCAGTGTGTTTTTAATGGTTATTACCCACCACAAGAACTTCTGGATAGTAGGGAGGCTATAAATATTTTACATTAAAAAATGAAACAAGCCTTCTCCCAGGCAATCAGTTTCTCCCAAAGGACTACTCATCTTCAAAGGCATCCCTGCTTTCCCACTGCAGTGTCTGCAGTCACCTGCACCTCTGGCTGCCCATTTGTTTTCTGGTCTAATCTTTTCAGAGAATCCAAGATGACCCTCCCAGAAACCAGGGTTGTTGTTTGGGATTATAATTAGACACTTTTTTCCCCCTCAAGGGGCTTAACCTGAAAACATTAGAGCTCACTTTCACCCTTCCTTGTTCATTGTGAAAGTTGGATAGGAAGCAAGTGTCTCTTTGTAAAATGTCTGAGGGCAAAAATAGATCTTTCCCATATGTACCTCAAATCTCTGCATGAACCTTAATCATCTGCTTAACTATCTGGAACAGCAATTTTGCCTTAGTTCATTTCCTTAGCAGCGACTTATATAGTAGAGTCTTCTAGAGACATCCAACCATTGTTGTGCCAAACTAATAGTCATGAAGACAGGCTCTATATCACTTCAATGATGGCTGGGTGATGCCAGGATAATGCTTTAGACCACTGAAAGGGCAATGTTCTTCGAGTGACTCAGAGATAATCAAAGTGATTATTGTGTGGGTAGAGGCTTTACACACATCTGTGGAGCCAAGCCTTTATTTGTTGTCCACAAAATTAAGAATGTAATTATTGGCATATTTGAAATCTGCCTATATTTGAAGCCTGCAAAGAGGGAAAATGATTTTCAGAGGAGTAAGTACAGGCCCAAATCAACTTAGAGATACTCTTATAGATGATAAAAAAAGATGGGACATCAAGTGGAAATAAATAAACAGAAGAGTGATCTTAATCTCCACGTAACAGATTTGATGGAGCATACCTTCTCACATACTCTTATCTGTTTTCTCACAAGTCAGAGATGTAGAAGAAGTGCATATATATACAATGTTACACACCCTTTGTGCATGCAGTGGGTTGCACACTCTGTTAAACCATGATCTAAACCTTTGTTTTGGTTTGATTGATTGAATAAGCTACAAGTAAACAAATCCTCTAGTTCATGGGTGTCAAACTCACTGCATCATGTTGCTGTCATGTGACATTTTGTGTGTTAAGCATCCGGCCAAAAGCTGCCAGTTTGACACCCCTGCTCTAGCTGGAGAGACAGAGAGAGGGGGGGGGAGAGGGAGAAAGAGATATTATACATTACCAACCATATAATCTCTTGTGTCCTGAATGGTAGGAGTTAGAACTGCATCTAGTAAAACTTTACATATGGATTAGAAACCTGAAACAGTTAATGGAACAAAACCAAATTTACACTTCTTGTATGTGTTTTTTATAATCTAGATTTCCTATTCTATCAAAATCAGATTCAAAAACTATCATGCCAGTCAGTGCTGACAATAGGACTTTAAAGTACTGAGGTCTGTAAGCAATTTCTGACTGAAAAGTCATTCCATTAATCAAACAATCCTAAAGCAAAGCAAACTTGTTTTCCCCGTCATTTTGTAAAACATGCAGTGTAATTATCCAGCTACAATTTAATTTGCCATTCTCCAAAGAGATGCTCAACAGACATTTCTTGGCCATGGGAACCGTAAGAGGGGAGTCTTCTTTTTATGAAAAGATTCTATAAAAACTTTGCCATGGGAGGGGGGGAATCAGAATTCCCCCCCCCCATGCAATGGCTAATTCATAACTGATGGTTTAAAATAAGAATCATTTGAAGACTTCATCCACTGCGATTCTCCACATTCTGTGGCCACCTCAACATGTGGGATGGTTTCTCCTGAAAAATCCACACCGTTTCAATTGTTGTATCATTTAGGGAAACCTTTAAAATATTTCAGCAGGCTCTGGGCAAGGTGATTTTGACCCCATACCGATACTGGGATTTTATTCCTTCATGCTTTGTTTTTCCTTCCTGGAGATGCACATGCATACACTACAATCAGCTTTTTGTTACTCTTTTGTACTTGTTTCTATTGATTTACTATTTGCACAACATTTAAAGTTGCTGGGACATTTGAAGCGGTTTATGACTTGAATGCTTAAATATTGTTACCCCTATACTGTGCATAGGTGACTGCAATGAAGAATTCTGATCTTCTCCATAGGTACATTATCAGGAGTCTTGTTCTTCCTCATAACAATGGGTCTGCCAAGACTTCTTCTGCTGAATCCTGAAGAGCTTATATTCTACAGCAGGGGTGTCAAACTCATGGCCCATAGGCCGGATGCATCACGCACAGGGGTGGGTTCTACTTACCTTTACTACTGGTTCGCAATGGGAGTGCACAGGAGCATTACATATATATCGAGTTGTACAATTTAAACATAGGATATAACTCTAACAGCAGCTAAACTACTTTAGTGCTAGTGCAAAAATATAGAGAACCATTGGACAGTAGCAAAGTATTTTATTTTTCTGTGTCTTTTGGCTGTCATATAATAGTCATGTAGATTTTTTCAGCCTGACTGTGACAGGCCTACCTATTGATTGCCTGTCAGAAAGGAAATCTCTATCTGTGACTCAAACAGCAGCTGCTTCCCATGTCATGAGTCTTCCCCCACTGACTGCTTTCCTTCTCTTTCAGCTATAAAAGTCAGCCTCTGAAGCAAATCCTCCCACCTACCCCTCCTCAACCCCCCCCCAAGAGACAGATTTAGAATCCTATTATTAACAGTGGTGAGTAAGACTGGGACACACCCCAGATGCTGATGATGGATTGGAGATTTTACTCTTCCAATCACGTCCCTGATCCCTGCTTTCTCAACAGAGGAAGAAAAATTCCTCTCAGACACTTGAAACTGACCACATGAGCCCTGCCAGAAGGAAGAGATGGTAGCTAGAGGAGAAGTGTGTCTGATGGAAGATGTCTGCATTTGACAAGATCAAGACACAGCAATACACTCCAAGGAAAGCTGCTGTGGTTGGACTACTAGCTCAGCTAGAGCTTTAGACATTATGCTGGATATAAAAGCGTGTCCATGGTTCAGAAGAAGTTTTAACGGATGGCCAATACGGTGTAGTGGTTACCATTCAATTGGGAGATCCAGGTCTGGTTTCTGTCATGGAAATTCAGTTGGATAAGGCCCAACTCCCATTTTAATTCTCTTATACATTTGATTTGGGGTAAAATTAGAGGAGGAAGTATTATGTACCACAGTCAACTTCTGAAGGAAAGTCAGTGTACAAATATAAGAAATAGATAAAATAATTCCACACAAGAAATAGCAAAGAGTAGGTTTTCTTTGTTTCACAAAATGCTTCTCCCAATAATAGTATTTTCTACTAAGGGTTAAAAAAATCCCCACGCAGAATGTGAAAGATCTCAATGTGTTCTTAGATTGATAAAAAGTTTATAAAAGGATCAAACTCCTATCCAGCATATGTGACATAGCTCTCATGCATCTCGGTTGTGAAATCTGAGTGGTTGTCCTTTAGGGGCTGGTAGATGCCTAAAAAAGGAGGGTCCAGGGGTGAAATGCTCCCGGGTCGGACTGGATCGCCCAATCCGGTAGCAATGGCAGTGGGTGGTTCAGAGAACCGGTAGCAAAAATCCCTGCGCCCCCCTCTCCCCCCATGCCCAGCTGATCCACGCAATCATCAAAGGCTGGTTTTTTTACTTTTAAAAGCATTTTTTCTACAACCTCTTCGGCCGAAAAAATGCTTTTAAAAGTTTTTTTAAAAGCCTCTAATGATCGCGTGGATCAGCTGAGATCGTCAGAGGCTTTTCAAAGCATTTTTTTCTGCAACCCCTTCAGCTGAAGAGGTTGTAGGGAAAAATACCTTTAAAAGCCTCTGGTGATCCCAGCTTGCCTCTTAAGGTTGTAGAAAAAATGCTTTTAAAAGTAAAAAAAAAAAAGTTGGCCACGCCCACCCAGTCACATTAACACCCCCCCCCCCAAGCCACATCCACAGAACCAGTAGTAACTAATTTTAGATTTCACCCCTGGGAGGGTCTGTCTTTTCCACATCAACGTATGTTGCACAACGTCTTGTAGGGAGAAGCTTAGTACCTAAAACTCTATCCTATAACTGACTTTTGCAACATTCTTCCTTACACTCTCATTATGGTCTGAAAGATGATGGTAGAGTATTTGGGGGTAGGTGAAAAAAGTGGAGCTTAGCAAGTATTGGAAAATTATTCCCATCACCACATCTCTTGTGGGGGAAGAAAATCTGATTTCCCACAGTTCCTACTCTCTGTTTTTCACTTGGAATTTGCACCCTTCCCAGCATTGGCCCTGATTTCAAACAGCAGTAGGAAAGGGCCACACAGAGAGAGGGGGGGAAAGGCTGGGTTTACTCTCCACTGGGGATCACTTATAGACCCAATGGATTTTAATGGGGCAGGGATAAAGGTTTCCTCCCCACACTGCCATCTCCATACTTGCCTCATAATCAGCCAAGTGGTGCCAAAAACGCTAGTGACCTGGGAAAAGAATGTTTAATCGAAGATCAAGGGGCAAGATAAAAAGAGAACATTAGCATAGCATGCTAGTGAGGGGAGAAAGAAAGAGCACTGCCTCCAATCTCTTTGCTTTTAGATCATCTCCTAGTATCCCAAGTGACATTGTTTCAACGGCTGCCTGTCGCCTTCGTGACAGCCTCCTGCACATCTGTCTTTTTAGGAAGCTGCATTGAAACTCATCAAAATCAGTGAGAGATTTTTTCACTCATTCCCATGGACCCTATCTTAGATTTCATTTCATCTTTTCCTTTAGGGTTTCCCTCCTCCTCTTTAGCATTAGCGTTGTTGTTGAGTCACATTGTAGAAAAACTGATTCCTGAAAAGAAGCAACAGGCGAAGAAGGATGAATGGATAAGGTGTCTCTGACTGATAAGCTTTCCAAAATGGGCTTCCAAACACAAATCAGGGTTTTCATTACAGAAGATGGGATACAGTGGTCTTCTAGCTTTTAGGTAGAACCTAGGTTATCACATACAAATGCCCACAATCTGTTTTTATCAGGGCAGGCAATTCACACAGAATATGAAATCTTTCAGTACCGGATTTTTCATTTCCCAATACTTGAAATGAGAAAACACAATTCACTTTTTGGAGCACTGGAAGTGTTTTTGAGTTGGAAGATTCAATGTTCCATTTCCATTGAGATTGTAAGACTCAATGGATTGTAAGTGGTGGCAGTAAAGCAAAAAAAGGAAAGAAAGATTGAGCTTGTTAAACTAAACAGCAGGATGCAGGCAATAGAGATATTAGATAAATAGAAGATCAGATTTTTTAGAAAGAGTTATGCTAACTCTTGCTAGGGCTGCTGGCTCCAGATGATAATTTAATAATTTTCAGATCTACTGGTCAAGTAGTTGAAGGAGGGGTAAAAGAAGCTACCTGTGGTTAGGATGCAGAGAGCTCAGAAGCATATATAGGACCCCTATGTTGGATGCAGTGAAGCAGAAGAGGGAGAGACAGAAAGTAGAAATGGATACAGAGGTGGAATTCAGCCGGTTCGGACTGGTTCGGGTAAACCAGTAGCTCCAACAATCAGCTGGCCCCACCCACCTGCCCCCATCCTATCCTGTCTTTTATTTCCTGCTTTCTAGCTCATCTCGATTGCGCGGCACAGCTGATTCCCCACCTCCCTGCTCGCTGTTCTACTTACCGTTGCTGACTTGGAAGGTGTACTGCTGAGCTTCTAAATGCTCCATGTTAAACCAGCAGCATTCCACCATTGAATGGATAATATTTGTAACTGGCAGGGCGGGAAGCTAGCCCTCTGATGGCAGGAAGATGACTCATGAGCCAGAGACTTAATGTGATGAATTCCAGCGCATCATGTTACAGCTCAGCCATATGGAGCGCATAGAAACAAATCAAGTTTCACCAGCAAGGTGATCACACAAGGGACTCCAATTCTGGAAAGGCAAGAATGGACAGAGAGGAGAAAAATAAACTGAGGACATCATGACTAGGGGTGGGTTCTACTTACCTTTACTATCGGTTTGCATTGTGCCCGCATGCTCGCTTCGCGTGCATGCGCATGTGCTGTTCTGCACATGCGCAGAAGCTTCTGTGCATGTGCAGATCACCTATGATGACATCCAGGTCAGTGGGCAGAGCCTCCCGCCAGTTTTACTACCAGTTCTTGCGAACCGGACCGAACCGGGGGCAACCCACCACTGATAATGACCCATCAAGGCAGGAGCAACTCGACAATTTCATGAGACTCTTGCCAAACCTAACTAGAATGTGGTTACTTGTAAGAGTTCATTGTATGTACGAACTCCCCAAAAGTATTGTCTCTCAATAGTTTAGTGTTGTTTAAAGTCCCCATTTACCCATGTATTATACTTTTCATATGATTGTATGCTGTTGGTTTTTTTTTAATAATAAGGAAAAATTACAGAAATTCCCAATTAGAGGTGGGAGATTCTTTTTTCTATTGGATGCCCAGAAGGGAGGGACATTCCCTTATTACTCCTCCTGTTGGTGGAATATTTGGCAGCAGGTTTCAAGGGTGCTTCCCCTCCCCACCCCCAAAAGGCAGTGGACTGTTTTTTCCTTGAGGCAGAACAGTCCAGTTGCCTTTGGCAAAGAAAAAAAAGCACATTTGAGACAACTATGATCTGGATGACTGAGAATCTCTATAGACATTTGGCAGCAGGTTTTGATGAGTCTAAATTCTATTAGAGGTGAAAGAGATTCCACTTAAGAAATGTCTGAGAAAGAAGCTTTCACACTCAGGACTGAACCATTATTCAAGAATATGGCAGAATGGTAGAAGTATAACTAGAATCCACTCCATTCCTTTTTATTCTCAACTTCAACTTGTTGCATTCTTGCTGGCCTAATGCAAACATTACTGTTCATTGTGGGTGGATTTCTATCTGTTCATGAAAGCTCTTCCTGCAACATGAGGTATTTTGGAAACATCTCCTGGTTTCTAATTTATTGTTAGCACTACCCAGAGCAGAAACAGGAGAGAGAAACAGTGGGAGAGAATTCTCCATCCAGGTATTCTTCTCATTTGTACTTTCCTACCAGCTTTCTGTGGGAGGGAGTCTTTGTCAGCTTCACACAGCTAGTGGAAAAGAGCTCCTAATGTCCTTTCCCCCCTCCTGTTTCTCTGCAGAGCTCCTGCTTTTTCATAGCTCTTCTGCTCTTCAGCTTCTGCCATTCTGTGTCTTCATGCTTATTATATTGCCTTCTGATCTTCCCATTCCTAGGGCACCAGGCTAAGCAAGGATCTTTCAGTCCAAATCCCAAACCTTGGGGTTACAGACAAATCCCTGAAATCTAGGGGGGGAGAGAGCTTATCTCACATGCCATGCCAAAGGCATTGTAGCAGATATACTTGGATAGCAAAAACACAGGGAACTGTCTGCCAAATGAGTTCAGTTCAGGTTCAATCCCGGCTCTCAAAATCGGATTAAATGAAAAAAAAAAGTGGATCCAAAACAAGTTCCCAATCTATTATGCTTTC
>WNWU01014748.1:0-21773 GCA_012654045.1 Ptyas mucosa | reverse complement strand
ATCTATCTATCTATCTATCTATCTATCTATCTATCTATCTATCTATCATCCGGCTATCTGGCTATCTATCACGTTTATATGGCTATCCATCTCACAAGAATTGAATCCAGTGCTGTAGCTGCTAACATGTTCAGGGGTTGGGATCTGCCAAACTCTTATTAATCACTTTAGGCAGAGATCCCTTCACAGCAATTTGTCCTCCATGGACACTTTGGCATAGGGTGTAGGAGAGACCAGGCATCTGGTCCCCACAGAAGCATCTGCCCCAGAAACCGAGAGCCCATAGTGCTAGTCAGTCGTATGTGGGAACTTTCTAAATACAAGTGTAGTGCTCTTTTGAAAAAAATATTGAAAAAACTGGACTAGTGCCAATCCCATGCTGCTCAGAAGGGCAATTTAAACTGGGAATGAGAATTAGATTCTGTCAGTGGTGTTCCATTATTTCTTTCCTCCTCAGATGTATTACAGGTTCTGCCAATAACTGGTTTTGTATGGACAAACATTTTACTGCTTTAATTCTGTCTATTCCATTTTGGCTTTGGCAGCAAAAAGTGTTGCTCCTCACAAAGTCAGCATTGGATTCCTTGGAAATCTGCCCCAGGGACCACCACCCCTGAAGATCAGAATGAAGCTCATGCATCCTAGTTCCTTCAGCTTCGCTCTACATACATCCTCCATGCTTGTGACACGTCACCTGGGCCATTTTGGAACATGTTCTTAGTGCTTTTTCAGAAGAGAGTTAGGCCACTCCTCCATCCCTGCCACCTGTTACAGGTACAGTACAGGTACTCAACTTACAATAGTTCATTGTGTAAGATGCAGCAGTAGGCATTAGCATGCAGATATTGCTTAAGAAAGAGTATGTACACTTGCAAGCATATGGTCAGAGGCTTCTGTAAGAACTGGGACTATATTGCACATTTATGGGGAAGGTGATTAAAAATTTCTCTAAAATATTAGATAAAGCTTTTTTGTTCCTTTTATGGTGCTTATTTAAACCTCTGAATCATAATGCAGGGGTTTGTGGCTATTGGGAGAAATGTTGATGCAAAAAGGGGAGCGATTATTTCTCAGATGATTGCTGTGGCTGTTTCTGTGTTCAGGAGAGCCGAAGAAAGTGCAGCAGTCCTGACCCCTGGAAATATCAATGATTGTCAATGATTAACAGATTCAATATGCAATTGCTGTATAAGCATAGCATATTTAAAGAAGATGCAAGTAGGGCCTCATTTCCTCCCAGCCCAAACATAACCTAAACAAAACTATATGGATATTAGAGGTAAAGCGATGGATTTTATTCCCCCCATATGTAACATTTATATTGATGTGGCATTTATATTGTTCTCTACAATATCAGCTTCCTCAATGCTTAGCGCATTGTAAGCCGCCCTGAGTCTCCGGAGAAGGGCAGCATATAAATCAAATTAAAAAAATAAAAAATAAAATAAAATAAAATAAAAAACATAACCAACATTGTTTTGGCGTGGCTGCAGCACAGCTCAAATGGCAAACTCCAATTCTGTGATTTGAAAGGCTGGAGCTTCTCAGGATTCGGGAGGATCAGATTCCCATTTATATAAAGTTACCAGAACTGGACTGCAAAAATCTGAATATCCACAAGAATAGCAGAAAAGAGTTAGATCTCTTGTGGTTATTTTCTTGGCTAACTGCATTGGTGCAGTCTTGGTTTGGTAGCCCTAATGCTTCGTCCCATTTATTCTTTAAACTCTCCACAAGCTTTTATAAACAATCTAATTAACAAACTTCATTCTTTATTAGCTCTGTGCAAAAGCTGGGCTTCAAAGGGTAAAAGTGTGTTCAAACATTCATGGCTACATGAGTTGCAACTTGCAATAGTTCCTTTAATTAAACATGTATTTTTTGTGTGTGCTGCTGCCATGAAGTTAGTCAGGAAAAAGTGCAAGCAAATTTCCTTTTTCATTCTGAATCCAGATCTCTGCACAACTCCAATCTTTATCATTCTGCAATAATCCATTTCTAGTTAGTTTTACCCTTTCTAGTTAATTTTTACTGCCTGGCTTGATTTTCACTGCTTATATAAATAGTGTGTTCCAAATTGTAAGTGTTGTAATAATCACTTTACTTAGAAAAATCTCTTAGAATCCATCCCTGATTTTTATATGCAGCCTTGACTCCAAGGAGATCTAACCCTAACCCAGGGGTTGGCAACCTTAAACACTCAAAGAGCCACAAAGGTCCTAACTGGAAGCCCCCCGTTCAATTCTGGAGCCAGACAGAAGTCCGGTTCCCCCACCATAGAATCTCCTCCTAGTGCGGCATCCTTTTTTCTCTACCTGCCCTAATCGAAAGCCCTATCAATTGTGGAGCCGACCAGCAACAGGGAGCCACAGCAGAGGGATGAAAGAGCCACATGTGGCTCCAGAGCTGCAGGTTGCTGACCCCTGGCTTATACCCTTTCCCAAGCCTGCTGTATTGATTGCTCTTCCTTTTGGTAAGGCAAGTTCTACAAAAGTATGGGTTTCTCAAAAAAGATACTGAGTTAACACAAGGCCTTTAGGTAACTATCAGTGTTACTTTCAGTGCCAATGTACCAAAATCAGCTCATTCTTAACCAAAATACGCTCATTCTCAGATAATTGTTCAACTTTTCTTTAGGGAGCATGGCAGATTTCTTTAACTGAATTGTTGATTTGCTTCTTTCTGCATTTTATCCTTCTGTCTTCCATTCTCCTATGAATGTGGTTACCCCAAAAATGTAAGTCTATTTTTTTGAAAGCCATCAAATCAAGTCTGGCTTTATTATTTTTATAAAGGCATTTTTGTGGTTGTCCACAGAAGCAGATGAGAATTTACCAGGTGAATAGTCCCTAGATTCTTTTGATCTATGAATACTTCTCTAAAGGTATACTATTATTACTTTAGTATCAGAGCCTCTGATGAATCCAATGCTTTGTTAATTTGAGCTGAACAGCAAAGAAGAGAATGTCCCATCTCCACTTCCTCATCAGGTAAGATAAACTATTTACACCAAAGTTAGCACTCAGAAAGAACGATGCCTATGTCTTGAGTTTTGTTCTTTCTTTGTCAGAATTCTGATGCTGGAAAGTACTACTCAGAAATTTCTAGGAAGCAGCAGGATAAATTTTCTGAAATTCAATTTCCTCTCTGAAACTGGAGTGCTCTCATAAAAGAAATTCTGAAAAAAAAAACCCCAGGCTCCTTGACTATTTTACCCAAGAAGCAAAAGTTAGCAACTAGGAATAGTGTGACCAGCTATGTTTGGGTCCTGAAGGATATTTGTTTATAGTGCTCAAAGTTTATAACCATCACTAAATGATTATTATTTGAATATTTTTACCCCTTGTTTGAGTGTTACTATATATGAATGGTCCAGTAATTTAGATGTCTAAGCATTTAGAGGAGCAATTGTTGCCTACTTCCATATTCTAATAAAGTATTGTTGCATTATTCAATATTTGAGAATTATAATATAATACTCTGTGCATATTTTCATTACAAGCAAAGAATCAATCACTTCTGCCATTGCACTATTCCTATGGCATACTTAAACTGCTGGGGTGTTTGCATATTTATAAATGAAGTAATTCCACAACACCCAGAAGAACAGAGTTTGAAATCGTCATTAGAATCAAGACAAGGACTTTTCTGGTCTTTGCCTGGTGATAACTGGTAACTTCTAAGAAACAGGAACAAAATTTCATGCTGGCAGGGAGCGGGTGGTGGTGGTAATAATTAAAAATCACAGGAAATGAAAATGGAAATTATAGTCTCCCAGCCTCCTTTGTAGCAGCTGAGAGCATTAAAAATGGCCAACAGACACCTGACCTAGTTGTTCCAGATGATATGCTGCTGGCACATGGAGGGAGCTTGGTCATAATTCCAAGGCAAGTTTATTTTCACGGGAGATATCACAGTTGTATAGCCTCATTACTTTCTTTTAAAGGCACGAAGTAAAAATATCGTCTCCTGGGATATTATGAACGTAATTTTAGTTTCGAAATCCTTTAACCAACAAAAGTGTCTCAATTATTTTGGACATAATGTACATATCTCAAGTGTATAAATGGAAAATGCACATGAATGTGTTTACAAATGTGGGAGTCATCAAACTCAGCTGTAGTAGTGCAATATTTATTTAGGAAATAAATATTGTTTGGCTAATCACTGAAGCAGGTAAGATTTAGCAGGTGGACATTATGTAGATACTTCTGATCTACCTATGTTTTTAAACATCAGAGCTGTTTGGATCCCTGTGAATCTAATCATTGCTTCTGTTCCCCCCCCCCTCTCAAACTTAATGGTGTATGCCTAAAATTATAACTCTGAAGGAAGTATCACTAAGGTCAGTGGGATATGCTATCAAGAACACATGCTGACCGCTACAGCCTCAGGCTACAATCTTGTATATACATTTTCTTGAAGGAAAGCATATGGAACTCAAATGGACTTCTCATCATACATAGGCTTGTCATCTTGCCATGATCACTTTCCTACAGAGCTCAGCGGAAATAAATGCTTCAGTTCAGATGACGTGCCAGTTTCAAAATCCTACACTGACTCTTGGATGTGAAGGTTTCCTCCCAAACTAACTGTTTTGGGCCACCTTGTTTCTTCCCTTGCTGTCCTTAGCCAGGATCACTGTGAATTTCAGATACAGAATTTTATTAAGGCTTCTAGGACAGTGGTGGGTTCCCCCCCCCGGTTTGGCCCGGTTCTCCAGAGCTGGAAGCAGTGATGATATGATGTCACTGAACCGGTTCTGCTCCCCTGCCCCCCCCTGCCCCCCCCTGCCCCCCACCCTCCCGTGTTATTCTTACCTTTTATTTGGCCCCACCCCCAATCTATTGCTGCCTCCTGAGTCCCAGCTGTTGGCTAGAGGGAAAAAAACTGTTTAACTCTTGATGCGGGGCTTCAAAGGGCCGCCCTACAGCTGATCAGTGTTAAAAGAAAACAAATGAGTAGACCAGTGCCTGCAAAAATAAATGGGTAGACCAATGCCTGCAAAAATACATGAGTAGACCAGTGCCTGCAAAAATAAATGGGTAGACCAGTGCCTGCAAAAAATAAATGGGTAGACCAATGCCTGCAAAAATACATGAGTAGAACAGTGCCTGCAAAAATAAATGGGTAGACCAGTGCCTGCAAAAAATAAATGGGTAATTTGGTACAGCTCTGCAAGCACTTAAAAGCCTGGTAGACCAGTACCTCTGCCAAATCCTAAATAATTGTCACATGACCAAAGACCAGGACTTTGTTCAGTATCTGCATGACAAAATCATTCATATTTGGGAAGACTTGGACTCCGGCTGGGTAGTTTCAGGGGGGACCACTGAGGCAGGTTTTGAGAATGTTATCTGGGATGAGTTTGATCCTGTGACTCCTGATGACGTGGACAGGATTCTGGGTGGATTGAATGTGACCACATGTTTATTGAACCCGTGTCCCTCCTGGTTAGTGCTGGCTTCCTGGGAGGTGACGCGAGGCTGGCTCCAGGGGATTATAAATGCTTCATTGGGTGAGGGTGACTTCCCTGCCGCCTTGAAAGAGGCAGTGGTGAGGCCTCTCCTCAAGAAGCCTTCCCTGGACCCGGCAGTGTTGGCTAATTATCATCCGGTCTCCAACCTTCGCTTTGTGGTGAAGGTTGTCGAGAATGTGGCTGCACGACAGTTCCCCCAGCACCTGGATGAAACGACGTATCTGGATCCATTCCAGTCGGGCTTCAGGCCTGGGTACAGCACGGAAACAGCATTGGTCACTTTGGTTGATGATCTCTGGAGGGCTCGGGACAGGGGTTGCTCCTCTGTCCTGGTCCTATTAGACCTCTCAGCGGCTTTTGATACCATCGACCATGAAATCATGCTATACCAGTTGGAAGAGTTAGGGGTGGGAGGGCACTGTGTTGCGGTGGTTCTCCTCCTTTCTCTCTGACTGGTTGCAGTCTGTGTTGGCAGGGGGGCAGAGGTCAACCCCGAGGCCCCTCATATGTGGGGTGCCACAAGGGTCGGTCCTCGCGCCCCTTTTGTTCAACATTTATGTAAAGCCGCTGGGCGAGATCATCCGTGGTTTTGGGGTGAAGTACCACCAGTACGCTGATGACACCCAGCTGTATATCTCCACCCTGGACCACCCCAACGATGCCCTTGAAGTGATGTCCCGGTGCCTGGAGGCTGTGCGGATCTGGATGGGGAGAAACAGGCTCAGGCTCAACCCATCCAAGACCGAGTGGCTGTGGTTTCTGATGTCCCAATATAGTCAGTTGATGCCATCGTTGACTATTGGGAGTAAATCGCTGGCTCCCACAGAGAGGGCTTGCAACTTGGGCGTCCTCCTGGATTCACGGCTGTCTTTAGAAGAGCATTTGACGGCCGTGACCAGGAGGGTTTTTCATCAGGTTCGCCTGATTTGCCAGTTGCGTCCCTTTCTGGATCGGGACTCCCTACAAACAGTCACTCATGCCCTCATCACTTCCCACCTGGACTATTGCAATGCTCTCTACATGGGGCTCCCCTTGAGGAACACCCGGAGGCTCCAATTGGCGCAGAGTGCGGCCGTGCGGGTGGTTATGGGAGCGACATGGTGCTCCCATGTAATACCTCTCCTGCGTGAAGTCACTGGCTCCCAGTGGTCTTCCGGGTGCGTTTCAAGGTTTTGGTTACCACCTTTAGAGCGCTCCATGGCTTAGGACCTGGTTACCTACAGGACCGCCTACTACAACAAATAGCCTCCCACTGGCCCATACGCTCTCATAGAGAGGGGCTCCTCTGGGTGCCATCGGCCAAACAGTGTTGACTGGCGGCCCCTAGGGGGAGGGCCTTCTCTGTGGGGGCACCTACTATCTGGAACGAACTCCCCCCGGAGATATGGAGGATCCCGGATCTACGCACTTTCCGCCACACTCTTAAGACCTTTTTATTCCATCAAGCCGGCCTGGCCTAACCTTTTCCCCTTTTTTCTTTTAAAATGTAAATTTTAAATCTATTTAAATCTATTTTTAAATTACTGGGATGTTTTAAATTTGTCTTGGGCAAAATTGTTTAATTCGGTTTTATTCTGCTTTTAAATTTTGTATTTATGTGTTTTATTTTGTGCCTGTTCACCGCCCTGAGTCCTTCGGGAGTAGGGCGGTATATAAATCTAATAAAACAAACAAACAAACATAAAGCAAGCCACGCCCACAAAATAAGCCACGCCCACAAAACCGGTAGTAAAAAAATTTAGAACCCGCCCCTGTTCTAGGAGCTGTCCAGGTGATAATTTAATTCTCTTTGGATTGCTAAACCAGCCCTACAAGGGTTTTGATTGTTTATTCTAATTCATATTTCCTCAACCTGGTGCCTCCAGATTTGCCAAGCACCCTGGCCATCCAATATCAGATTGAGAAGAATTGTTTCAACTCAAAACTAAGGTCTATTTCTAAAGTCAGTATTTTGAATTCTTACCTTATGTGTTCCTAACACCAGATTGTTTTCTTTCCCTGTTATCCTTCTTTGCACATCTTGTGAGAAATGCCCTCTTTGTGTTAGCTGCTATTTTGTGGCCACTCAGCTACTTTTTAAAAATAGGTCCAACATCCTGGTTTCACTTAATCTTTCCTCAGGGGATCTCCTTATCACTTTTGATGATTTGCCAGCCCATGCCAGACTATGGGTCTCCTTCAGAGTGAAAAAAAAAATCTAGCTGTACACATGACTTTCCCATAAATGCAGCCCAATAGAGTGTTGGCAATTTTTGCAAGTGCATCACAATTCAAGATCTTCAATTTGTCATTCAGTCCCTTCTTGGCAGCCTGGCTGACTGCCTCATAAATTCATCCTACTTCATGTTAGGTGCTTATAGTTATTTTTTTCCACATAAATCAAGTAGCCTTGAATCTGATCTAAATGATCCCACTCCTTGTTTCTACATTTATCAGAACTGTTTGCATTTGAATCCCACCTTAGCCATTTTCTCCCATGTGTTTCATTTTACTTAGAATTTGCTGTCATCGTGACCATTGCACTTAGGATTTGCTGTCTTTATAGCACCATATTAATCAATTTTATTACTATCACCAAATTTATATTATTGGACATTACCCTTGTTCATCGAGCCAACTGTTCTATAAGCTGGAATAGTAAAATATATGACAATCATTTTCCAGTCCATCACCAGTTGTTGCTTTGCCAAATGTACTTGGGATCTTGGCTCAGACAACAGAGACTATATATGGTCAGCCACCGGTTAAAAAAATGACCCACAATGCGCCAAATGTTTCAGCCTTGCCATCTCTGCTGATGCTACTACATTATAGCCATGCTCACTACAATCTTCAGTGGCATTTTTCATGAGGTTTTCTGCTCATACTACAACAATGTTTCTCTGGATCAAAAATTTTTAGAGAACCAAGTGAGTTTGCCTTTAATTCTTGGTGAAATTAATTTTACGTACAAGTCTAAGCAATTAAAACGTTCTTTTGGAATAAACAGTGAAAGATTAAAACTTTGATTTTGGAAAGTTACAAATGGATTAAGGATCCAGATGGATTTTGGAATTAATTGTAAGAAACATTCCCATAGGAAAATACTTCTGTTTTGAATTTTCGTTAAAAATGATAGACTGTGACTTTGAAGGTTGGACACTAGAGGGAACCAGAAGGATCTAAACTTTACAATTAATATACAATGAAGCAAAATAGTTTAACATTGAACATATTGAAAGAAATTTTTGGAAAATGCACCCAAAAGTTAATTTTAAGAGTGTTTGCCTCTATCAATACAGGTAGTCCTCAACTTATGGCCTTTCATTTAACAACCATTCAAAATTACAACAGCGCTGAAAAAAAAGACTAACCATCAGTCCTCACACTTATAACTATTGTAGTGTCTCTGCAGTTTTGTGATCAAAATTAGATCGCTTGGCAACCAGCAGGCATTTACGATAGTTACAGTATCCCTGGATCATGTAATCACTATTTGTGACCTTCCAAAGGGGCTTCCAGCAAAGCAACATCAACAGAGAAAGCTGAATTCATTCATCTATTATAGAAAAAAGGTTGTAAAACCAGGTGTGACTCACTTAATTATCACACTGCTTAGTGATGACTAAGTTCTGGTCCCAATGGTGGATTAACTTTAAATGTAGGTAAATTGAAATCTACTTGTACTCTGCGTTTAAAAGATTTTATGAAAGAGGAACAAATATTACCTGATAAGACTAGACTCTCAGATTGAAAATGGCTTTAAAAATGATAAGAATAATATGGAAAAAGATGCGTCATTGGACAAATAAAAGAAGCCAGGTGATGTCTTAATAATTAAAAAGAATACATAAATAACAAACCAAGAGAGTGACCTGGACAATTTTGCTAGCCTGGATTTACAAAAGAAGCTTATTAAAGTTTTTAAAAATTTTATGAGAGGGAACAAAGATAACATGAAAAGAAATAAAGTTCTAGGATATTGTTTGAGGTGACTAAATATCAAGATTATTAAAAGTAAAAGAAAAGAATATAAAGTTGATATATAAGTAAACATGTTATTATCCTGGGTAATTCTTAATGGACTTTTACTGATCAAGACTGAAACAAGAAGGCTTTAAGAATTTGTTTTTAGATAAATGTTTATTGGTTTATAGGGATATGAAAAGAAGAGATCATTTATTGTATTTTAAGAGAAGATGACAAGTGAGTAAGATTGTTTATTCTTTTATTTTATATTAGATTTTCTTTTTAACTATAATTTTAATAAAATTATAAACATTATTAAAAAGAAGAGGACAAAATCCAAAAGATACTATATTATATACTTTCTTAACGGTTATAATTCAGTAGATGGAATAGTTGGTTGGTTGGTTAGAAATATGCCAGTCTTTATTTAAATTTCAGTCAGATTTGCTTTCTTGACTCACTAAAGAATTTTCCATTAATCTGTTTTTCTCAGAACAACATTCTTTTCTTCTAACCTAATTTCTGCTTTAATTAATATTTATAAATCAAGCTTATGAAGGTTACATTTATGCAAGTTACTAGTACAGCATATTCACCTCCCCCATACGGATGTTGATACAAGAGCACAGACATTTTTTCCCTGCCATTCAAGTGCCACATCAAAAGTTCTTCCCGGGACTGTCACTTAATTCTCCATAATGGGACTTTTCTTTTTCCCATCCACAGTGTTTGATATCGCTGGCTTACTGCTACCAATTGTGAATTCAGATCTTTTTTTTATTGTTTTCAGAAGTGTATTTTATTGCCTCTGTACATATTCTGAGTCTTCTGGTAATCTCTTCCACTGCTCCATTATTTCTTTAAACCTTGCAATTTTCTATTCAGTTTTTGCTGTGAACCATTTCTCAGCTGACTGACAGCATATCTTGGAATTCAGTGGTTCTTAACACAGTCTTTTTATTGTCTACTTGGACACTAGACCCTACAAAATTTTTGTTTCCTGGAATAATTTTCCACTGGCTGAAAAGTATAGGATGTTGATTCTCAGAATTGTTATACCTGGATGAGTATAAAATCCCTCAGTTGGTAAATTAATCACCTACCGTACTTGAGTTCTATAACTTCAGTGCTAGTAAAGGCATATAAATAACACAACCACAAAACATAAAACAAAAAAAGGATATATTTGAAGTATATCTTTGATTACAAATATGGTTTTCTCATGGGAAAATCATATGGAACAACAGTGAAAATGAAAGTCTTAGTTTCAGGATTTACAGATTTGAACTGACCCTCAGATAGAGCTGTATGGTAAATTGGTATCACTTTGCAGGGAAATATGATCCATCCTCAATTTGCAATTTGCAATCATTCACATAGTGTAGTCTTGTTTCAAAGTTATAACAGCACTGAAAAAGAGACTTATGATCAGTTCTGAACATAAATGGCTATTGCAGCATCCCCATAATCAGGTGATCAAAACTCAGGCACTTGGCAAATAGTGTTCTGACACTGTCATTTGCAATCTTCCTAGGGAGCTTCTGACAAGAAAAGTCAACGGAACAAATCAGATTTGTTTAATGGCCACATGATTCACAGAAATTTTGGGCTCAATTGTGGTCATAAGTCAAATTAGTGCTCCGTTTTTCAGACTGGGCTTTTTTTTTCTTCTCATTTAAAAGTGCTAGCTGGCTGGATGAGGAGAAAACATGATTTTCTATGAACCAAAGACTGACAAATGAGTGAAACCCCACAGAGTCCCCTGAGACTTTTCTAGTGCTTTACTGTTTCACTTTCATTTGACTAAATGGAGGAACAAACTAATAGAGCATCTTTAAGCCTGTTATACCTAGAATATGGAGGCTTCCTTGAGAGAAACACCAAAAGCGTCCCTTTCCCTGTTCTAATCATGTTTGCCCTCACAAAAGTTTACTGTTTTCAGGTTTGTGAAGGGGGAAAAGCACTGAAATAAAACTTGATACATTTTCCATTGACAGAAATGAAAATGGAGTATTTCTTAGTCCTGGTAGAACACAAGGACTTTAGGCCATTACAAGGTAACAAGATGGGCTGGAAAGACTCAGAATTTGTGAACAATAAGGATACAAGAATCATTGTATTAAAGGTAGCAAATTATAGTGAGTCACTGGTCTCCTGCCATTAAAACTAAAGAATGCTAGAGACTGAGTCACAAAGTTCTTATATAAATTTTCAGAGACTGAAGATGAATATACAAAGACACACACCCGAACACACACACACATATGACCACTGACAATGAACTGTCTTACAACTAATAAGACACGGGAAATTCAGAGGAACTTGTGCAACCCTGTGTCCAGAAAATGAATTCTTGTTATGCAAGTTATTTAGCCTTTGGGAAGTTTAAATGCCAGTGAGGTTGACAGTTATTCTAACAATTTAATCCTACATCCCACTTTGAATAGGAAGGGTTACGGTATAAACAAACCTATTATCAGCATCCTTGAGAATGTTGCAGTGTATGGAAACATGCAGTTTTTGAATTAGAAGACATTCACTGATGTAACAAAAGTTACAAAAAATTCTACAAAAAAATACATGTTATGAGGGAGAAATCGTGGCATGTATTTGAGAAAGATGGCGTAACAATTAAGAATATTATCACTACAGTAGATACTTTAATTTTTACATGAACAGACAAGCAGAGGTGGAGATATTGAAGGGTCACTAATACTTCAGGCAGAAGCAAGTAGAAGGAATGTAGAAAATTTCTCCACAAAGATAAAATAAAGAGACTTTGAACTAAAATCTCTTCCAAGGCTACCTGATCCTGTTTCTAAGTAGCGAAAATGTCATGCCTCCCTTGTAGAAAGTGTATTATTAATACTATTTCCTCCTCAGCCTCTTTTAATATTGTTCCTTTCTGCTTCTTTGTTATAGCTAAGATAGAACATAAATAAAAGGATGTGAAAGGCTTATTTACTGATCTACTCTTCTGATTTGGCTACTTCCTATTCTCTGTAGTAAAGCAAATACACATACACGGGGGTGGGGGAGAGAAATATATAAAGTTTCCTCTAGTTCAGGCAGGGGTGTCAAACTCGCAGCCTGCGGGCCAAATGAGTCACATGCTGGCCACGCCCACCCCCAGTTTAGTGAAGGGGGAAAAGTCGTGATAATTCACATGACGACAGTGTGACGCCATGAGTTAGACCTCTGATCTAGTTCATTACCTCTTTCTTAAGAAAACAACCTAACTTGGTGGGAAGCTCCTGTTCAAGGGTATTATCTAAATTAGTGAGCAGCCAGTTCTAATAGTAGTTTATCATGACAAGATGAGAGATTTGGTTCATCTCTAGCATTCCTCATTACCAGCTTTACAGTCTCCTACCACCATTGACAGTAGCAGTTTTAGCTGGTGGGCCAAGGTTGCACACATTTTCTGGTGCTCCTCGCATGGAACCATGGGAGAGTATCCTGGAGGTTCAGTTCCAGTGGTGGGTTGCCCCCGGTTCACACTGGTTCTATAGAACCAGTAGTAAAACCGGCGGGAGGCCCCGCCCACCTCAATGTCACCAAAATGCTTCTGCGCACGCGCAGAAGAGCGTGCGTGCAGTCCCATTACAAACCAGTAGTAAAGGTAAGTAGAACCCGCCCCTGCTCAGTTCAGAGACATCCCTGCAGCTGGTGCAAGCTCTTCGACTGGAACAGGAAGGAAATGTTTGCCACTTGGCTTACTAACTCTTGCCAGATGGTCTGGGTGGAGCATTCCCAAGAGTGATAATGCCAGCAGTCTTGATGGGCTGGTCCTGAGCTCCTCTTCAGTTTACAAAGGAAAGAAGGGACAATCTCAGGCCATGGTGTGAAGAACAAGTCTGTCACACCATCCTCAACTGCACTGGCACACTTCTTTAGTATTTGTTCTGCTTTGATTGTTTTGTAGGCTACCTATGAGCTCCTTCTCAAAAAAGCCTTGTCATACCCACTTTAAATCTCAAACCTCCTTTTCAGGCCCTCAGTGCAAAGTTCTAGAGCAATGTATTTATACATTTATTACTTTATTTGTTGTTACTTGTTTACTCAATTTTTATTGTTATTTATTTGCTCAATTTTTATGGCCACCCATTCAGCACATGACTCAGGGTGATGTACATAATTCAGTGCAACAACTGCATCCATATAAAAAATAATGTAGCAAATAATTATTGCAAAACAAAAGGACATAAAATGCATGCATAAAATCATTCAATGGGATAATATCACTTCCCAATTCAGTGCCTGGAGAAAGAACTTTAATGCCTTGCAAAATGCAGACAAGGTCAAGCCCAACAGACAGGATGGTATTCCGAAAGGCAAGGATGGCAACCGAGAAGGCACACCTCCTGGGTCCCATCCGGGGACATTGCTTAAGTGATGGGACTGCCAACCGTGCAAAATGAGGAAAGGCACAGCTTTTTCAATTTTAGAAAAAAACTTAAATGCTGGTTGACATGAACCATATCGAATGACTAGATAAGCAATTTGATATGGTTCATGTCAACCAGGGATCTTTTGGCTTTTCCCCCCAGAGTAGCCTTTTCTATGCAGCATGACTTAATGGACTGTTGCATGGTTAGGTATTATCAGTTGGGGAGGCACCATGTGGCTTCAATAGATGAAGTGTGCAAGTGTAAATGGAGCATGGTGACCTAGCCTACAACCCTGATTTTTCAGTCCACCCACTGGTCCTACCCTCCTTGAAACTGTAGGATGATCTAAGCTTATGTATTAAGACTGACTGGCATTGGGGAGGGAGGGAGAGAGGGAAGGAAGGAAGAAGGAAGGAAGGAAAGAAGAAAGGAAGGAAGGAAGGAAGGAAGAGAGGAAGGAAGGAAGGAAGGAAGGAAGGAAGGAAGGAAGGAAGGAAGGAAGGAAGGAAGGAAGGAAGGAAGGAAGGAATCTCCCTCCACTGATGGATATATATTCTATATATAAAAAGAATATATTGTGAGCCTCGGTGGCGCAGTGGTTAGAGTGCAGTACTGCAGTCTGCTTCTGCTGCCTGCTGGCTACCTGCAATTCAAATCTCACTAGGCTCAAGGTTGCTCAGCCTTCCATCCTTCCGAGGTGGGTAAAATGAGGACCCAAATTGTTGGGGGCAATATGCTGACTCTATAAACCACTTAGAGAGGGCTGTAGGGCACTATAAAGTAGTATATAAGTCTAAGTGCTATTGCTATTGGAGCACTTAAGGAGGATTTACTTTTGTTATGGGAAAAAGTACCACATCTTAATAAACTCTAACATTGCAGTTACTAGAGGATCCACACTTAGAATTATCATAAGTTACCATATGATATGGTAACTTTTTAAAGGATGTTATAGAATATTTTTGAAGAGTCAGACATTTTCTCATTGACTTTTTCATTGATCTCTGGACTGTGTCAATGATACTATTTTAAATAAAAGTTTGGAAACATATTGGCTCTTGGATCTGCTGAGCCCTTTAACATTGATTTGGCAAATTTGAATAATATTCTCAATCTTTCTTGTCATGAGGCCTGAAAAAGTCAATTTTTTGTTTTCATTTTCGTTGCCATGTATTCTGAGAGCTAGGAAAGTCTATAGAGTAGTGTGGCTGCCAGCAGTTGCTAGTTTGTTTAGTTTACATTGTCATGCTAAAACAATGCTGCGCTTCAATGATTAGATGGCCCTAGACTAGTGGTGAAATGTAAAACTAGTTACTACTGGGTCTGTGGGCATGGGTTGGTGGGATGGGGGTAATGTGACTGAGTGGGCGTGGCCAACTTTTCTTTTTTACTTTTAAAAGCATTTTTTCTACAACCTCTTCAGCTGAAGAGGTTGTAAAAAATGCTTTTAAAAGCCTCTAATGATCAGGCAACTCATTTGGGATTGTCGAAGGCTTTTAAAAGCATTTTTTCTACAAGAGGTTGTAGAAAAAATGCTTTTAATTTTTTTTTAAAAAAGCCTCTGATGATCGTGCAGCTCAGCAGGGCATGGGGGGGGCGGGGGGGGGGGCAAGAATTTTTGCTACCGGTTCTCCGAACCACCCGCAGCCATCACTACCAAATCAGGCGATCCGGTCCGAACAAGGAGCATTTCACCCCTGCCCTAGACACTGATATTTGAACATAGAACTTTTTAACATTTATATTTTATTGGGTTCTATTAATTTAGTTGAAATGTTAATACATTTTGCTAGTCCATGTATATATCATACACTAATGCATGCCATACGCTAAATAAATAAACATGTTTGAATACCTGATTTGTATCCCATTGTATCCTATTGTTCATGAAGCTGATGGAGTCATGGCACAGTAGATAATATGCCCTAAAATGGAACAGCTTTAATGATAGGATTGATGTTTGTTCCTCATGATAAAGTTACGTGTGTGTGTGTGTGTGTGTGTGCGTGCATGTGTGTGTATGTGTGTGTGAGAGAGAGAGAGAGTACAAAATTGATGCCAAATTTCATTAAAGAGATTAGCAATATGCTGCTTTTGTAAACTGTTTCTGTAAATAGCAATGGATATGAACACACCTGAGGATGCAGTAATGGTATTGACTGATATGTGAATGGGGACAAACTGGAAAATAACCAGCCTTGTTATCGTTTGCAGTGGCCATTTTAGCTGGCTGAGTTCAGACATGATTTGGATGATATGAGAAGCAATACTTGAAAATGTTTAATTTAATTATTTCATTTTAGAAAAATACAAAACATAAGCAAGACACCAATATAAAGTAAAAAATTAAACAAACTATGCTTTAAAAATCCAGAAGTCTGACACCTATCTTTTCAAGTAAATTATTTGGGGAATCCAATATTCTCTAAATACAATATTTGATAAATCAATATTATTCCTAAATCCGTTGATACCATTTTAACATTTTTAAGGATATGAAACTCATAATGGGCAAATATTGGAGATTGCAATTCTTCAGTCTATGTTTGGAATAGCCCACAAATTCCACTTTAAAAATATTATGGAGCTTTCAATAGTGATATGTTATGGATTTTACTTCTGTTGTGTAGTCCATCCAATATAAGAGCATCTCAAGTGCCTCTGAAGCAGCCAAAATGTCTCCCCCATATTGATCCTTCAAAAATGCTTGAGTTAAAAATACCGGCAAAAGGAAAGGTAACAGAGAATTTAGTATTTTATTAAAGAAATGTGGTAGACCATGAGGATAACTTTTATGACACTTTTAAAAATTGGAATAAAACTCTTGATGTTCCATTCTTCTTTCAATTCTAGGTCAAATTTTGATATACCAAGATTATATTTTACACCAACAGTCTTCATATAATGTTTATATAATGATATTGTGAATCCCTCCAGGTCAGTATGAATATATAGCCCATAATTCCTAAAAAGCAAAGGTTAGGCTGAAATGGGGGTTATGGAATAAGAGATTCAAAATATCCACAGCAAGTTGGGCAAGGCTGATATATATCCATAATATTAGTGGATAGGAAAACAAGGAGTATAATAATATCATTTCCTGGTCTCATTCTCACTGAATAATTTCCTGCATGAATATACAGTGTTCCTTGGTATTTCATTTGAGCTTCGAGTCAAGGCAAAAGATAATGACCTACAAGTTGCTCACCAGGGCCAGCTGGCAATCTTAGTGAGGGCTCACACTGGAAAGCAAAGTCATTGGCTTCAGCATGGGAGACTGGCTGGGAATGAGCGCAAAAAATAAGCTCTAATTATCTTGTGTGCAGTCTGCTCATTAATACTGGTAATGAAGCTCTAGGGTGAGGTGGCAGAATATCAGTCAACATTGTAATATTTTAAGCAGCATTTCCTTCTGTGCAAAAGACTTTGGATGGCTCAATAAGAGAGCTAACATTCATTCATTCATCCATCCATCCATGCTGTCCTATATTTCAAAAAAGAATAGGCTTCAACTGCTGAATAATCCCACCCATCCACCCACCCACCTGGGAAACATCCCATGCAGTGCTTGTTTCTACTGCTAATTAATCTAAAGAATAAAAAGTTACATCTTTCATTAATCTTGGAAATGATGATTTTCCTTCTGTAACTAAGAGCCAAACAATCTGATTCTTGAAATACATAATGAGCAATTGCTCTACTGATTCATTTGATGAAGATCTAAGCATGAGGAGGGGTCTAAATATGAGGAGGGGGCACCAGATGAGGATAATATCAGTGAACTGCCTCCCCCGATCAACTTGCTTTGAGCTTAATATATTTATCTCAAAATAGCTTTGTTGTTTGTCTTCTTGTAGGAAGGGTTAATATATCTTAAAAGTGATAAACACAAAATAATTGTCAGTAGTCAGCCATTGTTTGTCTATAAAGTATTCTGGAAAAGGAGGAGAACTTGGTCCAAAGCATTGGTTTGATAGGCCTCCACTTCCTCATATGAGCCAAGATGCTTTTCTTGAGCTGGTTATTCTGCTGTCACATCCTTCTGCGGTTCCTGGAAGGTCCATATGGGGACCCAAAGACAGACCTTGGGACAGACCAGTTGAAGTGCACCACTGGAAACAAGTCTCACTACCTTTGGAGGCAGTAACTTCATGAAAGTGTATATTAGATGGCAACTTTATTTGTGTCTTCTACAACTCGGAAGCTCTATTATTTTACTGAGATTTAACATATACAGTTTATGGATGTAATTGATAGTAACTGAGGAGCTGTCCCTTTTTCCTCTTGCATCTGTAATTAATTTCTTCAATCAAAGTGATAAATTCGGGACTTAATGGGTCCATCATTTCTTTTCTACATCACTGAGGTTTTGCACAAAATGTGAGTGTTAATATTAGTGAGTATTCACTCACTTTAAAATAAGCATTTCCCATCCTTTCTTTCATCTTTGGAATCGGGTATGAGGAAAAAATGAAAGTGATATAAAGACCAAGGTCTCTAAAGCAACCTAATAAAATAGACATTTTATTTCTTCCACCTGTTCATTTGGACAAAGTGACTAAATAAAACAAAACCAGGTATTCTCTGAATGCTCACATTGGTGTCAGCTTTTTACACCTTAAGATACACCATCTCTCTATGTGTGTGTTTTATATGAATGTTGTTCTGAGGTCTCCTTTTCTTCCTAGCTGTGGTTTGATTTTGTTCTTGTTACATCTTTTTCAGTTTTTAGAATCTGGTTGCCTAATTAACAGCTCATGGTTTTTATAATATAACACTGCCTCTGACCAAGTTCTTACAAAACACATGTAAAAGGGTAAGTAGTCACATTGGCTAGTTCTGCCTGTAATTTCCACATTATCACTATGTGTTATAAGTGTCAGCCCTGGAGGCCATCTTTCTCTTTGGATCTTCAGGGCTGCCACACTTACTGCTGTGGGAAACTGGGAGGGGGGATTGCATGGATTTGGGGAGATATCTTGCCATAATAACATTCTTTTCTCTGAGAGCCAAGGACACTTTGCCTGCACTTCGAGTGGCGTGACTGGGAGGCATCGCCAATTGGAATGGTGCATTGATTGGACCATGTGATGGACATGCGGGTGCAGGGGGAAGGGACTTGGACTTCCTTTTGTGTGAGGAAAACCTGGAAGCTTTCAGATTTGGGTCTTCCCAGATGTGCCAATATGACATCTCTAATAAAATGGAACTGTGAGGAACTTCTGGCCTCGGAGTCGTCTTTCGTTGGGGGTATTACTTGGAACCCTGACAATAAGATGTTTACGAGATAGGCTAGAATATGTCTATGCAAGCAAGAAGAGGAAGAGAAAGTGAAAGACAAAAATAGAAAAATTGAGGTGATATGTGTCATCTTCCAGCACTGTATTTCTCTTGAATCCTTCTTTGAAACTGTTGAAATTTCTCAATCTATGTCATGTGCCATAAATCACCCATTTTCCTTTTCTTGATGGTGTTCACAATTTTCCTACTTCTGCCTTAGCAGGCTTGAAGTATATCTTGGAAACAGATAGATGTATCAGGATCACTATCAGAAAAGAAGCCACTGAATCAGTAGAGGTGAAAAGATTTTCAGACTTTCACTGTTGGCACTTTGATACTTAATAATTATCTCTTCTTAGTTGATATTCATGAACAGCCCATCACTACTAATTGTAGTTTGCTCATGAATGGTCTGATTCCAGTGGAGTTTTCATGAGCATGCCCTACATTTTGGATCAAGGATGTTCTCATAATGTAATATTCACATATCTGGGAAGCTGGGTTTCACCTTTAATGGTGCCAACAGTAAAATTTATGGGTAAGTTTCTTTTTCAGCAGTAAACTTGAGAGGAAAATCTCTACTTGACAATTGAAAAGGACAATTGGAAGATAGGGAGCATCTTTCCCATATTTGCATAGCAAAGTAGATACTGTCTAGACTTGAGGTAACGGAGGGAAAGGAGCTCTTGGAGGTACTAGGTAGGAAGCCGAGAAGGACCAGAATTCAATAGGGATAAACAGAAAAGTTCATGGAAAGTTTTTATTACTTCATTTCACCCATTGCAGCTCTTTTAGTCTCACCTGCAATTTTGTTTAAATTATCATTCTTTTCCCCTTCTGGAAAATTTGCCACAGGCCCTTTTACAGTGGAGCTAACATACAAGACTTACTGTATTTTTCAGACTATAAGATGCACCGGTGTATAAGACGCACCAAGATTTTGAAGAGGTAAGTAAGAAAAAAAAGGATTTGCCCTCCCCGCCCCCCAGGAGCACTCTGCAGGCCTCCCAAACCCTCTGCATGCCCTGTTTTTTGCAAAAATGGGCCTGTTTTTCACAAAAATGGGACAAGCAGGGCGGAGCTTCAGGAGGCCAAAAATGGCTGTGTTTGATGTATAAGACGCACCAACATTTCCACCCTCTTTTAGGAGGGAAAAATACGGTACATCTTTATTTATTTAACAATTCAAGCCATATCTTTCTGACTATGACTAGAGTTTATCTTCAATTTTATTTATTTATTTATTTATTTATTTATTTTTGAGTAGCTCCTTCCTTGTAGAATTTTCTTTAATGGAGGCAGCCTTGGTTTTATCTTTGGTTTTCAATAGTACTGTATATCAGCTTCCACGGATGAATTAATACCTAGCTGATGCAATGTTTTGTCAGTTTAGTAATCAAATCTGGGCTCAGTTTTCAACTCTTTTTTTCCAATATGCCTCAATCTTTGTGTGTTCATTTTAAGAACTACATTATCCTTCTGCCTACTTTGTAAATATATAAATGTGTCCATCTGAAAGAATGCTTCATTTACAATGTATATGTTTATGCATTTGGCATATATGTGGGTGAGTGTAAGCTTCTGATCACGTGATATACTTGTGGGTAGCATATGAAAGAACCCATAAACTTTCTACATAACTGTAATCAAACGGCCCGTGAATAGCTGAAGATAAGCAGTTAGCTATCCAGATTTTTCAGCTATCCAGCTATTCATATTTTTTTTTTCTTAGAAGGGAAGAACTTATACAGATGAAGGATCGGTATGCTGTGCTACTTATGGTAAACCAGTCTGATTCTCTTGGGAGGGATTTCACAGGAATCTGATAACCATTCATGGTTCTCCCAAATGTAACTTTTCATATGGATCTCATCTGCTTATCTGTCCTAATCTGAAAAAAAGGAGCAACAACCACAACCTCAGCCAAAACAAGCTTGGAGACTTTCAGACAGAGGTCTTTCAAAGCTTTGGCTGTGGCTTCCAGAATCCCTCTTAACGTTTCCAGTAGATTGTAATGTTTAATGTGAAAGATGGATAAAATTACTAAATGCAAGTTGAGCTGTTATATTAACTATATTTCATTCAATTATAATTGCACTTAAGTCAAATTCAATGGACCTATCCACATTTTTTTCCGGGCTTCAACTACATGTTGGAATAACATGCTCTGGCACATTACTCAAGAGCAGGCTGGCCCTCAGAGCAAACACTCACACCTATGGCTTAAGACAGGGGTGTCAAACTTGTGTCATCGCGGCAGCATCACATGATGTATTGGGACTTTTTCCCCCTTTGCTAAACTGGGCAAGGGTGTGGCCAGCACATGACGCATCTGGCACACAGCCCGTGAGTTTGACAGCCCTGGATTAAGACATCCATTTTGCTCAATTTTGTTTTTACTTATAAGCAAAAGAGAGGGAAGGGAAAAGAAAGGGAGGGGAAGGGAAGGGAAGGGAGGGGAAGGAAAGGAAAGGAAAGGAAAGGAAAGGAAAGGAAAGGAAAGGAAAGGAAAGGAAAGGAAGGGAAGGGAAGGGAAGGGAAGGGAAGGGAAGGGAAGGGAAGGGAAAGAAGGAAAGGAAAAGAAAAGAAAAGAAAAGGAAGGGAAGGGAAGGGAAGGGAAGGGAAGGGAAGGAAAGGAAAGGAAAGGAAAGGAAAGGAAAGGAAAGGAAAGGAAA
>WNWU01014747.1:0-21785 GCA_012654045.1 Ptyas mucosa | reverse complement strand
ATCTATCTATCTATCTATCTATCTATCTATCTATCTATCTATCTATCATCCGGCTATCTGGCTATCTATCACGTTTATATGGCTATCCATCTCACAAGAATTGAATCCAGTGCTGTAGCTGCTAACATGTTCAGGGGTTGGGATCTGCCAAACTCTTATTAATCACTTTAGGCAGAGATCCCTTCACAGCAATTTGTCCTCCATGGACACTTTGGCATAGGGTGTAGGAGAGACCAGGCATCTGGTCCCCACAGAAGCATCTGCCCCAGAAACCGAGAGCCCATAGTGCTAGTCAGTCGTATGTGGGAACTTTCTAAATACAAGTGTAGTGCTCTTTTGAAAAAAATATTGAAAAAACTGGACTAGTGCCAATCCCATGCTGCTCAGAAGGGCAATTTAAACTGGGAATGAGAATTAGATTCTGTCAGTGGTGTTCCATTATTTCTTTCCTCCTCAGATGTATTACAGGTTCTGCCAATAACTGGTTTTGTATGGACAAACATTTTACTGCTTTAATTCTGTCTATTCCATTTTGGCTTTGGCAGCAAAAAGTGTTGCTCCTCACAAAGTCAGCATTGGATTCCTTGGAAATCTGCCCCAGGGACCACCACCCCTGAAGATCAGAATGAAGCTCATGCATCCTAGTTCCTTCAGCTTCGCTCTACATACATCCTCCATGCTTGTGACACGTCACCTGGGCCATTTTGGAACATGTTCTTAGTGCTTTTTCAGAAGAGAGTTAGGCCACTCCTCCATCCCTGCCACCTGTTACAGGTACAGTACAGGTACTCAACTTACAATAGTTCATTGTGTAAGATGCAGCAGTAGGCATTAGCATGCAGATATTGCTTAAGAAAGAGTATGTACACTTGCAAGCATATGGTCAGAGGCTTCTGTAAGAACTGGGACTATATTGCACATTTATGGGGAAGGTGATTAAAAATTTCTCTAAAATATTAGATAAAGCTTTTTTGTTCCTTTTATGGTGCTTATTTAAACCTCTGAATCATAATGCAGGGGTTTGTGGCTATTGGGAGAAATGTTGATGCAAAAAGGGGAGCGATTATTTCTCAGATGATTGCTGTGGCTGTTTCTGTGTTCAGGAGAGCCGAAGAAAGTGCAGCAGTCCTGACCCCTGGAAATATCAATGATTGTCAATGATTAACAGATTCAATATGCAATTGCTGTATAAGCATAGCATATTTAAAGAAGATGCAAGTAGGGCCTCATTTCCTCCCAGCCCAAACATAACCTAAACAAAACTATATGGATATTAGAGGTAAAGCGATGGATTTTATTCCCCCCATATGTAACATTTATATTGATGTGGCATTTATATTGTTCTCTACAATATCAGCTTCCTCAATGCTTAGCGCATTGTAAGCCGCCCTGAGTCTCCGGAGAAGGGCAGCATATAAATCAAATTAAAAAAATAAAAAATAAAATAAAATAAAATAAAAAACATAACCAACATTGTTTTGGCGTGGCTGCAGCACAGCTCAAATGGCAAACTCCAATTCTGTGATTTGAAAGGCTGGAGCTTCTCAGGATTCGGGAGGATCAGATTCCCATTTATATAAAGTTACCAGAACTGGACTGCAAAAATCTGAATATCCACAAGAATAGCAGAAAAGAGTTAGATCTCTTGTGGTTATTTTCTTGGCTAACTGCATTGGTGCAGTCTTGGTTTGGTAGCCCTAATGCTTCGTCCCATTTATTCTTTAAACTCTCCACAAGCTTTTATAAACAATCTAATTAACAAACTTCATTCTTTATTAGCTCTGTGCAAAAGCTGGGCTTCAAAGGGTAAAAGTGTGTTCAAACATTCATGGCTACATGAGTTGCAACTTGCAATAGTTCCTTTAATTAAACATGTATTTTTTGTGTGTGCTGCTGCCATGAAGTTAGTCAGGAAAAAGTGCAAGCAAATTTCCTTTTTCATTCTGAATCCAGATCTCTGCACAACTCCAATCTTTATCATTCTGCAATAATCCATTTCTAGTTAGTTTTACCCTTTCTAGTTAATTTTTACTGCCTGGCTTGATTTTCACTGCTTATATAAATAGTGTGTTCCAAATTGTAAGTGTTGTAATAATCACTTTACTTAGAAAAATCTCTTAGAATCCATCCCTGATTTTTATATGCAGCCTTGACTCCAAGGAGATCTAACCCTAACCCAGGGGTTGGCAACCTTAAACACTCAAAGAGCCACAAAGGTCCTAACTGGAAGCCCCCCGTTCAATTCTGGAGCCAGACAGAAGTCCGGTTCCCCCACCATAGAATCTCCTCCTAGTGCGGCATCCTTTTTTCTCTACCTGCCCTAATCGAAAGCCCTATCAATTGTGGAGCCGACCAGCAACAGGGAGCCACAGCAGAGGGATGAAAGAGCCACATGTGGCTCCAGAGCTGCAGGTTGCTGACCCCTGGCTTATACCCTTTCCCAAGCCTGCTGTATTGATTGCTCTTCCTTTTGGTAAGGCAAGTTCTACAAAAGTATGGGTTTCTCAAAAAAGATACTGAGTTAACACAAGGCCTTTAGGTAACTATCAGTGTTACTTTCAGTGCCAATGTACCAAAATCAGCTCATTCTTAACCAAAATACGCTCATTCTCAGATAATTGTTCAACTTTTCTTTAGGGAGCATGGCAGATTTCTTTAACTGAATTGTTGATTTGCTTCTTTCTGCATTTTATCCTTCTGTCTTCCATTCTCCTATGAATGTGGTTACCCCAAAAATGTAAGTCTATTTTTTTGAAAGCCATCAAATCAAGTCTGGCTTTATTATTTTTATAAAGGCATTTTTGTGGTTGTCCACAGAAGCAGATGAGAATTTACCAGGTGAATAGTCCCTAGATTCTTTTGATCTATGAATACTTCTCTAAAGGTATACTATTATTACTTTAGTATCAGAGCCTCTGATGAATCCAATGCTTTGTTAATTTGAGCTGAACAGCAAAGAAGAGAATGTCCCATCTCCACTTCCTCATCAGGTAAGATAAACTATTTACACCAAAGTTAGCACTCAGAAAGAACGATGCCTATGTCTTGAGTTTTGTTCTTTCTTTGTCAGAATTCTGATGCTGGAAAGTACTACTCAGAAATTTCTAGGAAGCAGCAGGATAAATTTTCTGAAATTCAATTTCCTCTCTGAAACTGGAGTGCTCTCATAAAAGAAATTCTGAAAAAAAAAACCCCAGGCTCCTTGACTATTTTACCCAAGAAGCAAAAGTTAGCAACTAGGAATAGTGTGACCAGCTATGTTTGGGTCCTGAAGGATATTTGTTTATAGTGCTCAAAGTTTATAACCATCACTAAATGATTATTATTTGAATATTTTTACCCCTTGTTTGAGTGTTACTATATATGAATGGTCCAGTAATTTAGATGTCTAAGCATTTAGAGGAGCAATTGTTGCCTACTTCCATATTCTAATAAAGTATTGTTGCATTATTCAATATTTGAGAATTATAATATAATACTCTGTGCATATTTTCATTACAAGCAAAGAATCAATCACTTCTGCCATTGCACTATTCCTATGGCATACTTAAACTGCTGGGGTGTTTGCATATTTATAAATGAAGTAATTCCACAACACCCAGAAGAACAGAGTTTGAAATCGTCATTAGAATCAAGACAAGGACTTTTCTGGTCTTTGCCTGGTGATAACTGGTAACTTCTAAGAAACAGGAACAAAATTTCATGCTGGCAGGGAGCGGGTGGTGGTGGTAATAATTAAAAATCACAGGAAATGAAAATGGAAATTATAGTCTCCCAGCCTCCTTTGTAGCAGCTGAGAGCATTAAAAATGGCCAACAGACACCTGACCTAGTTGTTCCAGATGATATGCTGCTGGCACATGGAGGGAGCTTGGTCATAATTCCAAGGCAAGTTTATTTTCACGGGAGATATCACAGTTGTATAGCCTCATTACTTTCTTTTAAAGGCACGAAGTAAAAATATCGTCTCCTGGGATATTATGAACGTAATTTTAGTTTCGAAATCCTTTAACCAACAAAAGTGTCTCAATTATTTTGGACATAATGTACATATCTCAAGTGTATAAATGGAAAATGCACATGAATGTGTTTACAAATGTGGGAGTCATCAAACTCAGCTGTAGTAGTGCAATATTTATTTAGGAAATAAATATTGTTTGGCTAATCACTGAAGCAGGTAAGATTTAGCAGGTGGACATTATGTAGATACTTCTGATCTACCTATGTTTTTAAACATCAGAGCTGTTTGGATCCCTGTGAATCTAATCATTGCTTCTGTTCCCCCCCCCCTCTCAAACTTAATGGTGTATGCCTAAAATTATAACTCTGAAGGAAGTATCACTAAGGTCAGTGGGATATGCTATCAAGAACACATGCTGACCGCTACAGCCTCAGGCTACAATCTTGTATATACATTTTCTTGAAGGAAAGCATATGGAACTCAAATGGACTTCTCATCATACATAGGCTTGTCATCTTGCCATGATCACTTTCCTACAGAGCTCAGCGGAAATAAATGCTTCAGTTCAGATGACGTGCCAGTTTCAAAATCCTACACTGACTCTTGGATGTGAAGGTTTCCTCCCAAACTAACTGTTTTGGGCCACCTTGTTTCTTCCCTTGCTGTCCTTAGCCAGGATCACTGTGAATTTCAGATACAGAATTTTATTAAGGCTTCTAGGACAGTGGTGGGTTCCCCCCCCCCGGTTTGGCCCGGTTCTCCAGAGCTGGAAGCAGTGATGATATGATGTCACTGAACCGGTTCTGCTCCCCTGCCCCCCCCTGCCCCCCACCCTCCCGTGTTATTCTTACCTTTTATTTGGCCCCACCCCCAATCTATTGCTGCCTCCTGAGTCCCAGCTGTTGGCTAGAGGGAAAAAAACTGTTTAACTCTTGATGCGGGGCTTCAAAGGGCCGCCCTACAGCTGATCAGTGTTAAAAGAAAACAAATGAGTAGACCAGTGCCTGCAAAAATAAATGGGTAGACCAATGCCTGCAAAAATACATGAGTAGACCAGTGCCTGCAAAAATAAATGGGTAGACCAGTGCCTGCAAAAAATAAATGGGTAGACCAATGCCTGCAAAAATACATGAGTAGAACAGTGCCTGCAAAAATAAATGGGTAGACCAGTGCCTGCAAAAAATAAATGGGTAATTTGGTACAGCTCTGCAAGCACTTAAAAGCCTGGTAGACCAGTACCTCTGCCAAATCCTAAATAATTGTCACATGACCAAAGACCAGGACTTTGTTCAGTATCTGCATGACAAAATCATTCATATTTGGGAAGACTTGGACTCCGGCTGGGTAGTTTCAGGGGGGACCACTGAGGCAGGTTTTGAGAATGTTATCTGGGATGAGTTTGATCCTGTGACTCCTGATGACGTGGACAGGATTCTGGGTGGATTGAATGTGACCACATGTTTATTGAACCCGTGTCCCTCCTGGTTAGTGCTGGCTTCCTGGGAGGTGACGCGAGGCTGGCTCCAGGGGATTATAAATGCTTCATTGGGTGAGGGTGACTTCCCTGCCGCCTTGAAAGAGGCAGTGGTGAGGCCTCTCCTCAAGAAGCCTTCCCTGGACCCGGCAGTGTTGGCTAATTATCATCCGGTCTCCAACCTTCGCTTTGTGGTGAAGGTTGTCGAGAATGTGGCTGCACGACAGTTCCCCCAGCACCTGGATGAAACGACGTATCTGGATCCATTCCAGTCGGGCTTCAGGCCTGGGTACAGCACGGAAACAGCATTGGTCACTTTGGTTGATGATCTCTGGAGGGCTCGGGACAGGGGTTGCTCCTCTGTCCTGGTCCTATTAGACCTCTCAGCGGCTTTTGATACCATCGACCATGAAATCATGCTATACCAGTTGGAAGAGTTAGGGGTGGGAGGGCACTGTGTTGCGGTGGTTCTCCTCCTTTCTCTCTGACTGGTTGCAGTCTGTGTTGGCAGGGGGGCAGAGGTCAACCCCGAGGCCCCTCATATGTGGGGTGCCACAAGGGTCGGTCCTCGCGCCCCTTTTGTTCAACATTTATGTAAAGCCGCTGGGCGAGATCATCCGTGGTTTTGGGGTGAAGTACCACCAGTACGCTGATGACACCCAGCTGTATATCTCCACCCTGGACCACCCCAACGATGCCCTTGAAGTGATGTCCCGGTGCCTGGAGGCTGTGCGGATCTGGATGGGGAGAAACAGGCTCAGGCTCAACCCATCCAAGACCGAGTGGCTGTGGTTTCTGATGTCCCAATATAGTCAGTTGATGCCATCGTTGACTATTGGGAGTAAATCGCTGGCTCCCACAGAGAGGGCTTGCAACTTGGGCGTCCTCCTGGATTCACGGCTGTCTTTAGAAGAGCATTTGACGGCCGTGACCAGGAGGGTTTTTCATCAGGTTCGCCTGATTTGCCAGTTGCGTCCCTTTCTGGATCGGGACTCCCTACAAACAGTCACTCATGCCCTCATCACTTCCCACCTGGACTATTGCAATGCTCTCTACATGGGGCTCCCCTTGAGGAACACCCGGAGGCTCCAATTGGCGCAGAGTGCGGCCGTGCGGGTGGTTATGGGAGCGACATGGTGCTCCCATGTAATACCTCTCCTGCGTGAAGTCACTGGCTCCCAGTGGTCTTCCGGGTGCGTTTCAAGGTTTTGGTTACCACCTTTAGAGCGCTCCATGGCTTAGGACCTGGTTACCTACAGGACCGCCTACTACAACAAATAGCCTCCCACTGGCCCATACGCTCTCATAGAGAGGGGCTCCTCTGGGTGCCATCGGCCAAACAGTGTTGACTGGCGGCCCCTAGGGGGAGGGCCTTCTCTGTGGGGGCACCTACTATCTGGAACGAACTCCCCCCCGGAGATATGGAGGATCCCGGATCTACGCACTTTCCGCCACACTCTTAAGACCTTTTTATTCCATCAAGCCGGCCTGGCCTAACCTTTTCCCCTTTTTTCTTTTAAAATGTAAATTTTAAATCTATTTAAATCTATTTTTAAATTACTGGGATGTTTTAAATTTGTCTTGGGCAAAATTGTTTAATTCGGTTTTATTCTGCTTTTAAATTTTGTATTTATGTGTTTTATTTTGTGCCTGTTCACCGCCCTGAGTCCTTCGGGAGTAGGGCGGTATATAAATCTAATAAAACAAACAAACAAACATAAAGCAAGCCACGCCCACAAAATAAGCCACGCCCACAAAACCGGTAGTAAAAAAATTTAGAACCCGCCCCTGTTCTAGGAGCTGTCCAGGTGATAATTTAATTCTCTTTGGATTGCTAAACCAGCCCTACAAGGGTTTTGATTGTTTATTCTAATTCATATTTCCTCAACCTGGTGCCTCCAGATTTGCCAAGCACCCTGGCCATCCAATATCAGATTGAGAAGAATTGTTTCAACTCAAAACTAAGGTCTATTTCTAAAGTCAGTATTTTGAATTCTTACCTTATGTGTTCCTAACACCAGATTGTTTTCTTTCCCTGTTATCCTTCTTTGCACATCTTGTGAGAAATGCCCTCTTTGTGTTAGCTGCTATTTTGTGGCCACTCAGCTACTTTTTAAAAATAGGTCCAACATCCTGGTTTCACTTAATCTTTCCTCAGGGGATCTCCTTATCACTTTTGATGATTTGCCAGCCCATGCCAGACTATGGGTCTCCTTCAGAGTGAAAAAAAAAATCTAGCTGTACACATGACTTTCCCATAAATGCAGCCCAATAGAGTGTTGGCAATTTTTGCAAGTGCATCACAATTCAAGATCTTCAATTTGTCATTCAGTCCCTTCTTGGCAGCCTGGCTGACTGCCTCATAAATTCATCCTACTTCATGTTAGGTGCTTATAGTTATTTTTTTCCACATAAATCAAGTAGCCTTGAATCTGATCTAAATGATCCCACTCCTTGTTTCTACATTTATCAGAACTGTTTGCATTTGAATCCCACCTTAGCCATTTTCTCCCATGTGTTTCATTTTACTTAGAATTTGCTGTCATCGTGACCATTGCACTTAGGATTTGCTGTCTTTATAGCACCATATTAATCAATTTTATTACTATCACCAAATTTATATTATTGGACATTACCCTTGTTCATCGAGCCAACTGTTCTATAAGCTGGAATAGTAAAATATATGACAATCATTTTCCAGTCCATCACCAGTTGTTGCTTTGCCAAATGTACTTGGGATCTTGGCTCAGACAACAGAGACTATATATGGTCAGCCACCGGTTAAAAAAATGACCCACAATGCGCCAAATGTTTCAGCCTTGCCATCTCTGCTGATGCTACTACATTATAGCCATGCTCACTACAATCTTCAGTGGCATTTTTCATGAGGTTTTCTGCTCATACTACAACAATGTTTCTCTGGATCAAAAATTTTTAGAGAACCAAGTGAGTTTGCCTTTAATTCTTGGTGAAATTAATTTTACGTACAAGTCTAAGCAATTAAAACGTTCTTTTGGAATAAACAGTGAAAGATTAAAACTTTGATTTTGGAAAGTTACAAATGGATTAAGGATCCAGATGGATTTTGGAATTAATTGTAAGAAACATTCCCATAGGAAAATACTTCTGTTTTGAATTTTCGTTAAAAATGATAGACTGTGACTTTGAAGGTTGGACACTAGAGGGAACCAGAAGGATCTAAACTTTACAATTAATATACAATGAAGCAAAATAGTTTAACATTGAACATATTGAAAGAAATTTTTGGAAAATGCACCCAAAAGTTAATTTTAAGAGTGTTTGCCTCTATCAATACAGGTAGTCCTCAACTTATGGCCTTTCATTTAACAACCATTCAAAATTACAACAGCGCTGAAAAAAAAGACTAACCATCAGTCCTCACACTTATAACTATTGTAGTGTCTCTGCAGTTTTGTGATCAAAATTAGATCGCTTGGCAACCAGCAGGCATTTACGATAGTTACAGTATCCCTGGATCATGTAATCACTATTTGTGACCTTCCAAAGGGGCTTCCAGCAAAGCAACATCAACAGAGAAAGCTGAATTCATTCATCTATTATAGAAAAAAGGTTGTAAAACCAGGTGTGACTCACTTAATTATCACACTGCTTAGTGATGACTAAGTTCTGGTCCCAATGGTGGATTAACTTTAAATGTAGGTAAATTGAAATCTACTTGTACTCTGCGTTTAAAAGATTTTATGAAAGAGGAACAAATATTACCTGATAAGACTAGACTCTCAGATTGAAAATGGCTTTAAAAATGATAAGAATAATATGGAAAAAGATGCGTCATTGGACAAATAAAAGAAGCCAGGTGATGTCTTAATAATTAAAAAGAATACATAAATAACAAACCAAGAGAGTGACCTGGACAATTTTGCTAGCCTGGATTTACAAAAGAAGCTTATTAAAGTTTTTAAAAATTTTATGAGAGGGAACAAAGATAACATGAAAAGAAATAAAGTTCTAGGATATTGTTTGAGGTGACTAAATATCAAGATTATTAAAAGTAAAAGAAAAGAATATAAAGTTGATATATAAGTAAACATGTTATTATCCTGGGTAATTCTTAATGGACTTTTACTGATCAAGACTGAAACAAGAAGGCTTTAAGAATTTGTTTTTAGATAAATGTTTATTGGTTTATAGGGATATGAAAAGAAGAGATCATTTATTGTATTTTAAGAGAAGATGACAAGTGAGTAAGATTGTTTATTCTTTTATTTTATATTAGATTTTCTTTTTAACTATAATTTTAATAAAATTATAAACATTATTAAAAAGAAGAGGACAAAATCCAAAAGATACTATATTATATACTTTCTTAACGGTTATAATTCAGTAGATGGAATAGTTGGTTGGTTGGTTAGAAATATGCCAGTCTTTATTTAAATTTCAGTCAGATTTGCTTTCTTGACTCACTAAAGAATTTTCCATTAATCTGTTTTTCTCAGAACAACATTCTTTTCTTCTAACCTAATTTCTGCTTTAATTAATATTTATAAATCAAGCTTATGAAGGTTACATTTATGCAAGTTACTAGTACAGCATATTCACCTCCCCCATACGGATGTTGATACAAGAGCACAGACATTTTTTCCCTGCCATTCAAGTGCCACATCAAAAGTTCTTCCCGGGACTGTCACTTAATTCTCCATAATGGGACTTTTCTTTTTCCCATCCACAGTGTTTGATATCGCTGGCTTACTGCTACCAATTGTGAATTCAGATCTTTTTTTTATTGTTTTCAGAAGTGTATTTTATTGCCTCTGTACATATTCTGAGTCTTCTGGTAATCTCTTCCACTGCTCCATTATTTCTTTAAACCTTGCAATTTTCTATTCAGTTTTTGCTGTGAACCATTTCTCAGCTGACTGACAGCATATCTTGGAATTCAGTGGTTCTTAACACAGTCTTTTTATTGTCTACTTGGACACTAGACCCTACAAAATTTTTGTTTCCTGGAATAATTTTCCACTGGCTGAAAAGTATAGGATGTTGATTCTCAGAATTGTTATACCTGGATGAGTATAAAATCCCTCAGTTGGTAAATTAATCACCTACCGTACTTGAGTTCTATAACTTCAGTGCTAGTAAAGGCATATAAATAACACAACCACAAAACATAAAACAAAAAAAGGATATATTTGAAGTATATCTTTGATTACAAATATGGTTTTCTCATGGGAAAATCATATGGAACAACAGTGAAAATGAAAGTCTTAGTTTCAGGATTTACAGATTTGAACTGACCCTCAGATAGAGCTGTATGGTAAATTGGTATCACTTTGCAGGGAAATATGATCCATCCTCAATTTGCAATTTGCAATCATTCACATAGTGTAGTCTTGTTTCAAAGTTATAACAGCACTGAAAAAGAGACTTATGATCAGTTCTGAACATAAATGGCTATTGCAGCATCCCCATAATCAGGTGATCAAAACTCAGGCACTTGGCAAATAGTGTTCTGACACTGTCATTTGCAATCTTCCTAGGGAGCTTCTGACAAGAAAAGTCAACGGAACAAATCAGATTTGTTTAATGGCCACATGATTCACAGAAATTTTGGGCTCAATTGTGGTCATAAGTCAAATTAGTGCTCCGTTTTTCAGACTGGGCTTTTTTTTTCTTCTCATTTAAAAGTGCTAGCTGGCTGGATGAGGAGAAAACATGATTTTCTATGAACCAAAGACTGACAAATGAGTGAAACCCCACAGAGTCCCCTGAGACTTTTCTAGTGCTTTACTGTTTCACTTTCATTTGACTAAATGGAGGAACAAACTAATAGAGCATCTTTAAGCCTGTTATACCTAGAATATGGAGGCTTCCTTGAGAGAAACACCAAAAGCGTCCCTTTCCCTGTTCTAATCATGTTTGCCCTCACAAAAGTTTACTGTTTTCAGGTTTGTGAAGGGGGAAAAGCACTGAAATAAAACTTGATACATTTTCCATTGACAGAAATGAAAATGGAGTATTTCTTAGTCCTGGTAGAACACAAGGACTTTAGGCCATTACAAGGTAACAAGATGGGCTGGAAAGACTCAGAATTTGTGAACAATAAGGATACAAGAATCATTGTATTAAAGGTAGCAAATTATAGTGAGTCACTGGTCTCCTGCCATTAAAACTAAAGAATGCTAGAGACTGAGTCACAAAGTTCTTATATAAATTTTCAGAGACTGAAGATGAATATACAAAGACACACACCCGAACACACACACACATATGACCACTGACAATGAACTGTCTTACAACTAATAAGACACGGGAAATTCAGAGGAACTTGTGCAACCCTGTGTCCAGAAAATGAATTCTTGTTATGCAAGTTATTTAGCCTTTGGGAAGTTTAAATGCCAGTGAGGTTGACAGTTATTCTAACAATTTAATCCTACATCCCACTTTGAATAGGAAGGGTTACGGTATAAACAAACCTATTATCAGCATCCTTGAGAATGTTGCAGTGTATGGAAACATGCAGTTTTTGAATTAGAAGACATTCACTGATGTAACAAAAGTTACAAAAAATTCTACAAAAAAATACATGTTATGAGGGAGAAATCGTGGCATGTATTTGAGAAAGATGGCGTAACAATTAAGAATATTATCACTACAGTAGATACTTTAATTTTTACATGAACAGACAAGCAGAGGTGGAGATATTGAAGGGTCACTAATACTTCAGGCAGAAGCAAGTAGAAGGAATGTAGAAAATTTCTCCACAAAGATAAAATAAAGAGACTTTGAACTAAAATCTCTTCCAAGGCTACCTGATCCTGTTTCTAAGTAGCGAAAATGTCATGCCTCCCTTGTAGAAAGTGTATTATTAATACTATTTCCTCCTCAGCCTCTTTTAATATTGTTCCTTTCTGCTTCTTTGTTATAGCTAAGATAGAACATAAATAAAAGGATGTGAAAGGCTTATTTACTGATCTACTCTTCTGATTTGGCTACTTCCTATTCTCTGTAGTAAAGCAAATACACATACACGGGGGTGGGGGAGAGAAATATATAAAGTTTCCTCTAGTTCAGGCAGGGGTGTCAAACTCGCAGCCTGCGGGCCAAATGAGTCACATGCTGGCCACGCCCACCCCCAGTTTAGTGAAGGGGGAAAAGTCGTGATAATTCACATGACGACAGTGTGACGCCATGAGTTAGACCTCTGATCTAGTTCATTACCTCTTTCTTAAGAAAACAACCTAACTTGGTGGGAAGCTCCTGTTCAAGGGTATTATCTAAATTAGTGAGCAGCCAGTTCTAATAGTAGTTTATCATGACAAGATGAGAGATTTGGTTCATCTCTAGCATTCCTCATTACCAGCTTTACAGTCTCCTACCACCATTGACAGTAGCAGTTTTAGCTGGTGGGCCAAGGTTGCACACATTTTCTGGTGCTCCTCGCATGGAACCATGGGAGAGTATCCTGGAGGTTCAGTTCCAGTGGTGGGTTGCCCCCGGTTCACACTGGTTCTATAGAACCAGTAGTAAAACCGGCGGGAGGCCCCGCCCACCTCAATGTCACCAAAATGCTTCTGCGCACGCGCAGAAGAGCGTGCGTGCAGTCCCATTACAAACCAGTAGTAAAGGTAAGTAGAACCCGCCCCTGCTCAGTTCAGAGACATCCCTGCAGCTGGTGCAAGCTCTTCGACTGGAACAGGAAGGAAATGTTTGCCACTTGGCTTACTAACTCTTGCCAGATGGTCTGGGTGGAGCATTCCCAAGAGTGATAATGCCAGCAGTCTTGATGGGCTGGTCCTGAGCTCCTCTTCAGTTTACAAAGGAAAGAAGGGACAATCTCAGGCCATGGTGTGAAGAACAAGTCTGTCACACCATCCTCAACTGCACTGGCACACTTCTTTAGTATTTGTTCTGCTTTGATTGTTTTGTAGGCTACCTATGAGCTCCTTCTCAAAAAAGCCTTGTCATACCCACTTTAAATCTCAAACCTCCTTTTCAGGCCCTCAGTGCAAAGTTCTAGAGCAATGTATTTATACATTTATTACTTTATTTGTTGTTACTTGTTTACTCAATTTTTATTGTTATTTATTTGCTCAATTTTTATGGCCACCCATTCAGCACATGACTCAGGGTGATGTACATAATTCAGTGCAACAACTGCATCCATATAAAAAATAATGTAGCAAATAATTATTGCAAAACAAAAGGACATAAAATGCATGCATAAAATCATTCAATGGGATAATATCACTTCCCGATTCAGTGCCTGGAGAAAGAACTTTAATGCCTTGCAAAATGCAGACAAGGTCAAGCCCAACAGACAGGATGGTATTCCGAAAGGCAAGGATGGCAACCGAGAAGGCACACCTCCTGGGTCCCATCCGGGGACATTGCTTAAGTGATGGGACTGCCAACCGTGCAAAATGAGGAAAGGCACAGCTTTTTCAATTTTAGAAAAAAACTTAAATGCTGGTTGACATGAACCATATCGAATGACTAGATAAGCAATTTGATATGGTTCATGTCAACCAGGGATCTTTTGGCTTTTCCCCCCAGAGTAGCCTTTTCTATGCAGCATGACTTAATGGACTGTTGCATGGTTAGGTATTATCAGTTGGGGAGGCACCATGTGGCTTCAATAGATGAAGTGTGCAAGTGTAAATGGAGCATGGTGACCTAGCCTACAACCCTGATTTTTCAGTCCACCCACTGGTCCTACCCTCCTTGAAACTGTAGGATGATCTAAGCTTATGTATTAAGACTGACTGGCATTGGGGAGGGAGGGAGAGAGGGAAGGAAGGAAGAAGGAAGGAAGGAAAGAAGAAAGGAAGGAAGGAAGGAAGGAAGAGAGGAAGGAAGGAAGGAAGGAAGGAAGGAAGGAAGGAAGGAAGGAAGGAAGGAAGGAAGGAAGGAAGGAAGGAAGGAATCTCCCTCCACTGATGGATATATATTCTATATATAAAAAGAATATATTGTGAGCCTCGGTGGCGCAGTGGTTAGAGTGCAGTACTGCAGTCTGCTTCTGCTGCCTGCTGGCTACCTGCAATTCAAATCTCACTAGGCTCAAGGTTGCTCAGCCTTCCATCCTTCCGAGGTGGGTAAAATGAGGACCCAAATTGTTGGGGGCAATATGCTGACTCTATAAACCACTTAGAGAGGGCTGTAGGGCACTATAAAGTAGTATATAAGTCTAAGTGCTATTGCTATTGGAGCACTTAAGGAGGATTTACTTTTGTTATGGGAAAAAGTACCACATCTTAATAAACTCTAACATTGCAGTTACTAGAGGATCCACACTTAGAATTATCATAAGTTACCATATGATATGGTAACTTTTTAAAGGATGTTATAGAATATTTTTGAAGAGTCAGACATTTTCTCATTGACTTTTTCATTGATCTCTGGACTGTGTCAATGATACTATTTTAAATAAAAGTTTGGAAACATATTGGCTCTTGGATCTGCTGAGCCCTTTAACATTGATTTGGCAAATTTGAATAATATTCTCAATCTTTCTTGTCATGAGGCCTGAAAAAGTCAATTTTTTGTTTTCATTTTCGTTGCCATGTATTCTGAGAGCTAGGAAAGTCTATAGAGTAGTGTGGCTGCCAGCAGTTGCTAGTTTGTTTAGTTTACATTGTCATGCTAAAACAATGCTGCGCTTCAATGATTAGATGGCCCTAGACTAGTGGTGAAATGTAAAACTAGTTACTACCGGGTCTGTGGGCATGGGTTGGTGGGATGGGGGTAATGTGACTGAGTGGGCGTGGCCAACTTTTCTTTTTTACTTTTAAAAGCATTTTTTCTACAACCTCTTCAGCTGAAGAGGTTGTAAAAAATGCTTTTAAAAGCCTCTAATGATCAGGCAACTCATTTGGGATCGTCGAAGGCTTTTAAAAGCATTTTTTCTACAAGAGGTTGTAGAAAAAATGCTTTTAATTTTTTTTTAAAAAAGCCTCTGATGATCGTGCAGCTCAGCAGGGCATGGGGGGGGCGGGGGGGGGGGCAAGAATTTTTGCTACCGGTTCTCCGAACCACCCGCAGCCATCACTACCAAATCAGGCGATCCGGTCCGAACAAGGAGCATTTCACCCCTGCCCTAGACACTGATATTTGAACATAGAACTTTTTAACATTTATATTTTATTGGGTTCTATTAATTTAGTTGAAATGTTAATACATTTTGCTAGTCCATGTATATATCATACACTAATGCATGCCATACGCTAAATAAATAAACATGTTTGAATACCTGATTTGTATCCCATTGTATCCTATTGTTCATGAAGCTGATGGAGTCATGGCACAGTAGATAATATGCCCTAAAATGGAACAGCTTTAATGATAGGATTGATGTTTGTTCCTCATGATAAAGTTACGTGTGTGTGTGTGTGTGTGTGTGTGTGTGTGTGTGTGTGTGTGCGTGCATGTGTGTGTATGTGTGTGTGAGAGAGAGAGAGAGTACAAAATTGATGCCAAATTTCATTAAAGAGATTAGCAATATGCTGCTTTTGTAAACTGTTTCTGTAAATAGCAATGGATATGAACACACCTGAGGATGCAGTAATGGTATTGACTGATATGTGAATGGGGACAAACTGGAAAATAACCAGCCTTGTTATCGTTTGCAGTGGCCATTTTAGCTGGCTGAGTTCAGACATGATTTGGATGATATGAGAAGCAATACTTGAAAATGTTTAATTTAATTATTTCATTTTAGAAAAATACAAAACATAAGCAAGACACCAATATAAAGTAAAAAATTAAACAAACTATGCTTTAAAAATCCAGAAGTCTGACACCTATCTTTTCAAGTAAATTATTTGGGGAATCCAATATTCTCTAAATACAATATTTGATAAATCAATATTATTCCTAAATCCGTTGATACCATTTTAACATTTTTAAGGATATGAAACTCATAATGGGCAAATATTGGAGATTGCAATTCTTCAGTCTATGTTTGGAATAGCCCACAAATTCCACTTTAAAAATATTATGGAGCTTTCAATAGTGATATGTTATGGATTTTACTTCTGTTGTGTAGTCCATCCAATATAAGAGCATCTCAAGTGCCTCTGAAGCAGCCAAAATGTCTCCCCCATATTGATCCTTCAAAAATGCTTGAGTTAAAAATACCGGCAAAAGGAAAGGTAACAGAGAATTTAGTATTTTATTAAAGAAATGTGGTAGACCATGAGGATAACTTTTATGACACTTTTAAAAATTGGAATAAAACTCTTGATGTTCCATTCTTCTTTCAATTCTAGGTCAAATTTTGATATACCAAGATTATATTTTACACCAACAGTCTTCATATAATGTTTATATAATGATATTGTGAATCCCTCCAGGTCAGTATGAATATATAGCCCATAATTCCTAAAAAGCAAAGGTTAGGCTGAAATGGGGGTTATGGAATAAGAGATTCAAAATATCCACAGCAAGTTGGGCAAGGCTGATATATATCCATAATATTAGTGGATAGGAAAACAAGGAGTATAATAATATCATTTCCTGGTCTCATTCTCACTGAATAATTTCCTGCATGAATATACAGTGTTCCTTGGTATTTCATTTGAGCTTCGAGTCAAGGCAAAAGATAATGACCTACAAGTTGCTCACCAGGGCCAGCTGGCAATCTTAGTGAGGGCTCACACTGGAAAGCAAAGTCATTGGCTTCAGCATGGGAGACTGGCTGGGAATGAGCGCAAAAAATAAGCTCTAATTATCTTGTGTGCAGTCTGCTCATTAATACTGGTAATGAAGCTCTAGGGTGAGGTGGCAGAATATCAGTCAACATTGTAATATTTTAAGCAGCATTTCCTTCTGTGCAAAAGACTTTGGATGGCTCAATAAGAGAGCTAACATTCATTCATTCATCCATCCATCCATGCTGTCCTATATTTCAAAAAAGAATAGGCTTCAACTGCTGAATAATCCCACCCATCCACCCACCCACCTGGGAAACATCCCATGCAGTGCTTGTTTCTACTGCTAATTAATCTAAAGAATAAAAAGTTACATCTTTCATTAATCTTGGAAATGATGATTTTCCTTCTGTAACTAAGAGCCAAACAATCTGATTCTTGAAATACATAATGAGCAATTGCTCTACTGATTCATTTGATGAAGATCTAAGCATGAGGAGGGGTCTAAATATGAGGAGGGGGCACCAGATGAGGATAATATCAGTGAACTGCCTCCCCCGATCAACTTGCTTTGAGCTTAATATATTTATCTCAAAATAGCTTTGTTGTTTGTCTTCTTGTAGGAAGGGTTAATATATCTTAAAAGTGATAAACACAAAATAATTGTCAGTAGTCAGCCATTGTTTGTCTATAAAGTATTCTGGAAAAGGAGGAGAACTTGGTCCAAAGCATTGGTTTGATAGGCCTCCACTTCCTCATATGAGCCAAGATGCTTTTCTTGAGCTGGTTATTCTGCTGTCACATCCTTCTGCGGTTCCTGGAAGGTCCATATGGGGACCCAAAGACAGACCTTGGGACAGACCAGTTGAAGTGCACCACTGGAAACAAGTCTCACTACCTTTGGAGGCAGTAACTTCATGAAAGTGTATATTAGATGGCAACTTTATTTGTGTCTTCTACAACTCGGAAGCTCTATTATTTTACTGAGATTTAACATATACAGTTTATGGATGTAATTGATAGTAACTGAGGAGCTGTCCCTTTTTCCTCTTGCATCTGTAATTAATTTCTTCAATCAAAGTGATAAATTCGGGACTTAATGGGTCCATCATTTCTTTTCTACATCACTGAGGTTTTGCACAAAATGTGAGTGTTAATATTAGTGAGTATTCACTCACTTTAAAATAAGCATTTCCCATCCTTTCTTTCATCTTTGGAATCGGGTATGAGGAAAAAATGAAAGTGATATAAAGACCAAGGTCTCTAAAGCAACCTAATAAAATAGACATTTTATTTCTTCCACCTGTTCATTTGGACAAAGTGACTAAATAAAACAAAACCAGGTATTCTCTGAATGCTCACATTGGTGTCAGCTTTTTACACCTTAAGATACACCATCTCTCTATGTGTGTGTTTTATATGAATGTTGTTCTGAGGTCTCCTTTTCTTCCTAGCTGTGGTTTGATTTTGTTCTTGTTACATCTTTTTCAGTTTTTAGAATCTGGTTGCCTAATTAACAGCTCATGGTTTTTATAATATAACACTGCCTCTGACCAAGTTCTTACAAAACACATGTAAAAGGGTAAGTAGTCACATTGGCTAGTTCTGCCTGTAATTTCCACATTATCACTATGTGTTATAAGTGTCAGCCCTGGAGGCCATCTTTCTCTTTGGATCTTCAGGGCTGCCACACTTACTGCTGTGGGAAACTGGGAGGGGGGATTGCATGGATTTGGGGAGATATCTTGCCATAATAACATTCTTTTCTCTGAGAGCCAAGGACACTTTGCCTGCACTTCGAGTGGCGTGACTGGGAGGCATCGCCAATTGGAATGGTGCATTGATTGGACCATGTGATGGACATGCGGGTGCAGGGGGAAGGGACTTGGACTTCCTTTTGTGTGAGGAAAACCTGGAAGCTTTCAGATTTGGGTCTTCCCAGATGTGCCAATATGACATCTCTAATAAAATGGAACTGTGAGGAACTTCTGGCCTCGGAGTCGTCTTTCGTTGGGGGTATTACTTGGAACCCTGACAATAAGATGTTTACGAGATAGGCTAGAATATGTCTATGCAAGCAAGAAGAGGAAGAGAAAGTGAAAGACAAAAATAGAAAAATTGAGGTGATATGTGTCATCTTCCAGCACTGTATTTCTCTTGAATCCTTCTTTGAAACTGTTGAAATTTCTCAATCTATGTCATGTGCCATAAATCACCCATTTTCCTTTTCTTGATGGTGTTCACAATTTTCCTACTTCTGCCTTAGCAGGCTTGAAGTATATCTTGGAAACAGATAGATGTATCAGGATCACTATCAGAAAAGAAGCCACTGAATCAGTAGAGGTGAAAAGATTTTCAGACTTTCACTGTTGGCACTTTGATACTTAATAATTATCTCTTCTTAGTTGATATTCATGAACAGCCCATCACTACTAATTGTAGTTTGCTCATGAATGGTCTGATTCCAGTGGAGTTTTCATGAGCATGCCCTACATTTTGGATCAAGGATGTTCTCATAATGTAATATTCACATATCTGGGAAGCTGGGTTTCACCTTTAATGGTGCCAACAGTAAAATTTATGGGTAAGTTTCTTTTTCAGCAGTAAACTTGAGAGGAAAATCTCTACTTGACAATTGAAAAGGACAATTGGAAGATAGGGAGCATCTTTCCCATATTTGCATAGCAAAGTAGATACTGTCTAGACTTGAGGTAACGGAGGGAAAGGAGCTCTTGGAGGTACTAGGTAGGAAGCCGAGAAGGACCAGAATTCAATAGGGATAAACAGAAAAGTTCATGGAAAGTTTTTATTACTTCATTTCACCCATTGCAGCTCTTTTAGTCTCACCTGCAATTTTGTTTAAATTATCATTCTTTTCCCCTTCTGGAAAATTTGCCACAGGCCCTTTTACAGTGGAGCTAACATACAAGACTTACTGTATTTTTCAGACTATAAGATGCACCGGTGTATAAGACGCACCAAGATTTTGAAGAGGTAAGTAAGAAAAAAAAGGATTTGCCCTCCCCGCCCCCCAGGAGCACTCTGCAGGCCTCCCAAACCCTCTGCATGCCCTGTTTTTTGCAAAAATGGGCCTGTTTTTCACAAAAATGGGACAAGCAGGGCGGAGCTTCAGGAGGCCAAAAATGGCTGTGTTTGATGTATAAGACGCACCAACATTTCCACCCTCTTTTAGGAGGGAAAAATACGGTACATCTTTATTTATTTAACAATTCAAGCCATATCTTTCTGACTATGACTAGAGTTTATCTTCAATTTTATTTATTTATTTATTTATTTATTTATTTTTGAGTAGCTCCTTCCTTGTAGAATTTTCTTTAATGGAGGCAGCCTTGGTTTTATCTTTGGTTTTCAATAGTACTGTATATCAGCTTCCACGGATGAATTAATACCTAGCTGATGCAATGTTTTGTCAGTTTAGTAATCAAATCTGGGCTCAGTTTTCAACTCTTTTTTTCCAATATGCCTCAATCTTTGTGTGTTCATTTTAAGAACTACATTATCCTTCTGCCTACTTTGTAAATATATAAATGTGTCCATCTGAAAGAATGCTTCATTTACAATGTATATGTTTATGCATTTGGCATATATGTGGGTGAGTGTAAGCTTCTGATCACGTGATATACTTGTGGGTAGCATATGAAAGAACCCATAAACTTTCTACATAACTGTAATCAAACGGCCCGTGAATAGCTGAAGATAAGCAGTTAGCTATCCAGATTTTTCAGCTATCCAGCTATTCATATTTTTTTTTTCTTAGAAGGGAAGAACTTATACAGATGAAGGATCGGTATGCTGTGCTACTTATGGTAAACCAGTCTGATTCTCTTGGGAGGGATTTCACAGGAATCTGATAACCATTCATGGTTCTCCCAAATGTAACTTTTCATATGGATCTCATCTGCTTATCTGTCCTAATCTGAAAAAAAGGAGCAACAACCACAACCTCAGCCAAAACAAGCTTGGAGACTTTCAGACAGAGGTCTTTCAAAGCTTTGGCTGTGGCTTCCAGAATCCCTCTTAACGTTTCCAGTAGATTGTAATGTTTAATGTGAAAGATGGATAAAATTACTAAATGCAAGTTGAGCTGTTATATTAACTATATTTCATTCAATTATAATTGCACTTAAGTCAAATTCAATGGACCTATCCACATTTTTTTCCGGGCTTCAACTACATGTTGGAATAACATGCTCTGGCACATTACTCAAGAGCAGGCTGGCCCTCAGAGCAAACACTCACACCTATGGCTTAAGACAGGGGTGTCAAACTTGTGTCATCGCGGCAGCATCACATGATGTATTGGGACTTTTTCCCCCTTTGCTAAACTGGGCAAGGGTGTGGCCAGCACATGACGCATCTGGCACACAGCCCGTGAGTTTGACAGCCCTGGATTAAGACATCCATTTTGCTCAATTTTGTTTTTACTTATAAGCAAAAGAGAGGGAAGGGAAAAGAAAGGGAGGGGAAGGGAAGGGAAGGGAGGGGAAGGAAAGGAAAGGAAAGGAAAGGAAAGGAAAGGAAAGGAAAGGAAAGGAAAGGAAAGGAAGGGAAGGGAAGGGAAGGGAAGGGAAGGGAAGGGAAGGGAAGGGAAAGAAGGAAAGGAAAAGAAAAGAAAAGAAAAGGAAGGGAAGGGAAGGGAAGGGAAGGGAAGGGAAGGAAAGGAAAGGAAAGGAAAGGAAAGGAAAGGAAAGGAAAGGAAA
>WNWU01014746.1:0-11477 GCA_012654045.1 Ptyas mucosa | reverse complement strand
AAGGAAAGGAAAGGAAAGGAAAGGAAAGGAAAGGAAAGGAAAGGAAAGGAAAGGAAAGGAAAGGACCCTCCTACATTCTTTGATCTTTATATTCTATAATTATATTCTAAATTGGTAAATATGTATTGAAGCAGTGTCTCTTCTTTGAATAGTATACTCTGCCTGGGATTTTCAACCAAGGAGCAAATATCTTGTTGACATCCTTGTTGACAGCAAGATGACATGTTTGTTCTTTTCCAGGGTCAGTGTTCAGAGAAGGATGATTAAATCTACCAAAGGACATGAAGAGGTATGTGGGGGGGGGGGGGGTTTCAAGGAAAGCCTTCTTGGTTCAGCACCCAAACTGTGTAATAGATCGTTCATAGAAGTCAGTTTGGCTTCCAACCTGATAATTTTCAGGAAGGCAGGTTAAGCTGTTTTCTTCCCTAAAGCCTTCAGCAAGAAGAACCACTGTAGATTGTTATCAGGCCTATTGCTCCCAGGGATCTGGAGACATACTTAGATGCTTCCATTGCTGAGGAAATTATCTTTATCCTCTCATTGCTTATTTTTATAACATTTTCATATAATTTTTATATTTGTTGGTTACATCCCATAATCATTTTTTGTGAGGGGTGACTGTGCAAATTTGATCAATCAATCAATCATATGAGAAGAAGTGAAGGTTTGTGCAGTTTTTATGGGTTTTATCTATTTGCTATTTATATGACTGTAAGCTGCCTAGAACTGAAGGAATACCAGACCTACAAATGCTTATGATAGATAGATGGACAGATGGCAGCAAAGATAGATTATTATCCAGATTCAGGGTCGACTCAGCTTTCCATCCTTCCAAAGTCGGTAAAATGAGGACCCAGAATGTTAGGGGCAATATGCTGATTCTGTAAATCGTTTAGTGAGGGCCACGGGGTGGGCTTCAAAAATTTTAGCAAGGGGTTCTCTGCCTGGTTACTGGGTGGGCATAGCCATGGTGGGCATGGCTAGTCAGCCTCCTGCACCACAGCGGGTGTGTGTGTTTTTGCCCTCCCCGGGCTTCGGAGGCTTTCCTCAAGCTTCTGGGAGAGCGAAAATGCCCCCCCCCAGGCTCCAGAGACCCTCTGGAGGCCGGAAATAGGCCCGTTTCCAGCCTTCCTGAGTTTTCGGTAGGCCCGTTTTCACCCTCCTCAAGCCTCCATGTGCACCTTGCACTTACCTGCATCCAAAACAGGTGGCGTGGGACGCCTGGGAGGGAAGGTGCAGGGTGGGCGGGGCCAGCCAAGAGTGGTATTTGGGGGTTCTCCAAACTGCACAGAATGTTAGCTAGAGGTTCTCCTGAACCAGGGGTGAAATGCTCCCAGTTCGGACCGGATTGCCCGATCTGATAGCGATGGAGGCGGGTGGTTTGGAGAACCGGTAGCAAAAATCCCTGTTTCCCCCCCCCCCCAATGCCCAGCTGAGCCAAACAATCATCAGAGGCTTTTTTTTTACTTTTAAAAGCATTTTTCTACAACCTCTTCGGCCGAAAAAATGCCTTTAAAAGTTAAAAAAAAAGTCTCTGATGATCGTGCGGCTCAGCTGGGATCGTCAAAGGCTTTTAAAAGCATTTTTTCTACAGCCTCTTCAGAGGTTGTAGAAAAAATGCTTTCAAAAGGCTCTGACAATCCCAGCTGAGTTGCCTGATCGGCAGAGGCTTTTAAAAGAAAAAAACCCTCTGCCGATCAGGTAACTCAGCTGGGATCGTCAGAGCCTTTTGAAAGCAGTTTTTTACAACCACTTCGGCGAAGAGGTTGTAGAAAAAATGGTTTCAAAAGTAAAAAAAAAAATGGCCACGCCCACCCAGTCACATTACCCCCACCACCAAGCCACGCCCACAGAACCGGTAGTAACAAATTTTAGATTTCACCACTGTCCTGAACCCCTGCAAACCCCCAGCAGCCCACCCCGGTGATGGCTATAAAGCACTATGAAGTGGTATATAAGTCTAAGTGCTATTGTTATTGCTATTATATCACTTGGTTATCATCTTCTAGTGCTCCAGATTCTTGTCATGTATGGAATGGCTATATGGCAATATGGAAGCCCCATCCTCTCTCTTTGCTCTTCTTTCCTTCTCCAGATACACCCTGGTTGTAATATTCATGCAAATATACCTTTTACCTGCATAAACATCTTTTTTTTAAAAAAAACACCAAATTTTAAAATACTGCAGGTATTTAGCATGTCTTGTTCAGTCCTGCTGTTATAATATTGGCAGAAGTGAGTTTTATACCAATAGTAAACCATTAATAGCAGATTTTATTAAGTCAACTAAAGCAAATGAGCGGTTATAGGAATTGGCCCTAGCAGTGCTAATGTGAAGAGAACAAGCAATATGTCTACTCATAATTTCAGCAGGAGGCGTGAAGCACAAGTTTCTATTTTGCTGAATATGAAAAGCCAAATATTGGTATCTTGCAGAATTTCGTGACAAGAAGTCATTTGTTTTGAGTAGACAGTGGTTTGTGGGCAGCTACACAACTTCTTGCATATTATTTTATGCAGATGCAAAATATTCATTTCATTCTGATGAGTAAAATAGGCAGAAATAGGCACAATTTCAAAATAGTGAACCTGAAGTATTCCAAAATTTGAGAAGCCTTATTTTTAAGAAGGGTGGAGTTGCACGCACTCATGTTGCTCCTTAAACCTGCTGTGTTTAGGAATATGTAAAGCAGAAGGAGGAGAGGACATGAGCTCTCGAAGGTAGGCCAGATCAAGAAACGGACTACACCAAACATACTGTAGTTCTACTCTATTGATACAAGCTATAGTAACAGGTTCTTGGAGGCCTGATAACATTTTCCCTTCCTTCCCTCTTACACCAAAGACAGTTAAGGCAGGATCACTTTACATTTCTTTCTAATGTCTTCTTCCCTTCCTGAGTTTCATTTGTGTTTTGCTTACAGCCTCTGCATACCTTCTTCAGGATCATCTTGGCGGTTCCCTACAGAGACAGAAAGGTGTCGAATGTTGATGCAGATATCAAGTTGCTTTTGAAAAAAAAGTATGACAGTAAGGTGGTATGGAATATTCATTGGAAAAGTGTAATTGGGCAGAATCTACTTTGCCAAAATGGAAAGAGCAAATGGGCAGTGCTTTTGGGGGGCTTTGACAAGGGCATGAGGACATGAGACCATGACAATATCCAACTAGATCAAGTTTAGCCTTCTGTCTTACAACTAAGCCTTCTGTCTTACAACTAAGAAATCAAGGCAACTCTCTGTTCCTATTATTGCTTTTGTATACCTATACATAGACAGCACCCATTCTTGGAGGCAGCACTCAGTCAGCCAAGCTTACAGTAATTGATAGACCTGTCCTCTAGGAACTCTTGGAAGTTATGTGGTCTAACATCCAACATAATATCTTATGGCTGCATGTTCTACAGATTGATTATATGGTGCATGAAGAAACATTTTCTCATCTCTGCTTTAAATCTTTTATTAATTAGTTTCATTGGGAACAACAGGATTAACACCCATCAAGGACCATTAAGTTTCTCTCAGTTCTGTGTTAGGATATCAGATGAGATGTTGTTATGCTTGGAGTTGTAACAATTCCCATCAAAGTAAAAGATGACATCAAAGGCGCAGTAACTTTGCTATGCTGCACTCCTTTAATGGGACCTAGCTTGAGGTGTTTACTTGGGAATAAGAATAAAGCAGCAGCTTTGAATGTCTAGTCATTCAAAGAGGTACGATCTTCGGTCCACATGCAATGAAACTTGTCAGCTCCATAAATTCTACCTCCTAATACATGATTTTCTAAGTTCTTCTTTTCTTCAAATTATAATTATCTAAATTGCTATCTTCTTCTGAATGTCTTCCTGCTGGTCTTTAACACCTTTAAAGAACTTTTTTGGATTAAGAGTTTGCTTTAGGAAATGTAAATTCCTTGATTCAGTAGGATAAGACTATTATACATTTGGAAGAATTACTTTTAAAATGTCTGGTTTTGAATCTACCAACCGCACAATCTTCTTTTGTTGCATTGAAAGATAAATTATATATCAGTTTGAAACCATTTTTGTTTCTAATCTTAAATAGGGTGGTTCCTTAATCATAACTGTCTGGTTCTGGGGATAGAAGGAGCTTGATGAAGCAGGCTTCTACAAATACACTGCTACATAAGCAGAAAATAAGACATGGGCTGAAACAATCCACGTAACCACAGAATGACTGTCCAGGAATACAGAAAATTCCAACTCCTTGCTGCCATCTAGTGGTCATCTAGGGTACTCTGCCTATAGGTAACCTTTCCTGGACCAGGAAGCCTTGTTCCCTGTCACACAGTGGTGGGTTGCTACCGGTTCACCCGTCCGCCCACCCACCCAGACATCAGCAAATACGCTCTGTGCATGCGAGCGAACCGGTAGCAAAGGTAAGTGAAACCCATTACTGCTGTCACATATGCCTTCATCACCTCCCACTTGGATTACTGCAATGTAGTCTACAGAGGCTACCCTTGAAGGCCAACTGGAAACTTCAACTGGTTCAGAATGCAGCAGCACACACAGTAATGGGAGCCCCTAGGTTTGCCCATGTAGCATCTCTCTTGGTTTTCAGTTTATTTCGGGGTGCAATTCAAAGTTGCTGGCTATTACCTTTAAAGCCTTAAAATGGCACAAGACCAGATTATCTGCAGGACCGGCTTTCCCACATCTATCCATCCTACCGTGTCAGTTAGGGTGGGCACATTCCTAGTCCCTTTCTTTAAACACTGCCTTCTGATGGGAATTGGGAAGCATGCCTTTTCTATGGCAGCCCCTGCCCTGTTGAAGACTCTGCTTCCTGAAGGTCAGCAGGCCTCCACCCTTTTAGCCTTCAGTAAAGTTTTGAAGACCTGACTTTTCTCCAACTGCTGGAATAAAATGAAATGATAACACATCAGAAGTTTAACTTGGTACCAGGGCTTTTTTTGGTAGTTGTTCTTTGTTTTTCATGTGTTTAGCTTTTATAGTTTAAATATGACTTTTATGCTGTTTTAACTTTTGATAGGGTGCCACCCAGAGTTGGTTATAAGATGGGCAGCTATATAAATGTTTTAAATAAATAAATAATAAATCTGTCTGTATCCCATGACCTCATTCTGTTAAACCTTTCTTATGAATAACTGGAATCCAAAAATATCATATGGGTGACTGATTCTTTAATTATAATGCCAGACATTGTTGTCAGGTTTGTTTTTGATCTACGAGCTTGTTCTGAAATATCACCTCTTTGTTTTTTCCTTTCTAATTCCTGTTCTGTTTATAGCACATGGATCACTGTGGATATGTAGAAGGAGGAAGACTTCTGAATGGTGCTAGCCTCATTGAACATTCACAGGCCATGGGGTGTTTTGCTTCCCTTCAGGAGGGAAACAGAGCTAATTTTGACAGAACAAATGCAGGATTAGTGCTTGTGTTGGAAAGTTAAAAGAAAAATTGTACACAGGTGGGAGAGATTCGTTATTAAGAATAATGATAGGATGGGTAGCAAACATAAAAGTAATGTTTGGGGCTAAGCACTAAGTGAGATTAGAGAGATATGAACAGATGGAGATTTTAAAAATGTAAAGACTGATATAGAAGTGGAAAGTTGTGCCTTTGTGTGCCCTACAGACACACAAACACACACACAAGTGCCTCCAGTACCCTTTCGTATTGTTTATGCTGGTAATCAGTACTAGAGCGCAATAATTCATGGAAGGCCAAAGATTTCCTGCCCCAGAGTAAAAGACAGCAAATGGCCAAATCAGGTTTGAAAGGATCTAGACAGGCGCCGAACTCAATTTTCAGTTCACAGCTTCTCAAGATTTTTAAGGTGCTAAAAGCCTGTGCATTCAGTGTTGGATCTTCCAATACTCCCCTTCTCAGTGGTTGCTGCACTACTTTACAACTCCCATTGCTTCATGACGATCCCGAAACTGGTCTCTTGGCGATGGCTTCTTGAGTACATCTGTTTCAATTTCTTTCCAGCGAGGGGGGAGAAGAGGAAATATTATTTCGGTATAACAAGTTTATTTTCCTGCATAGCTCACACTTAGCGATATTTGGCATCAGAGTGCTTTGTATAGAGAACGTAACGTTCTCTAATTTGGAAGGGAGAATGCAGGTTTGGTTTATTAGTCTCAAAGTCCAATCGTAGTGATGTTGCTAGGTTAGCTCTTCACAAACAAGCTGCTTCCCAATTAATCTAGTACCGTATTTTTAGGAGTATAAGACGCGCCTTTTTCCCCCCAAAAAGAGGGTGAAAATCTGGGTGCGTCTTATACTCCAAATGTAGCCCTGCCCAGCTTCTCAAACGGAGGTTTCAAAGGCTGAAAAAAGCATCAGAAACGAAGCTTCAGAAAATAAGCTCCCAAACAGAGCTTCAGAGGCTTTTTTTCTGAAGCTCTGTTTCGGAGGCTTTCAGAGGCAGGAAAAAAAGTTTTTTCTGAAACAAAGTTTCAGAAGTTTCAGAGGCAGGAAAAAAAGCAAACAAAAGCAAGGCAGAGAGCTCACAACCAAGGAACCTGTTGCTAAAATTCAACTCTGGGAACAGCTGATTGGGGGTATTCCGGTAGGCCAATCCACCTGCCAATCAGCTTTTTTCTTATTTTCCTCCCCAAAAACTAAGGTGCGTCTTATACTCGAAAAACACGGTAATTGGGGGGGAGGGAGTTGAGTGCCCTTAACAAATCTAATAACATTTTAAAAATTAGAGCAGTGGACCTATCTTCAGTCCAGTTTTCATCTTTATAGCTTATCAATCATGGTATTCTCTTTAAATATTTTCTTATCCTCTTGACAATAGTCCAATCTTGTGTTGTTGATGTATTCATCTTCCTGCTCAGTGTATCTATTGTTGATATAAAATCTGACTTGCCACTATTTATATAACAAGAAACTTACCAATTGCTACCCTGCATTGACTGTTATCTTACAGGTGCACACTCATTTCCTTGGCTTTAAACAAACTTTTCTATTTGGCAGAGGTATGTGGTGCCTACACTGAATAAATTAAATTACATTTCTCCTTATTAGACTCTGACAATCGTAGAAACCATGTTGTCCAATATTTTCTATTTTTTGTTACAAAAGAATCTTCCTGCCCCCACCCCCTTCAATCTGAGTAATAATGAAACATCTCTACTGGTCATTTTATTTCTTCAGATAATCTATAACCTACTGGTACTGTATCCCTTTCATCTTCAGAGCATAGAATCAGTTCTTTTTCTCTTGTAGTTGTGTGAATCCTTACTTAAATAGCACTAGCTTTTCATTTCAGTCTTTACTGCTTGTGTGAGCCCACAGATTGTACATTATAACTTGCACATTCCAAGTTCTTTGAATTTTGATCACTATTGCATGTATATATATATTTAAATATCTCCAAACAACAACAAAAAAAACTGTCTTTATTGCCAGAAATTAAACATGCATTCTTCTGAGAAGTTCTTACTGTTCTTACTGAGCACAGTGGTCAAGCACACTTCTTACTGAAGTGTGCTTGACCACTGGTCTAAGTGTCTCATTAAAATCTTCACCATAATATTCAGAGTATCCTTTGGCAACTGGTCTAGACATGTAGTACTGTGGACATAGTATATTCGAACTTCAGTAAAGCATTTGACGAAGTAGACCACAACCTATTTCTTGGTAAGATAGAAAAATGTGGGCTAGACGCACCACATTCAACATTAGTCCTCAATGGAACTACATCTACATGTAGGGAAGTATGCAGAGGGGTACTCTAAGGTTCTGTTTTAGGCTCAGTACTCTTCAATATCTTCATAAACAATTTAGATGAGGGATAGAAGGGGAACTTATCAAATTTTCAGACAACACCAAGTTGGTGGGAATAGCCAATAGATAGATAGGCTCCAGATCTAGAGGGATCTCAACAGACTAGAACACTGGGCCTTATAAAACAAAATATTTATTTATTTATTTATTTATTTATTTATTTATTTAGATTTATATACCACCCTTCTCCCCGAGGGGACTCAGGGTGGTGAACAGCCAAAAGTAAAAAACATACATACAAAATTTAAAAGCCAAATAAAACCAAATTAAACAATGGCCCCGACTATTTAAAAACCCAATTATAAAGTATTAAAACCCCAAATATTAAAATATTTAAATTTTAAAATTTTAAAATTATTTTTACAGAAAAAGGGGAAAAATTAGGCTAGGCCTGCCTGATGGAACAGAAAAGTTTTTAGCTCACGGCGGAAGGCGCAAAGGTCCGGGATCATCCGTATCTGCGGGGGGAGTTCGTTCCAGATAGTGGGTGCCCCCACAGAGAAGGCTCTCCCCCTGGGGGCCACCAGTCGACATTGTTTGGCCGACAGCACCCGGAGGAGCCCCTCTCTATGGGAGCGTACCGGTCGGTGGGAGGCTATTGGTGGTAGTAGGCGGTCCCACAAGTACCCGGGTCCTAAGCCATGGAGCGCTTTAAAGGTGGTAACCAATACCTTGAAGCGCACCCAGAAGACCACCGGGAGCCAGTGCAGCTCGCACAGGAGAGGAGTAACATGGGAGCACCACATCGCTCCCATCACCACCCACGCAGCCGCACTCTGCACCAGTTGGAGCCTCCGGGTGCTCCTCAAGGGGAGCCCCATGTAGAGAGCATTACAATAGTCTAGGCGAGAGGTGACGAGGGCATGAGTGACCGTGTGTAAAGAGTCCTGATCCAGAAAGGGACGCAACTGTCGAATCAGGCGAACCTGATGAAAAATCCTCCCAGTCACGGCCGTCAAATGCTCTTCTAAAGACAGCCGTGAATCAGGAGGATGCCCAAGTTGTGCGCCCCCTCTGCAGGGGCCAATGATTCGCCCCCGATAGTCAGCGATGGCACCAGCTGACTATATCGGGACGTCGGAAACCACAGCCACTCAGTTTTGGATGGGTTGAGTCTGAGCCTGTTCCTTCCCATCCAGGCACCGGGACATCACTTCAAGGGCATCGTTGGGGTGGTCTGGGGTGGAGATGTACAGCTGGGTGTCATCCGCATACTGATGATACAATTCAATGCTGAGAAAAGTAAAATTTTACACTCATGCAAGAAAAAACAGAAACCGTTTTGGCTATCAGGATGCTGCAGGAGGCCAGTTAGGCTGAAAATGGGACATGGGGGGCACTTGTGGCCCAGTGGTGAAATCCAAATTTTTTTTACTACCGGTTCTGTGAGTGTGGCTTGGGTGTGGTGTGGCTTGTTGGGCATGGCAGAGGAAGGATACTGCAAAATCTCCATTCCCACCCCACTCTGGGGCCACCAGAGGTAGTATTTGCCGGTTCTCTGAACTGCTCAAAATTTCCGCTACCGGTTCTCCGAACTGCTCAAAATTTCTGCTACCGGTTCTCCAGAACCTGTCAGAACCTGCTGGATTTCACCACTGATGTGGACCCTCTGTGCCCCATTTTGACTGGCAGAGTGCTACAGGAGGCATCTGTCCCATCTCCCCTCCCCCCTCCTGGCCCATGGAGGAGAACTACAATGCTGATCTGGCCCTTGAAGAAATCCAGTTTGATACCCCTGACATAGGGTCTCCTGCTTGAGCAGAGGGCTGGATGAGAAGACTTCCAAGGTCTCTTCCAACTCTGTTATTCTGCTATTCCCTTCTGCATCCAATTTAATTATGAAAATCCATTTGTATCCAGTAAACTTCCTCTCTACTGATAGTTCTGTGAGAATCCATTTTTCATGCTTGTGAAGGAATTCAATCCATCTTTTTGAATCTGATATCCTTTCAGTTTGCTGCTTTGTGTATATTTCAGTGTCTTTTCTTCTTCTCTATAGCTACAAAAAAAAGTTTTTGGGATTATTCTCATTCATTGGATCTTCTTGAACATCTTATTTTTGGCTCAGGGTCTTCACCATTTCTGGTATTTCTTGTGCTTCTATTCTGTATTGTGGGAGTCAAAGTTTCTTCCAGCTGTGAATATTGTTTCGTTGCTTTCTAAATTGGGATCCCTAAATGAAATGCTGACTTTTCATTAGTATGTGCCCTTTTTTTAAATCAAATGATGGTTATCTATATCTATATCATCTACACATGTCTTCCATACGTATCACTAACTCTTGCAACATATTTTGAATATTTTACAACTATCTTTAGAGCTGGTCTTACACTTATAAGTGATATGATAATTATCTCTTTTTGACATATATAAATAAGTCATTTGTTAAAAAAATAGACAGATTGTTCCAGTAAAAAGGAGGTGGGAAACCTGCTTATTGGAGCATTAAAGGAACTTCTGAAATTATACTGTTCCACTGAAATCATTGGAAATCATTCTTCATTTCTTCTGCAGATTGCTTATCCCCTCTACATACAAGTACATTATCATCTATAGTTAGAGATATATGTGCCATGGTTTTTATATTTGTGGAACCCTTCTTGTTTCTTTTCAATCTCTGTTGTTCTTTGTTCTTCCAGAACATGAGGTAGCCCAAGGACATTCAGCAATATCTTCTCTATCTTCGGTAGTTTTTATTGTACACCAGTTTGATTGAGTCAGCTCTCCTTGCTGAATACATGTTGCCATTCTGTCTTACTTAAACTGTCTGCTTTGCAAACTCACAAGCATTCATTCATTCTCTTAGGAAAAAATATCTTTCTATTTTTTTCTAATCTTAATTCTTCCTCTGACCTGGGCACATAATTTAATGTTCACAGATAGCTTTATACAGTGATTTTAAAAAGGATAGAGAAAAAAAAACCAAAATTAGAATTATATTTGAAGAAAAAATTCAGTAGATTCAGAGCTTGCACCAAAGAAAATATCATATTGATAATCCCTATTTATAAAATACAATTATGATAAGAAAGCCTAAATTGCCAGTTTATCTATACAGTTAGTCCCCATTTAGCAACTGTCTAATTTAACGACCTTTTGCAGTTATCATGGTGATGAAAAAGTATCTTTATGACCAATGCTGTTGCTATCACCTGCCTTCAATTGAGGACCTGTATACTGCACAAGTCAAAAAGAGGGCTGTGAAAATATTTACAGACCTCTCACATCCTGGACATAAACTGGTTCAACTCCTACCCTCAAAACGACGCTATAGGGCACTGCACACCAGAACAACTAGACACAAGAACAGTTTTTTCCTGAACGCCATTACTCTGCTAAACAATTCCCTCAACATTGCCAAACTATTTACTAAGTCTGCACTACTATTAATCTTCTAATCTTCTCATCGTTCCCACCACCCATCTCCTCCCACTTATGACTGTATGACTGTAACCTTGTTGCTGGTATCCTTACGATGTATATTGATATAGTTTCCTGATTGTTTATTTGTACCCTATGACTATCATTAAGTGTTGTACCTTATGATTCTTGATGAATGTATCTTTTCTTTTATGTACACTGAGTTACATAATATGCACCAAGACAAATTCCTTGTGTGTCCAATCACACTTGGCCAATAAAAAATTCTATTCTATTCTATTCTATTCTATTCTATTCTATTCTATTCTAT
>WNWU01014745.1:0-31632 GCA_012654045.1 Ptyas mucosa | reverse complement strand
GGACTCTTGGCCTCCGTCCCTTGTTAGAATCCCAAGAATGCGAGCTTCTAGCGATCCTCCCTGAATAGTCCGTGCCCCACGGCTGAAGGATAACGGAAAACCGAGGTGGTTTGCTCAGCACCGTGTGATCGCTATAAAGATCCCGAGACAAGCATCTCGGAGAAGCATCCTGTGGCACTAGCTTTAAAAAGGATGTGTGTGTGTGCGTATCAAATGTATCAAATATATATATAATATTTTTATATAGAAACAAAAAAAGGAAGGAGCCAATTCCGAAAAGCCATGTGCGTGAAAGAGCCACCTTGGTAGTTATGGCTGGGAGCGGCAGAGGGCGTGCCACTCAGCGAGGCAAAGACGGTACCGCGGCTGCAGTGCCGGCTCCGCCCCGCAGGCGAAGTCTGGCCGTGCTCGAAGAAGCGCCTAGCCCGCCGCAGCGAGGAGGAGATGCGCTGCGCACGCAGACCCTTTTCTCTCCCGGGAACCGCGCACCATTTCCGAAAGCCCGTAGGGAGCCGCTGCCCAGCCCTTCCCCTTGCTCGCCGGCCTTTCCACACACCCCTCCCCGCTCCGTACAATACAAAGCCGGTCAGCTACATTTTCCTCCCCCCCCCCCACCTCGAACCCCGGTGTTTCCGCCTATTTTGAACCAGCCAGGCTCGAAGCTCCCTTCTTGCCCACTCTCCCTCCGATGCTTTGCAAGAGGACTCGGATCTGTTTCTCCTCCGGGAAGAGAGGGGGTTGATTCGGGCACCCTCGAGGCGCTTGGTTATTCCATATCCGCCTCCCCACATTAGCTCGGGTCAGAAAGCCTCTTTGGGCCCTTAAGGGCAAACAGCGGGAACCAGCCACGCTCTGCGGGGCTCGCCGTCCAATACCGGCGGAGTTGATAAGCCCTCGGTTGAAGCGAGCGAGCACGCGTGCGTTTGTCTTGGCTGGGAGGGTCGTCGGACATGAGGTGCCCTCTTAATGAAATGAAAGGAAACTAAACGGATAGCAAAGCGACTCTGATAAGGTGGCCTTTATCTTGGGAGAGGGCCGGGCAGGGGTGGGGCAGGAATCCCACGCTCTCTTTTGCGCACAACAATCCCTGGTGGGTTGTTACACTGCTCGCTCTCCCTCCCTAATTTGTCTCCTTCTGGAGTCAGCCGAGCAAATACCCCCAAACCGATTCAAATCAGCACTGGTCACACAATTTGCAGCAGGCACGTCTTTCCTAAAATAGACAAACTGGGTGGCAGCCTATGAATAAGTAGCAACACACCCAAGGGGGTCAAGGATTGTTTCAACACTTACTATTTGTGACCATCCAACAGATATTTGGGTTCCTCAATATGACTGCTTTTTTTAAAGCAATATTTTAATTAAAAGGAATGTTTATTCTGGACTCATTAATCTATAATAAGGAGCAATCTTGCCAACAGCTAACTGGTTTTTTGGATCCTAGTGTAAAGCATTACAGTAAAGGCAAAAGTGATAATTTAAACTTGTTGTCTCTGGACCACTTTGTCATAATTTGGCATGCCCTTGCTCAAGCCATTTCAGACAACATTTGATGGTTGACCTAATGGCAATTTATGCATCCATTGAGAACATTTCTTGGCAGTCATGCACAGGAAGAGGGGTGGAATTATTTTTGACTCATAAATGGGGCAATAGGCAACAGATATTAATGCACATATGACACCTTTCCCAATAACACCTCTCGTTCATTACCATATGACTGGGAAAATGTCAGGTGAATTTCTAACAATCCAGCCTTTTCATTTTGTAAACATCTGGCCAGATAAGGACTAAAGTCTTTTTACAAAGTATAGCTAGCAAGGGGTTGAAACCAATACTGGTATTCTTCGACTTACAATTATGTGCTTAATGACAGTTTGAAGTTATGATGGCACTGAAAAAAGTGACTTATGACCCAAGAGTTACAACCCTCATACCATCCCCATGATCATGTTTGGGCACTTGGTAGTCAATTCGCATTTACGATGGTTGCAGCATCCTGCAGTCATGTGATTGTGACTTTCCCAGCTGACTTCCAACAAGCAAAATCATGGGTGAAGCCAGATTTTTCTAACAACTGTGTAATTCACTTAATGAGTGCATGATTCGCTTAACAACTGCGGTAAAAATGATCATAAAATAAGGTTCAGTGATGATTTGGTTAACAACCGCACCACTTAGTGACCAACATTCACTTGGTCACACCACTTAGTGACCAAAATCCAACCACGGATGTAAGTTGAAGATATGCTAAATGACTACTAGCCCCCCCCCCCCAGTATTCAGATGTATCATGCAAATGAAGGGAGCAATGGCTATATTTCTGGAGAGAGTGGGGGGGTGGGGGAGTAGAACAATGGTAACCCAAAAGTGGCCACCCTAATGCTATGGCTGCAAGGAGCAACAGGATGAATGCTAAGTCTTCAGGGTAAAATGGGGGCGGGGGAGCGGGTGATTTGGGAAGAAACTGTTTGCAGGTATGAATTGGAATAGGAGTAACCCTAAGTAATGCAAGTGAGACACAATCTCCCTTTTGCTATGCATGATTACATCTAAGATCGTGATTATTTATCCTTTTATGTCACTGGTTGGCTTTTCTATGGAATGTCTGTTGCTTTTACTAGCTCAGTGACAGCAGTGCCACTGTGGTACTGTCCATTATACATCTTCAAACTTTTCAAAAAGTTGAAAATCTGAAGCAGCTTTATGAGTAAGTTTCAGTAGTACACCTAGCACCTTCTGTTCTTCCAATTTATTCTTCACAAAAGCAAGTCTGCCAAGAATCTAAAAAGAGGGATGTAAACTCAATGAGATGGCCATGTCTAGCTTCCATTTTCTCCATGTAAATTACTTCCCCACTTCTACTCCTGCTTATCCACTTTTGTGTTCTGCATATGTGTTAATTCTGTAGTCAGTTTTTTTCACCTATTGCTTTCTTCCCCTCTCCCTTTACATATTTATATAAACTACTAACTCAGTCATCTCCTCCTCCTTTCCTAAATCCCATACTTCCCACAACTCTCCTTCTGATAATTCCGTAATTCATTTGCATGTAGCCTGCACCTGAGTTCACCCGTACTTGTTGCTAATGCTTCAAATAAACTCCGTGCCACCACATTTTTGCAGATATTGAAGTAGTGTGAATTGAACCACATTTCCAATTGACATACAAGTGAAGCTAAAATTAATAACACAAAGCCTTGGCATCTACAAAGACCTGATATTTGTGTGTAACATTTTCTGAGAAATGCAAATATAATACCAGTAGTCCTTGGCTTAAAACCATTCATTTAGTAACTGTTCAAAGTTACAAAGTACTGAAAAAACTCACAACTGGTCCTTGTACTTTCAACCTTCACAGCATCTGCATGGTCATGTGATCAAACTTCAGGCGCTTGGTAACCAGCATGTATTTACAATTGTTGAAGGATCACATTATGCCATCTGCAAACTTCCCAGCTACCTTCCATTAAGCAGGAAACCAGATTCATTTAACGACCACTTGATTTACCTAACATTTGCAGTGATTTGCTTGACCATGGCAAACAAGTTCATTAGATTGCCACAATTAACTGAACAACCAACTTGCTTAACAAAACTTCTAGACTCAGTTGTGGTCATAAATCAAGGACTACCTGTATTCATTTCAGCCTTTACCACAGAATCTGTATAGCAGATAAGACATCTTTATCCCTAGTGAATTTAGCATTCTATATTCACGTGTGACAATGCAATGGCCACATACCACAAGCAAGAGGACATCCATCTGCTGTGTCAAAGAAGATCAAATGAGGACAAATGGAATTTGGAGAAACAATTATTTTGAGCTAGAAATTCACAATCTTTGAATAGAATTGATGGGACCTCTCCTGACATTTTATTCTCTGATTGTTGAAATAAAGTATCAGTTATTCCCATCCAAAATAACAAGGAGAGGGTGAAAAATGATACTTTTCCCACATGCCTGCTGAATTTGTTTCTGAATAGGTCAAGTTATCTTATATTTTATCCCTGGTGTAACAGATTATGCCTACAGCCCAAAACCAATAAGCAGCAAACAGGTGGGAGGAGGCAGCCCTGTTTTCTGCTTTCTTCCCAGTAACCATGCTGAGTGTGTCTGTATAAAAGAGAGAAGGCTGTTGCACTGTATGCATTTATGACAGTGTGTGTAATTTCTACATAACAATGGAGCAATCCATGTGGGAGAGAGAAAGAGGAGAGAAAGAGTAGTTACAACTGGATACAGACATGCATTCAGCCTCTACCCCAACCCACTAGTTCAGAGGTGTCAAACTCACAGGCTGGATGTGACATGCACTGACCATGTCCACCCTATTTAGTGAAGGGGGAAAAAGTCACGATACATCACGTGACGTGATGACTTGAGTTTGACACCCGTGCACTAGCTCATAGTCCTTAAAGCTAGAAAGGTTGGCCATGCCAGTTCTTCAGGCTTAAATATATAATTTAGCTATCACAATGTTAAGTTTTTCAAATTCATTATTTTGTTTTAGATCATCTATGACAGTTTTGGCGAACCTTTTTGGCACCAAGTACCAAAACAGGAGCATGTGCACACATGCCGGAAACTGGAATAGCAGCCGCCTGGTGTGCATGCGCGCGCCAGGAAGATAATCTTCCAGTTTTTGGCGAAGACCAGCTGGCCAGTGCACATGCGCGCGCTGGAAGCTGGAAGACCCATTTTTCTGGTGTGTGCATGTGCGCTGGGCAGCTGTTCTACCAGTTTCCGGCACTCCCATGTGTGAACACCAGCTGTCTGGTGCGCCGGAACCCTGAAGAGCAACAGGCAATGGCTCACGTGCTAGGACAGATGGCTCTGCGCGCCACTTCTGGCACATGTGCCATAGATTCACCATCATTGATATATGCTGTGAAGATAGTTTGAACTTAATTCCTATCTATTCCTGATGGATTTCCAAGATCACAAACAGAAATGTTTAATACATTTGGAGTACCAAATTGCAAATAATTCATACAGAAGGATGAAGTTTTTTTCTGTTCCCCTACCAAACCCCTTTTCCCCTCCCATACACTTTCTATGCTAGTGCAAAACAAACTCCATCTTTACTTGTATGTCTCTCTAGAAGAAAGTTTCACTGAAATCAATGAGATTTATGAGCAGAAAATCTTAGAACTGTTGTACACACAATGAGCTCTGGAACTCAGCTCTCAACCAGAATCAGACTCATTAAAAACATTCAACCTAAGATTGTTTATATAACATTAAAGAATGAAATAGAATACACTAAAAATGAAAGTGGTTGGCATTAATTAAGGCACAATGCTCCTAGTGCATTGATTTCTATATGATTAATAGAGTGCATCGATTTCTGTGGAATACTACAATTTAAAAAACATAGATTTTCTTATGTTACAACTTTTAAAGAATCTGTATATATGAGGACACTTTGAATTCTGAGAGAGACAGCATACACATACATTAGCTTTAAAAAAACCTACGGGTTAGTTAAGATATTAGTTAAGATCTGCAGGTAAACAGGTGGTAGAGACAACTTCAGTTTTCCACAAGATTTGAATACATCAAGATAAACAAGCATCACTATGCTATGAAATTCCATGGAGCACAGCTAGCGATTGTCCACAGTCGCTATGCTAACTATTGGCTATAGTTAATATTGGAATAATTATCTTTACTGAGAAAGATGTATTGCAGACTCTAGAGAAGAGAGTCTGACCTTCATTGATAAAAGGAAGGAGAGAGTTAAGGTTTACGTACTTACAGGCCATGTATATGAGGAACAGAGTGCAAAGAGCCAATTCAACTTAATCTGATCTTCAACATGAGGTTTTTTTTTTTTTTAAGGAACTGGAAAACAGGATTATGCTAAATGACACCTTTAACATTAAAACTTTCTCTGCACTTCTCTTCCCAGAGCAAGAGATCCTCATGGCTGTAATGATTTGAAAATGAATTGCCAACCTAGCTATTGAAGTGCTACAACCTGTAGAAATGGAAAGATACCACAGACAATAAACTACTTGAGACAACGCAAGCTAACTTAATTTACTTTTCTGAATTGTGTAGTGCAACTGTGAAAAATAATGTTTTAGAATAATGTTTCTCTGGCAAGAACATAGAAAATACGTCTCCATGTTCTGTTCTTCAGCAGACTCCCTTCTGACTTGGCTCAGTACAGAGTTTTGACTTCTCTATTTTCCAAAAGAACAGGGGGAAAAATGAATTTAGAGGCCTACAAAAGCTGAGCCGAGACTTGGAAGAAAAGAACAGCTGTTCTGAATAGAAAATTATACACATAACACTAGCTATTAATGATGAATACTATAAAGGATGGTTCCTGGGTGTTCTTTCTGTTTCCACCTGAATAAAAGTAAAAGCAAGTCTGGAACATTCAGATTGAAGTATATACAATATAATTATTTTGTGTTAATGGTTGCCATAGGATATTGCCAAGGGTGATTATGGATTACAGTTTTTTCAATGACAGCATAAGAATAGCCTTGCTGGAACAAACCAAATTCTATCAGACCTTCGTTGTTTCCCAGTAGTGACCAGATCTGATGCATCTGGCAAATACATAGAAGCAGACAGGAAGCCAAGAATATCCATTCCACCTAATCAAGTTGTTGCTCTTTCAAACAGCTTCGGTATATACAGGTTTCATCTATCCATACATTTGTAATTCCATCAACATACTACAAGTGTATGTATTTTTCCCTGTCTTATCATTACAACAATCTACTGATGTAAACCAGGCCAGTGATTTCATCACTAGGATTCATAGCATCACCACATTGTGCTAATGTAACAGTAAGAGGTCAGGCTTTGTATCTTCTCGTTGATGGCTGTGTAGTGATAGCCTCTAATAAACAGTGTCTTTTGAGATGCTTGTAACCCAAGGAAATCCATAATTCAGACTCATGATCTAGCTCTCTTCTTTTCAATTTGATACACTGATCACACCATTCTGGCATTGGAAGGGCATCCATGTCATGAAAGGAAACAAACTTTTTTGGCAGTTCAGTAAGTCACTGTGAAATCATATGTAGTCTGCACCTACAGATTTTGTTCAAACTAGAAGAAACATAAACTTGCAAGATTTTTCACAGGCTGATTTGTTGTCAGAAATCCCAAGTTTCAGCACTGGGGAGTCCTTCCCAAGTCCTTTCTGTTTTGAAGGCCACATAAAGAAACCACTAATGACCCTATTAATGGGCAAAACCTCCTTTAGTTGCGGATTTTTATACACACACTGATAGCAGAAGCCGCACACAGTCACGACTTTCCATACTTTTGGTGCCACTTTTGATTGGGATTTAATCTTTCTCTTTGAATATAGAGGCCGATAGTGATTAGAGAGTACTGCCAAATTAAAACGGGGTGGGGTGGGGTGTGAGGTAGGATTAAATGTAACTACGGTTTGCAATTCCACCAAATTAAGCTCATCGGCACTGCCTGCTCAGAGCAGGGCAGCGGTGGTCGCTACATTCCTGGAAAACCAAGCATTCAAGCATCTCAGGGACAAAAAAAAAGGTTCGCTGGGGAAAAACAGGAGCTGCGGCCAACCAGATGCCTGTTTCGGACCAGGAGGAGAAAAGGCGAGGCGAGGCTGCTCGGGTCAAGCACTCGCGCTGGGAAGCAGGCGGCCACGATCTGGGTCATACTTTAGCCCAGGAATACAGTAGCAGGTGCCGCCTCCTCCGAAGGGCGGCGGATTCTTAAGAAAAGAGGCGGCGGCCGGAGAGACTCTTCTGCCCCAAGCTATGGGCCGGGAGAAACTCCGTAAAGTCTAGCTAAGCAAGCCAAGGGAAGGGGGCGGCGGGCGTGACGGCGACCCGGAGCAGGGCCCGACCGCATAGGCGGGGAGCCCAACTAGGGAGAGGGAGATCGGGAAACGACGCGCGGGCTCGGTGGCCTTTTTTTCTTCCCCCCCCCCCCCCCTCCGTTCCAAACTCCGGCGGCGGCAACAGCTCCACTCGCCAGTCTCCGGAAGGCAAGGCAGTTATGGAGCCGGCTGGGCTCCGCCTCCCTAAGCGGCCCTGCTCTTCTCCCCAACCCCCAAGTTCCCGCCGAGCCAGTCGACTCCAGTCCTGCGCCCAGCTCGCCCCTCACAACCTCCTCCGAGCAGGTCGCCGCCGAATTCGCTTCCCGCCGCCACCCGCCCCGCCTCGCCTCGCCTCGCCTCGCCTCGCCTCGCCTCGCCGCCGCAGCTACGAGACGCCGCGGAGCCGACCCCTTCTCGCCGCCTCCTTAGCGAAGTGCCGGAGCCCTCCCCTCCCCTCCTCAGGCTCCCCGCCCAATCAGCCGCGGGGAGTCATCCTCTTCCTCCTCCTTCAGGTGCGTGGAGCGGCACCACGACCTCCGCCTCCCTCTTCTCCTCTCGCTCTTCTCCCTTCCCCGTCCCTCCATAGAAAGGGGGCAGCTCCCCCCGGCCCGCGCCGTCCGCGGCAAGTGCCCGGGAGTGGGGGCGGCGGTCCCTGCCGTGCGGCTAGTTAGTCCTGCGGGGTCGAGGCGCGCCGCTTATTACCTTTGGCTGCGTCTGGGTCGAGGAACATTTTCTTCCCCGGCGTGCGGCCAGCCCCTCGGGCTCCTCCAGACGAAGTAAATCCCTCCGCTGTGGGTGTGCGAGGTGGCGGCGAGGCGGGATGCTTCTCGCTTAGCGTAAAGCTCCGAGCCGTCTTCTCAGCGGCAAGCCCATCAGGCGCTGCACGGCAGCGAGGAAGGGGAGAAGCCACAGGCTGCAAGCGGCCCCGGAGTGACCTCCACAAACAGGTTGGCGTCCCAGGCGGCGGACGGCTGGGAAAGAGCGGGAACCGGCATGAGGAGGCTGGATGGATAGACGGAGGCGCCTTGTAGGCTGGGGCTCGCTGACTGATTCTCCTCCTCCACCCAGGAACACACCAAGCCTCCGGAGCCCTTCCCTTCCCCTCCCCTCGATGTCTCTCTCTGTGTGTGTGTGAGAGAGAGAGAGAGAGTGTGTGAGAGAGAGGGTGTGTGCGTGTGTGTGAGTGAGAGAGCACGCGCGCGCGCGTCGCAAGCCTCCCTCTCACAGGCGTCCGGTTGCTGCTCGCTGCTGGTGGGAGAGGAAATTGCAAGTTAAGAGCGAGGGAAAGACGCGACCCGGAGCAGCGCGAGAGTTTGATGCTCCTTTGGGTTGCTCGCTCGTCCTCCCGAGGGGGGCGGCGGTTTTACTCTTCGGCTAACCTGGCGGCTTTCCACGTGAGCGTTTAAATGCCCCCAGTCTGCCGACAGCAGCGATTAAAAAAAATCCCAAGAGTTGCCCAGTGCATCGCGAACTTCACATTTAGAAGGGGATCTGCCTTGAAAAAGGGTCTCCTGTACGCGTTCTGTGCTTTAAAAAAAGCCCCAAGCAAAGAGCATCGAAACAGAAAAAACGGCTCGGAGAGGGATCTGCCCAGCTAGTAGTTGGCATGGGTGGAAGCCTTTTTTTTTTTCTTCATCCCCCGCGGGGTACTAAAACTCGAAAACTTACTAAATTGAGTGGGGTGGGATGGGGTGACCCAAAAGCGAGCATCATCCAATTCAAGAGCAGGTGCCTAACGAATTTTACAACCTCGCACCTGCAAAGGTAGTTCTTTCGTTCCCATTGCTTTTTTTTTTTTTACGACGAGGACGTTTGTAGTCTGTTCTGACACCCTCAAGCATTTTGCCTGTTCCGTTCACGCCCCGAGGGATCCCCGAATGATCTACTATCCTTCTCGAGGTTTTAATGGCTTTAATTCGGGTCTTTTGCGCAGCGTGGACAGAATCCACTGGAAATAACCAGCAGGTTCAAAAATCAGCTCCAGTGTATATGCTCCAGTTCAGGGTTTCTTTTGTTTTATGCCTTTAGTAAATTAAGAAAAAGCATCATCCCCTAGACTTCATGATAAGAATAAAATTTCTTGCCTGAGGAATCTCACCTAAAAACTGGCCTGGATTTTGGCTCTGCTGAGGATGAGTGAATTCTAGCTGAGGCCAAAAGAACAGGACTCTGGTTTCTCGTTAGAGCAAATAAATGCATAGTATCTTCTTCCTGTTTCTTAGGGTTGCATTAACATTTGATAAAGATACTTGGAAAGGTTTTTGAAAACAAATTTGTCCAAATGTGTGAAGAAGTCTAAATCATACAGTACACATTTTCATTACAAAGCTCTGAGAAAAGGAATACTGTATATTAGAACATAGAAAAGTAAGAAAGAAATTGAGCGCTAAAAACAGCCCCACTCTAGTATTTCCTTAGTAATTTAGTTCAAACTCATTCTGAATTTTGGAAGAATTATTCTTTATATAGCTGGACCTTAATTCCATGCTCATGTAGTTATAACTGCAGTTTATTTTTCCCTATAGCCTCAGAATATTTGATTTAGATTTCACCTTCCCTTAAATACCTTGTATTAAATTCAAATTTTAGTTTATTTGTGAAAATACACATCGGGTGATTTTTTTAAAAATTATTAACCTCCTTCTCCTTACCAAATGAAAGTCTGGAGTAGCCGCAATGTCCACTTGACAGGTTTATTAAAAAGGGAACAGTAGTGACATAATCTACATATCCTTTTGAAAAACATTAAGTACATATTGTAATAGTTATCAATAATGCTGATAGAGACATCCAGGGGCTGTTGCTTAGTCACTTCATGTGTGCTGTCACTAGAGTTTTATATATTGTACGTGTATAGTTTTTTATATGAAAGATTGTATCATATTAAAGTGTTTAATTGCAAATTTGCACACATTTTTCTTCACTGCTGGAATCTTTTTTGAAAAATAATTCATTCACACGAACTACAGTTCTATGATCCGGTTCAGCATAGATTCTGTTGTTTTTTTTTAATTCTTCCATGTAATTGCTTCATTACCCTGTTTCCCCAAAAATAACACATCCACTGATAATAAGCCCAATCGGGCTTTTGAGCGCATGCGTTAAAATAAGCCTCCTCCAAAAAATAAGCCCTCCCCAAAAATATTTAAACACAGAGCTGGAAATCAGGTAAGATGTCAAAAGGAGCCCCATCTTGCTCCATGCCCCCCAAAATAATAAGACCTCCCCGAAAATAAGGCCAAGTGCTTATTTTGAGATTCAAAAAAAATATAAGACAGGGTCTTATTTTCGGGGAAACACGGTATCCATCTCAAAATCCCCTCACCTCCATAACCTTTTCCAGTGGCTGTTTGTATAAGTTACTTTGTAGGAAAGATCAGAATGAGGAGGAGACACTATGAAATCGTACCGGAGGTAAGTAAGGACATAACTAAAATTAAATATGATGAACCAGAATGATAACTGGATGTCCCTTTGGGTTGCAGTCTCTGCACATTATGCTACTAAACTAAGCAGCTTGAATATAAGGTTGTACCTATATAGCTCAATCCTGACTACATTAGGATTTTCTCCCAACTTTATAGATAGTGTTGCAATCCAATTCTGTACATATTAACAAACAAATAAATCCTACTTTACTCAGTGGAAGTTATGCCATAAATCATTATTAAGTAGTAATTAGTGTTTTGGATATTACCATTAAATTCTTAACCTATTGCAGAAACAGTAACAGAAATCTGTCTCTTTGGAAACAAAGATAATATTGTTTTTCTCAGATGATATTCACTTTGTCTGGATATTCTAGGACCATTATTTAAAAAACCCAGTTGTTTTGGAAATTGATAGCTAGAATAGCTTTCTTAAAAAGAATGCCCTGAGATGCTACAAGTCTTTGTCTTCATTACTACAGTTTGGCAAAGCTATTTCTTTCTAAGTTGCATTTCCTATCTCCCTGATTAACCCAATTTGGGGGTGGGGGTGGGGTTTGAAAAAATAAAGTAAAAAGGAAATACCAAAGTATATTATACATAATTACAATAATATACAATATATTATTTCATAATATATTGTAATTATAACAATAATTGTAATTACAGTATTGTAAGGTCTCTGAGAAAACTGAATAGATCAATTGAAATGCACTTTTTAAAAATGACTTTAATACGATTTACTTCTTTTTGAAGAAGTAGAAGATTTTGATTTCTTCATCTTGTGTTTGCAGCTTGATCTGGAATAAGCATTTGTTTGCCTTTCTACAAATAAATTTTATTTTTGTACTGACTGGGAACCAGATGAACTGCTTGTATTTCTCTCCCAAATAAGTTTGCCATATGCCAACCAAGAGGTAACAGGAATGAAGGAATATTAACAGGTTACATTGTGCTGCATATGGCAGGTGCCTCCAAATCATAGACATGTGACATTTTATAATGTAACACAAGTTGTTAAACACTGCATTGGATTATCAGCAAACTCACTACTTTTTAAAATAATAATGAACAAATATTTCCAGCAAGTGCTCTTGAGAGTTGTTTGTCTAACAATTGATTTTGTTTGCTTCCCCTGAGGCTATGAGAATTCACTTTTGTTCAAATGGGGAAGGCAAATGAATAGCTTGTCCTGTCCTCAATATAACAAATATTCCCTACCTGGCACAGGGTGCTATCTGCAGGGAAACAGGGCAGGTTTTGGTGGGAACCTTTCTCTTAACTATTGACCGAAACTTAAGTGTCCTAGTCTTTCTCACTACACTGTAATTTAAACCACAGACTGAAGCACATGCTTCTCATTGATCATTGTATATATAATGTTGCAGTCATCTCCCTGTGTGATGATAAAATGCTGCAATTCGGGTGGCCAAAGCCTTTTACAAACTCCTTGCCTAATCCAATCTCAGGATGGTTAATGTTTGATGACCTAAGGGTGGGAAAAGTCTGCTAAAAACCCTAGGAGCTTCTGCAGTATAAACAGGATAGCCTTATGAATACTGGAATAATAAAAAAAAGAGGCAACCATTCAGAACAATGAAAGTTAAAGGTCATGTGGTTAGGGACAGATAAACATTTCCCCCTATCAGCTGGAAACAGAAAAGGAAGGAAACTGTAGTTCTGATTGATCACATTGTTACCAGAAGTAATTAATAGGGTGAAGCTGCTAAGAAAAATGAATTGCTGAACATTAGGTCTAAGAAATATTAACAAGGTCAACCCTGCCATGTACTGTATTAAGGCTGGAAACAAGAGATTTCTTTAGTTCTACATATTCAAAATGTTTCTTGCTTTTGTATAATTAGCTCCTGCACAAGTGGGACAAGCTCTCCTGTAGATAAGACGCAACATAGATCAGATTTCTTTTGAACAATTATCCTGATATCAAAGCATTGCTCAGTACAGGCTGGTGAAAATGTTTAGAGACGAAAAGAGGGTGAAAGCAAGAAATGGTATATAGATATCAATCCTAACCTGAGTGGGAATCACTCAACCTGGTGGCTGCCGGACTTCTACCTGGGAAGCCTATTGATTTGGTTTCAGATCATATATGTCCTACTCAGACTTTGCATGTGATAGTCAAATAATTAAATGTACTGCTTTCTTTGGAAGAAGCACTCATTTATTTTATTTTTTATTTCGAATTTATATACCGCCCTTCTCCCTGGGGACTCAGGGCAGTGTACAGCCAAGTAAAAACACATAATACAAACATTAAGAACAATTAAAAGGAATATCTCAGTTGGCCAAAATTTAAAAAAGACAAACCAATTTAAAATCATCTAAAAGGATTTGTTAGGCCAGCCCGGTTTGTTGGAAAAGGAAAGTTTTAAGGGCATGGCGGAAGGCACGGAGGTCTTGGATTCTCCTTATCTCTGGGGGCAGCTGGTTCCAGAGGGTAGGAGCCCCCACAGAGAAGGCCCTCCCCCTGGGGGTCACCAGCCTGCATTGCTTGGCTGATGGCACCCCGAGGAGGCCCTCTCTGTGGGAGTGCACGGGTCGATGGGAAGTCGTTGGTGACAGAAGGCGGTCTCGAAGATAACTAGGCCCTATGCCATGGAGCACTTTAAAGGTGGTGACCAACACCTTGAAGTGCACCCGGAAGACCACTGGGAGCCAATGCAGCTTGCACACCACAGGAGCGGTGTTATGTGGGAGCGCCATGCAGCTCCCGTAATTACCCACACGGCTGCATTCTGGACCAGTTGGAGCCTCCAGGTGCTCCTCAAGGGGAGCCCCATGTAGAGAGCGTTACAGTAGTCCAGGCGAGAGGTGACGAGGGCATGAGTGACTGTGCACACGGAATCCCGATCAAGAAAGGGGCGCAACTGGCGAATCAGGCGAACCTGACAAAAAGTCCCCCTGGCTACAGCCATCAGATGTTCCTCCAAAGACAGCTGTGTATCCAAGAGGACACCCAGATTGTGTGCCCTCTCCATGGAGGCCAAAGACTTGCCCCCATAGTCAGCGATGGAGTCAGCTGACTATATCGGGATGCCGGGAACCACAACCACTTAGTCTTGGAAGGGTTGAGCTTGAGCTTGTTCCTCCCCATCCAGATCCGTACAGCCTCCAGCCACTGGGACATCACTTCAAGGGCATCGTTGGGGTGGTCTGGGGTGGAGATGTACAGCTGGGTGTCATCAGCATACTGATGGTATCTCACCCCAAAACTACGGATGATCTCGCCCAGTGGCTTCACATAAATGTTGAACAGAAGGGGCGAGAGGACCCTTCATGTAGTTGAGGTTGCAGTTATAACAAAGTTAGAACCCAGCTGAATGCTTACTTCACACTCTGACTCAGAGGCACATGTAGATATTCCAGAGCCAGCAGATGAAATGTATTGAAGGAAACAATCACCCAAATATCTTTTGTGTGGTGAGGTAGTCTAGACAACTAGGCAAGGATGACAGTCTGATGTGAGAAAATTAAGTGATAGAACTAGCTAGAAGTCTCTTATCTTTTAGATTAGTGTTTCTCAACCTTGGCAACTTTTAAGGTCTGTAGACATCAGTTCTCAGAATTCCCCATACAACATGCTGGGGAATTCTGGAGGTTGGTCCATACATCTTAAAGTCTAGATTTAGAAAGCCCCTTTAGAAAACTACCTACTTCCAGGAGAGACAGGGTACCAAAAAAATTTGGGAAAGCTAGAATCAAACTTAACAAAGAGAAGTTTGTAGTAGCAAAAAAAAAAAAAGGGGGGGGGTCAGACTGAAAAATAAGTATACCAAAACATTCATCCAAGACATTTCTGGTTCTGTGAGTGACATGGCATAGTGAGCAAAGAAACAAAATCGGAAGAGGTAGATATAACTGACTATGCTTCTTCTGACAACTATAAGTACGAAAATAAAGCATTACATTGTGTGCTGCCCTGCATTTATTAAATTATGACGCCAGTGTGAATTTTGCACAACAATTCCAACATGCAAGCCTGGGTTTCTTCAAACAGAATGCCAAAGAAGCATGCATTGCAGTCTTCTGTTTCAAAGCCACCTGCAGCAGCCCTCATACAGAGTCTTGTCCCACAAAATGATAGTCTGGGCTCCAATATGGATAAGAAGGGGTAGTCAAAGCCATTTCTTCAGTTTCATTGGAGGCAGGTATTAGGATTCCCTCTCTCAGCAGAGACCTGGCTTCTGACTGCAATTTTAAAAAGGCTAGTCCATTTCATCAATATACTGGCACTCATGAACAACATGGTCTTCAGAATCATAGTCAAGTCTTAAGTTGCAGCCCATAGTCAAGTCTTAAGTTGCAGCTAATGAACAGTTTTCAGTGAGGCATCCAGAGTTCATACTCTGCACAGAACCTTCCCCACATCTTGTCTGAGGGCTTGGTACCCAGAAGCACGTTCCGGTTACATTCTATTCTTACCAGAATTGAGAGAGTAGAGCTCAAAGCAAGAGGTCTCCATCTTTAAGGCACCTTATATTCTTCAAGATGTGGTCCTGGAAGCTAGAAAAGTGTTTGGTACACTCTCAGATTTGGCTGACGCCACTGGAACTCTCTGAGCTTTCCATGGTGCTGATTATATCACCCATTCATGCAGAGGAACTCTATATAGGTAGTCCTTGACTTACGATCACAATTGAGCCCAAGATTTCTGTTGTTAACTGAGACATTTGTTAAGTGAATTTTGCCCCATTTTATGACCTTTCTTGCCACAGTTGTTAAATGAATCACTGCAGTTGGTAAGTTGGTAACATGGTTGTTAAGTGAATCTGGCTTCCCCATTGATTTTGCTTATCAAAAAGATGATCACATGACCTTTGGAAACAGCAGTGGTTATAAGTATGGACCAGTTGCCAAGCATCTGAGCTGCGGTGGCACAGTGCTTAGAATGCAGTACTGCAGGCTACTTCTGCTGACTTGCCAATTGCCTGCAATTTGGCAGTTCAAATCTCAATGGCTCAAGCCTTCCATCCTTCTGAGGTGCGTAAAATGAGGACCCAGATTGTTGGGGGAAATATGCTGACTCTGTAAACCACTTAGAGAGGGCGGTAAAAGCACTGTGAACCAGTATATAAGTCTAAGTGCTATTGTTACTGCTGTCTGAATTTTGATCACATGATCATGGGGATGCTACAAAGGTCGTAAGTGTGAAAAATGGCCATAAGTCACTTTTTAAAATGCCATTTTAACTTTGAATGGTCACTAAATGAACTGTTGTAAGTTGAGAACTATCTGTAAATTAGGGACAGAACATTTAAATAGAACTTTATAAATAAATTTAGGCTCTTGGGGCTTGCCTTTAAACCTAGGTTTTATATCAAAGTATTTTGATGTGAAATTTTCAATGAACATTTCAGACATAGCTTAAAATGCCGTCTTTTTGTTGTGAGAAAAATGCCCACCAAACTGTTTGGAGATAGATGCAACAGACTATCTTTTATTAGAATGTACAGCTACAATGATCACTGGACTCTGGTCACAAGAATTACTAAGGAAGGCTGTGGTTTATATAACCCCAGAAAGGTTACATAGGAATGATAAAGCAATGTAAATCATATGGTGGCTTTTATAGATGGAATATAGCATCTGATAATACTATGAGATGTCCTTACTATGGCTATCCCAGCATCTCTACATTCTTCTCTACCAGCTGGACTCTAATCCATGCTAATTACAGGTTCAACAGTGGCATTTATTTTATCCATATACAGCCTCCCTTCATGCCAAAGAAATGATAATGATTTCATTTATGTTCCCTTTCTCCTCTCTCTCTCCAGGTTCATCAAGTGCCTTTGATTTGCCTGCTTGTTTTTGCTACCTTTTCTTATATTTATTTTATACCATGTAGAAGGCTTCATACATGGCAACCTCCAAAGCTTTTGTCAAATGATTCCATTTCCTATTACTATTTCAGAAGTATGTATCCATTATAGATTTATGTTTTCCTGAAGAGATGTTGCACACTATTATTAATATTGTGAGATTGGAACATAGAAGTGGATAAACAGTTCCTTTTAGTACTGTGTAATGCTTGAGAAATAATTAAGAAAAAATGCTTCATTGAACAGGGAAACATAAAGGTAGTACCTATTGACAACTCTTTAAAGCCGCTTTCCTTTTCCCAGCATTGGGCAGCTGCTACACAATCCTGGGAAAAGATGTAGCTATTCTGAAGTGTTGTCTAGTGTTATACTTGTATATTTGCTTCCTGCCATGGTCAAAAACAGTGCTTGGTGGTTTATAAGATATAGATATATTATTGTCGTGGAAAACAGTTGCTACGAGCTCCATCTAGGATCCGTTTAGATCTCGTTCTTCAGCTACAGTCTGATATTTAGGAATTCAGTCACTTTAAAATAAGTAAATTCAGAAAGGTGGCAGGGAAGCTCACAGCAGAAAAATCATTTCTTGCTTAAGAATGCTGTCACAATAGCAATAGAGGAAAAGCCTTGTCATAATGCAAGCAAAAATTTAGGCAATCGTCAGCAAAGAAATGCCAAAAAGTGTAGTTTCTTCATTTCAGGCAATCAACTCACAATTCCTCAGCAGCTCTTAACCACTTTCAACCAGGTAGCAGAACATTACCTTTAATTAATCCAACTGCAGGTGAAAATCCTAGAGAAGTGCAGACTTTTCAACCTGTCGTCCTTCCACATTTTGCTATCGTGTATACATTCATATTCTCCTTATATGAAGGGCGTGTAGCATCATAGTGGTCATACAGCATACAGCCGATTTATTTGATTTATAGTTTGTTCCTTAACAGGTATGCAGGGCAGTGAATGAAAACATCAGAAAGCCCTGAAAAGAATAATATATATTAAAAAAAAATACTGCAGAATCTAAAAGGTAAAGAATTGCCAGCAGAATAGAAGAACAAAAGGACATCTGTCAACATGAAAGTGATATATCAATGAATAAAAGATCTGGAAGAAAAATAAATGGATTTACTGCCTGGGTCTGAAATGATCTCAAGATAAGAGGTCAGATGAAATTTTGGGGAGATAGAAAGGGGCCACTTATGGGGAGGCTCTTTCCCTGCAGTCGGCCATGACCTTCAGTGCAAATGAACAGGCATCTGGAAAAGAGATTGGTTGGGAATAGAATTCTGGTGTCTTCTCCCAAAGCTGTGAAGAGCTTTCAAGATCAAAACTGGCACTTTTATCTGAGCTCAGAACCAGTGGAACTAGCAAGGCATGAGTAATACATGTTCAGACTGCTCAGTCCCAATTAATATCCTCACAACCTCATTTTGAACGATTTGCACCTATCTAATATTTTCAGCCACAGCTATTCATGATGGCATTCTGGGTGTTAAAAGCCAGCATTAGGGGAGTCAACAGTTAGAGGAAGACTGGAGGAGTGCAACATTGTCCCCTGCCCCCAACCTTTCCTTTAATAGAATGATAGGCTTGATTTCAGCCTAATCGCCAATACTTACTTTCTTCCACTCCATTTCAGTGAGGGGCACCTGCCAATCTATTAGGTCTTCTATCCTGATGCTGAAAGAAAGAAGCTGCCTGTAATAGCACCTGTGAATGACCTTGAAAAATGAGGGGAAGAGGTGCTGCCTATGGAACAATCAGATAAAAGAAAGGGGGGGGGACTGCAACTCAACAATCTATAAAGAAAAAAAAATATAGAAAGAACCCATTGTATCTTATCAAGCTATAAAATGAGATGGTGGGAGATTTGTATTTTCAGACTTGTTATTTATTAAATTCACATGTCACTGGCAGCATATAAATTTAATAGATAAATAAATTTAAATTTATTTTTAGTAAATAAAAATAAAGATTCTATTAATATAGTTCCACAGTATAGCAGAATTAACTCAGTTTGTCATTGCTTCCTGTCTGGTCTACTTGGAAAGTTGACATTGCCAGACACCTGTCTTGGTTCCTTCCTCACCATCATTGTGTGGTTTGCCTATATAAAATAAAAATAAATAAATAAATCAGTACAAATGCAGAGACCCAGTGTTGGCTAATGCTACCTATTGAGAAACCTATGTGTTACTCCATAGTAAAGTTACAAAGGAGCTTTAGTGTTTTCTTAAAATAGTTACAGAGAGCTCATTGTTATAGCTTATTCCCAAGCAAATGTGTCTCAACTGCATCATAAAATTTAAAAGAAGTGAAATAGCTCTTAGTAATTAAGCTAAAAGACAGACCATATATGAAAAAAAAATCTGTCTCTGCTGAAAGATTAATGTGGGGACCATGGCACTATCAGCCCTCACCAAATAGACCAGAGTAGGAATCAACTTCATAAGAAAGCTGTGACTGCAATAGTGGCAGATATCTGTAGCTCGGGTGTAGGATGAGGGTAAAGGTTCATTCTCTGAGCTTGTGGGTGGGTTTCCAAACATTTCATTACTAGGCCAGGAAACATCTTCAGCAAATTTAGGGGATGTCCGTGTCAGTGTTTTTCTGTTTATAAGGGCTTCATGTAGTCAGTAGGTCTTGTGGTAGTGAAGTCACATCATTTGAGGGTCCCATCAGGTTAGGGTCTTGTGGTGGGTCAAGTGTGAGTCACCAGTGAGAGTCTTGTGATGGGTCTTGTGATGGGGAGGTTACATCAGATAAGGGTCATTGGGAGGTGAAGTGCTGGGGGGGCTTGCATGGGTTGGTTGAGGGTCAGTGCTGTCTTTGGTTGGCTGTGTGGTTGATTTGGATTCTGAGGGGTTCATAGGCTGATTGTAGGTCAATGTGTCTAATGATGAAATTGCTTGTGAAGTGCCAGGCTTCTATGAACTCATGAGTGTGACGGGTGATCGTGTGGCAGATGATTTCTGTGTGTTCCAATCGAACTGGTGCTGTTTGGTGTTGGTGTGGGTAAGTATAGCCACTCCCAGCTCTGACTTACTGGGAATGGCTATAATCATAGAATCTGGCAAGCCAGATTGTGCTGTATTCCTCCCCTTCTTATATCTATGTGAATTAGGTAGGGGGTTTGAGCCACATATCCATATTTTCTGTTTGATTTGGACTCAAGACATCGCTTTTCTTGTGCTGCTTTTGTAACAAATCTCTGTCAAGGTCATCCTCCTTGAATTGTTCCTTGAAGGAACGGTGGTGGCTATGGAGTTAGAACCATGGACTTTGTTTGATATGAACACAAGGAAGTCCACAAGAATGGGTCCTAATCAATCCTGCATATTAGCTTGGAGAAATTCTAGCCCATTCCTTCTTACAGAAGAGCTTGTTATTGGCAACATTTAGTTGCAGTTATTGCTGCCCAGAGAGGACACACCAAATACTGAAAGCAAAGATTCACATCCTTTTGCCAAATACAAATATGTATTTGGATAATTTTCCTCAATAAATAAATAAACAAGTATGATGATTTTGACTCGTTCATTTAATTGCATTCTCTTTGTTTATCTTTAGGACTTGTCTGGGAACCAATCACATTTATCCAGAAATATTGAAAAATTTAAAAGGGTTCACAAATTTTTAAGCACCACTGTACTCCAAAGAGCTAGAAATTCCCCATTTCTATGCTAGCAACTGAACCCAAAATTTGCCATATACAGTACCAAGCATGTTCTCACCATAGAGTCACTGTCTATCCCTCATTAGATTTAACATGCATAACCAGTGATACAAATGGCAAGCACCGAATAGAAATACTTATTTCAATGAATGTGTGCAGTTGTCAGCTTTCAAAGTGCAAAACTGTATTAAACTGTCATTTGTCAAAATTAGTGTTACCTGAATTATGCATTTCCTATCTTTGTATTTGTGATGAGATCTTTTATGTCAGAGTTTAGTTCACTGAGTTATGAATATCTATTTCCAAAACAATACATATGCATAAGTTCCACCAAGATCTGTGGGAAGTCTTGGCACACAGTAAGCACAGTCCAGAAAAGCATATAAAGCTTAATTCCTTCCTTCCTTCCTTCCTTCCTTCCTTCCTTCCTTCCTTCCTTCCTTCCTTCCTTCCTACCTACCTACCTACCTACCTACCTACCGCTGTCCATCTCAAACAAGTAACTCTGGGTGGTGAGTAATCATAACATAAATTAAAAACAGTGATAGTCATATTACAATGTAATACATATAGCAGTCAAGAATTATTAAAATCTGTAAAGATAAACATAACCAGAAACAGGGGCCGTTCATACACTTGGGATCCAAGCCTGGGCATATAACTAGGACCTCAAGACCTTCCAAAAGGCAATAGGATTGGGCCATTCTAATTTCTGGAGGGAAAATGTTCCAGAGGGCAGACACTATGGCATAGATGCCATGCTTTCTGGACCCTGCCAGCCTATATTCCTTGGCTGATGCAACCCAAAGCATGACCATCCTGCCAGACAGGACTGGGCAGGTAGAAACAATTGGGAGAAGATGGTCTCTCAAGTAACCTTGTTCTAAGTCATGAAGGGCTTTAAAGTTGACAACCAGGATTGGAGGAAATGCTCCCCCCCCCTCTCTCTCTCACACACACACATCCTTCTCACCCTGATGGGCAGTCTGTGTCTTCCTCAATCTCGGATCCTCTACCAGAAGCCTGGGAGTTTGAAGGTTCCGGTAGGATCTTAGCTGTTCCCAGTCTTCTGGACAGAAAGTTCTGATGTTGTTCCTGGGATCAGTTGGAGCCACTCTCCCAGCTTAGGAGTCACAGCCCTATGTGTGCCTACCACTACTGGGACAACTTTGGCCTTTACTTTCCACATCTTCTCCAATTCCTCCTTCAGGCCCTGGTATTTCTCCAGCTTCTCATACACCTTCTTCCTGATGTTACACTTGGCACTGCTACATTTAACACTGCCACTATCTTCTGGTCTTTGTCTACTACCACGGTGTCTGGTTGATTGACTAGTCTGCCTGTCTGTCTGGATCTGGAAATCCCATCTGATCTTAACTCTTTTATTGTCCACAACTTTCTGTGGGCTCTCTCATCTACACTTAGGAAGGTTTAGCCCATGTTCTGTACAGATGTTCCTGTACACAATGCCACTCCAATGCCGTTCAGCGTATGCTGTTCCTGTCTCTTAAACACACACACATGCATATATGTGTATAAGTGCATACACACACACACACACACACACACACACACACACACACAAAATAAGAGGGCTTTTCACTTTCATACTATGTTGGAGTGCATGGACTGAATATGTAGTTTAAATGAAACTGAATTTTAAAAATGTTTTCAATCAGGTATTTGTGTGTGTCTGTGCATGTGTTAGGTTTGACATCTTTCTTTTGTCCATCAGAAATGGTGGTGGAGATTGAAAAAGGGAGTCTGATTCCCAGTTGTCTCAGTTCTCTCTAAGGCAACACAAAGAGCTTTGTTTTCTAAGCACTGCCTAGGGTACTTAGCAACCTTGAAAACAGAAGGCTATATTCATGTTATAGGATTCACTGTCATAATCTATCTAAGACTAAAAATTCAGATACAACTGGAAACAGGTTGCTGGTGTATGAATGATGTGAATGAGTCATGGTGTACTTTGGGCTTTTGAGTTACCCTAACTTTTAATTCATTTAAAAAGTTAAATTCACCTGTATTCCAGAGGAACCAATCCAAATGTTTTGCTTCTGAGAGATTTTGATAGCTAGATCAATAGTTAGATCAATAAATTGATCCATTTAACTTCCAAACTCAAGAAACTGTGATTTGATTTAAGGTTGTTATGGGAACCAGGCAGGCCCCAACTGTGATTTAAAATCTTTGAGTTGTTCATTGACTAGAGCAGGAGTGTCAAACTCGTGATGACATGTCGTCATGTGACATATCGCAACTTTTCCCCTCTTCACTAAAACGGGAGTGGGCGTGGCTGGATGCATGATGCATCCAGCAGTTGACACCCCCGAGTAGAGTATAAGAAAATCATAATTTTTCAAATTCATGTTTCTGTTTAAAATGTGGAGTGGCTACCTGTATTCTCATTTTTTTTCTTAAACACTGGGAAATCAAGCAGATATCATTCTTCAGGATAGTATGATGAGAACATATTCTATGACGTGCCATAGTTTCTTCAGAAATATTGGCCTCCATTTGGATAAAAGCATTGTTGCTTTCTATCTGGATATTGTCACCATCTGATTATGAAATGCCTGAAAACAGTTTGAAGTACTGTGGTGAAATTGGGAATCTACAAGTGGAAGGACAGTTGTGCATAAAGCAACTTGTTGTATCTCTTCTACACTAAAAGCTTTCTGGTCATTCCTTGCTTGTGTGAACTGTGTCAAAAGTGCCCATATACCTTAGATTACATTAGTTCCTAAAGATGTGACTATATTGCCCCAGTTTACATGACTTCAAAGGAGACTAGCATAACCTGAATCACACTATCTCAGTTTGTGGTTTATGCCATGCCAACGTCAAAGGAGAGATCCTGCAGATTTAAAAATGAAAGAGTTTTCTGAACAAGCATAATAAAGCAGGATTTGTAGCTAGGAACATTTCATATTGGAGCATGTGAGTTGATATGATGTAATCTACTTTCCTCTCCATGGAGCCCTCCACATACGTGGCTACAACTTCCAGAACTCTGAAAGGGAAGATCAAAACTATTTTATTAATACCTTGTGCTCCTCCAAGTTTATACAAGGTACCAAGTGAATAAACTCCGGATAAATGTATTTGTTAAATCCTACAGTATTTAACAATATCATAAAATTTTCTCTCTCTCTCTCTCTCTCTCTCTCTCTCTCTCTCTCTCTCTCTCTCTCTCTCTCACACACACACACACACACACACACACACACACACAGACAGACAGACACACACACACACACACACACAAACACACATGGCTGCAAGCAGAGAAGGACAGTCTAGAAAGAGGAAGGAAGCATCTGACAACTTTTAATGAGTGATAATTAACAAGGGGCGTGTGGGCCACAATCAGATGACTCAGAAAAATCCATTATCTGGCCAAGTTTCCTTCGAAGTTCTTATATCAAAGACATAACTTTCTTCTGGTTTGAGAATAAACTGTAGATCACAAACAAGCAGCAAATTAAAATGGGAAGAAAATGTAACATAACACTAATCAAAACATGTTTGGAGACTTGCAGTAAATTCTAGAGGTTGCAATGAAACTTAAGCCCCTTCCATGGATAAGGGAAGTCCCAGGCTTAGATCAATGCCACCCTTTTACGGTGTAGTGGTGGAGCTTATGGAAGCCTTAGAAAGCTAAACTGGTCATAATTCTGTAATTTATCTGCTCTGCTTCTGCCCCGGAGAAAGATTTTTTTTTTCTTAGCACTTTCTCTAGACCTGAAGGATTTGTGATTTCCCACTGGAAATAATTCCCATTTCACCTTATCTCCCAGCTGTTGGGATTTTCCCTTTTCCTCCAGCAGCCCAGACCCTGTGATGCTTTGGGGTTTCTGTCTCCCCATCCCCAAAGTTTCTGGCCTTTTTGCAAAGTCATAAAAGTTAACAGGCTAGCTTTTTCTATGCCAGGTTCATGATCTGTTCTTATTCTCAAAGAAAAAATAATTGGTGTTTTCATTTTGAAAACTCATTCTTTAAGTAGCTCAAGGAAAAGTTATGGCTGCAATAATGCTTTAAGCAATTGCGTCAATAGCAGTTGTTGTTGTTTTTTGTTTTTGGCAATTTCAATAGATAGGGATATTTATAAAATGGATGAGCGAAGCAAGCCACAGGTTCTCTCTCCTTTTCTCCCAAAAGACTGTCCCTATGGCATTATCCTATAGACCCCCTATAGACTCAGTGCAAAAACATTGCCTTTATTTTAGAATCCTGGCTCTGTGTCATATTTTCTTCAAGCAAGGCTGTATGTTATTATTCCTTCATTTCGGCTACACTGGTTCTGAAAAAAAGGCATTAATGTAGAAACCATACTTAGTATTTGCTCAAGGTGACTGACTGCAGAACTATATGACAATTAAAAACAATATCTTACAAATCAAGTGACAATGAAGCAGCAGCAGGAAGAACAGAATATCAGCAACTAAAAAATTCTGAATATGGATTAATAACTGGCATCGTATTTCATGGGCCATGAACAAGAAGGCATAATGTAAATAGTAATATAAGGAACAGTGTTTCTCAATCTTAGCCATTTAAAGATGTGTGGGGGAATTCTGGGAGTTGAAATCCCCATATCTTAAAATAGCTAAGATTGAGAAACACTGATACAGAGTGGCATTGTTCGGAGCTATTACATGATGCCATTATAACATTCAGCAGTAAAAAAAACTACTTCCACAATTTTCTCTAGTTGTCTAGCTAAAGTTTCCCAAAGATTCTGCACAACCTCTTTGCCCACATCCCAGAGGGATCGTGCAGGGTCCCTGCCAGCTGATCCATGGATTTTTATGTCACGGTGCTCCATTCCAAGTTAAGAAATTTCACATTTGATTTCTTTGCCCTTTCATTGTTCTACTTTTTCTTCTACTTCATGCCCCCCTGCTTTGACCTCTCTTATAAGTGGTCTTCCACAAGCTAGTTTTCCCCAATTCTGGATCATAAGTAAAGAGCTTAAAATAATTTCAATCTCTTCATTAATGTAGTGGTGTAGAAAAGGGAGATAATTTGGCAATGCATGCCCCTTTTCTTTAGGCTTATCCAAAAGACCTGGGGGCAAGCAGGGAAGGGCCCAGAAGGAAAGAGCCATCATGTTTAAGAGGTTTATTGAGGAGGTTACTTTAACCTCCCAGTCCCTGCAATCTGAGATGATCCCGTCATGATGATAACATTGGCTGCATATGTAACATGCTTTCATGTTAAATTTCTGACCAAAGACAAAGAATAGTCCAGTGTTAAGGGAAGAGGGTGCACTATAAACTGGTTACACGTGCGAAGATGACAATGCACATTGCACAGGAAAAAGGAATACAGGTAATCCTTGAGTTATGACAGTTCACTTAGTGACCGTTCCAAGTTATGTGATAACCCTCCCAAGTATTTACGACACAATCCCCAAATTACAAATGTTGCAGCACCAAGGCAGTCATTCACTCTTATGAATGATCACAGAGGCACTGCAACATTCACCCTGCCTACTTCCCTCCCTCCCCACAATTGCTTCCCCCCTCCTATCCTGTCATGCTGCACTCACTTACCTTGTCTTCTCTCTGCCACAGTTTCTTTGAGAGTGGGACGATTTTGCTTCTAGCACCCAATTGCCTTGCAAATGGTTTTCACACATTGAGAGTGAAATGTTCTGGGTGCCGTGATCTCACGTGAGTTCAACCCGCCATTCTCTGTGAAAGCAGATAGGTGCCTGAAGTCCCACAAGATCATGGCGCCCAGAAGTTTCCAGTCTCCATGCAAAATGTTTGCAAGCCGATGGGACGCTTTGTGGCAGTGCAATTTCATTCCCTCAAAGCATCTCATAGGCTTGCCAACATTTTGCACAGAGACTGGAAGCTTCCGGGCACCATGATCTTGCACAGCAGAGAGGCTGGAGAGGAGACAGCTCACTAAGGCTAAGGAGCCTTGGTGGAGCAGCGGACTAAAGCGCGGTTAAATAGCACTTAGCTGCCAGCTGCCTGCAATTACTGCGAGTTCAAATATCACCAGGCTCAAGGTTGACACAGCCTTCCATCCTTTCGAGATAGGTAAAATGAGGACCTGGATTGTGGGGGCAATAAGCTGACTTTGTATAAAAAAGAACACCGCTTAGGGGGAGCCGAAAGCCTTACTAAGCAGGTATATACAAAAGTATGAAGACTATTGCTTAATGCATTGTAAGCCGCCCTGAGTCTCCGGAGAAGGGCGGCATATAAATTGAACCAATAAATAAATAAATAAATCTTCACAAGGTAAGTGACCTGGCACAGCAGGATGGGGAAGCAATTGCATGAGGTATTTCAGTGGGTCAGGGAGGCCTATGGTGGTCTTAAGCAGGGGGTCTGTTCCATCACTGGGTCCCCCAAGGCCTTCCCCACCCTGAGATACCTCATATGCACTTAACCACCTGCGCATTCAATTTGCGAATGGTTGGCCGAACGCAGGGTGTTTTCACATTCATTTGATGTGATTCACTCCAACGAATCCTCGGGGCACTAATGTAATCAGTAGGCTCCATTACATTTGTAACTCGAGGACTACCTGTATAAGTAGTCCTTGATTAACAATGTAAACTGAGTTTGGAATTAACATTGTTAAGCATTGTGGTCATAAAGAGCAACATCATGTGTCCACACCACTTAACAGCAACAGTTCCTTCAAACTCCAGTTATTGTTGTTAAGCAAGGACCACAGAGTTCAGTAATCTCATGTGATCACAGCTTCTGATTTCCTACCAACTTCCCCCTGACTTTGTTTGTCAGAAGCTGACAAGGGAGGTTGAAAAATCACAGTCACATGTCTGGGTGTGAGACACTGTGGGGGTCAGAAATTCAGGCTGGTTGAACTGGTAACTAGACTGAAATCTCATGACCACAGGGCTGTTGGGCCAGCTGGAGCATTGAAGACCAGTCATTTATTTATTTATTTATTTATTTATTTAATTTATTTATTGGTTCAATTTATATGCTGCCCTTCTCCGGAGACTCAGGGCGGCTTAAAATGCATTAAGCAGTAGCCTTCATACTTTTGTATATACCTGCTTAGTAGGGCTTTCGGCCCCCCTAAGCGGTGTTCTTTTTTTATACAAAGTCAGCTTATTGCCCCCACAATCCGGGTCCTTATTTTACCTACCTCGGAAGGATGGAAGGCTGAATCAACTTTGAGCCTGGTGAGATTCGAACTTGCAGTAATTGCAGACAGCTGGCAGCTTAGTGCTATTTAACAGCACTTTAGTCCGCTGCTCCACCAAGGCTCCACCAAGGCTAGCACTCGTTCAGTGTTATCACAAGTCACTGAATGACTGATTGTTAAATGAGGACCACCTGTTCTAAGCCTGGTAGTAAACCGAATATTATAAAGTACGGTATAATAGAAGTGTAGACAGAGCACTGTGGGCCGATTTTCCCTACTTCTCACATGCCCCTCTTTTCTGCAGATGTTAATAAGTTTTGCCATCAATTGTATTGCAATTTGCAAATTCTGTAATATGTTCCTATGAAGTTCTTCAGGGAAGATGATTTATAAGGCTTCTTCCTCAATTAAATAGTAAGGGTGTATGTGTGTCAAAAGGCACCCTTGTAAAAGTCATCAGGTTTCTTCAGTATGGTCCATTCTGGTTAAGTGTTCTTCAAGCATGAATTAATGCAATGGCAACTTATTGCTTATGGAGACATTCAGATTTCAACAGTGATATTGAGATGGAAAGTGCCGTTACCTCAATGGTTAAGTCTCCAAGAGTAAGAGAAATGCCAGCAAGGAGAAAGAGGTAGAAGAAGAGGAAGAAGAGTACTTATTCTGTGTTCACACTGGAGTCCTATATTCTGCATGCAGACGACAGAGTACCGACAGTCATCTCTCTTGCAATATTTAGCTTTATTGACAGCAAGGTGCTCCAAACAATCAACTGTCCTAAGTGATATGGCAAAAGAAAAACTGTCAGCTGTTTCCAATTTTAGATTCACATAAGATAAAGATTAGGATTCATAAGAAAAGGAAAGAGACTTAGATATTGGATTATTCACAGTGATTTATGCTTGCAGTTTTAGCTATTTGCTGTATTTGGGCTTAGAACTTTCTAAGTACATGATTAATTTTAAATGGAAAGTGGATAGCACCCAAAATTAAAATCATAAAAGTATTCAGTGTCATGCAGGCAAGAGGGAAGAGGAAGGTAGCAGAGAGTGGAAGGGAATAGAAAAATGAACAAGCAAAGGAGCAGAAGGAGGTAGAGAAATAAAGGAGAAATGAAAGCATATTATCAGAACTGAAAGTTTCCCACTGCCCATGTGTAATAAATCGTGGGGGCTGCAGTTATCCCTCGATGATGATATCCGTTCAGTCATGTCTGATTCTTGATGATTCTAGGGATCAGCTGTCTCCACATTTATATGCTCTGACTGGTGATGGCTTTGATGTTGTTTAGCCACTATGTTTTTTTGATGGGCTTGTTTCCTTCTACCGCAAGCCATGCCAACCATATCCTGCTTACTTTTGATGAATATGTCTTGATGCATATCTTGCCGAAAGCTACGGTTGTAACTAAGACTTTTGCAGACAGGATTCAGATAATACTTGTGCCTTCTGTATGTTGATTATAGGAATGTTGTTAATGTTGATTAAATGGTATAAGAGAAGCTATATTAATAGCCAACAGAAATTTCAATCAGTACACATTTTAGATTCAGATTACAAGAATAATACAGATGCTGATAAAATATTAAATCATTAGTGAAAGTGCCAAATATTTCAATGCCTGTTTCCAAGATTTGTCACCTGGTTTGGGAAAGAATTTGAAATGATTTCATTTGTCTATACTCATGACACTTCTCCTCCTCTCCCCATCCCAGATTTTGTACTGCTAGCAGCAGGGAGGTGTTCAAATAGCATTATCAACATTTTGCTGAAGCTTGGAAGCATCTGTTTCTTCTATTTTCTTAGGGAATTACATTTAGGTCAAGGAAATACAGTCTTGCATACAGATGTAATATCACATTTGTTCTATTAGTCATGGCTATGAAGTCTCCTTATCCAGCAGAGGAGCATACAGTAAACCTGATTTGTGATTATGCTCCTCTTTCAGCAGAAATCGAGCCCTATCACACCTGATGACAATGCATCTTGTTTTTCTTTCTGGGTAAACACCAGGCTTGAAGTAGAACCAGTCAGGTGGCTAACTAGAATGAAGAATTATTTAACTTGTATGATAAAGTAGATACACACGCATGTATTCTAACAGGGCCATCTCTATTGAAACGACTCTATTGAAACAGGGCGATCTGCAATACAACGAGAAAGGCATCTGATTAATTTTCCCACTTAAAATAAACTGGTGCAATAAGGAAAACCTGGATGACCAGGAGCAGACTTTGGTGTGAATCGATGCTGAGTCAAATGCAGCATCGATTCCTTAAACTTAATCTCTGACCTTTAGTTCTGCATGTATTTTGCACTGGGCAAGGTTGCTTTCAGGTTTTCAATTCCTGCATGGCCAGAAAAGAAGAGTAGGCATGGAAGCATTCTGCCCCTGGGACTTCAGTTGGTTATTTCAATTTGCAAAATTTTCTCATCAGTAAATTTTTCTCTGCTGATGGCCAATTGAAGCAATGGCAGCTAAAATGCAATACGTGTGATCCCACAAGCACAGTTGACAAACCACAGTTCTCAACCAACAGTCAAGCAAACTGGAAACAACCACCTGAGCTTTCTGCTAGATGAGCTCTGGCCCTTGAGGATCATTCAAGTTCTGCTGGACAAAGGCAGGAGAAGGGAAGAGAGGGATTTTTAGCTAGGCACTACTTTAACTTTGTAAATAAAGAACAATCATCATCTTCATCATCATCATTGAAATTATGAGAGAAGTAGCAAATGAATAATTACTTCTCTACACATCTGTTTAGAATGTATTTAGTTATGAATAGTAATAATATACATTTATACATTATACATTTATAAAATTTACAGGCCACCTATCTTACCTCAACATAACTCTGGGCACCTTAGAATAGAATTGTGTTCTATTGAGTTCAGTGATCTTATTCCAAGTAGGTAGGATTATAGGATTAATTGAAGAGTGGTTAAGGGTTGGACAGCAAAAACTCAGAATTAACTCCATCCAAAGCATGGAAAAGCTCTGGATAACATATCTCCCTCCCTCCCTCTCATCTCTCTCTCCCTCCCTCCCTCCCTCTTTCCCTCTTCTGTTTAACTAATGAGTCCCTGTGGTGCAGTGGTTAGAGTGCAATGTTGCAGGTTACTTCTGCTGCCTACTGGCTGCCTGCAATTTGGCAGTTCAAATCTCACCAGGCTCAAGGTTGACTCAGACTTCCATCTTTCCGAGGTCCCAGATTGTTGGGGGCAATATGCTGACTCTGTAAACCGCTTAGAGCGGGCTGTAAAGCACTGTGAAGCAGTATATAAGTCTAAATGCTATTGCTATTGCTATTGCTATTGCTATTGCTATTTATTTATTTTTATTTTTATTTTATATCAAATTTATATTCTGCCCTTCTCCCAAAGGACTCAGGGCGGTGTACAGCCAAAATAAAAACATAAACTACAAACATTAAAATACAATTAAAAGGATATATATATGTTTGGCCCCATAATTAAAAAATGACGAACCAACGTAAAAGCATTTAAAAATTTGTTAAGCCAGCCCGGCTTGCTGGAAAAAGAAAGTTTAAGGGCACGGCGGAAGGCACCGAGGTTTTGGATACTCCTTATCTCTGGGGGCAGCTGATTCCAGAGGGTAGGTGCCCCCACAGAGAAGGCCCTCCCCCTGGGGGTCACCAGCCTACATTGCTATCTATCTATCTATCTATCTATCTATCTATCTATCTATCTATCTA
>WNWU01014730.1:0-19215 GCA_012654045.1 Ptyas mucosa | reverse complement strand
AAGAAAGGTAGAACTCCCTCTTCAAGCTAGAAGACTTAAGGCACACAAAGGAATTCCCTCCCTTCAGAGCAAGGCTGTAGTTGGCCTTTTGCAGAAGACCGACTCTTGTAGTTGCATTCTGGCTCCTCCTCCATCCTGACAGATTTCTCTTTGTTTTTTGGCCTTCTTTAGCCCTTCCTTAAGAGATAATTTTGACTAAGTTCCTACACAGATCCCTATGGCACCATTTCCAACACCACCTGTCCTCGCAGGCATGTTTCCTGGGTTGCTGGAATATCACTAATTTCTCTGGTTGCAAACTGCAGAGAGTGGGGGGAGAATTGACAGCGATTGAGCAAATGCTTTGGTTGCCAAAAGTATAAACTTCCACCTGTTGTTCCAAAAGGTTAGGAGAACAATCTAACCGAGGTTTGTTCTTCAGCATGTGGTGGGTTTGGTCTTCTCCTTTTATTCTTGGCTCCCATGATGGAGCCTGTCAAAGGCAGATATTAGAAGAGAGAAAAATGGAGGTTTCCTGGGCAGGACAGGAAGAAATCTTAAGTTGTGCCTTCAAGCTAGAAAAGATGAAGTTGAACCCTTTCCTGTTTCCATCCTGTCTCTCTCCTTCCCAGTGGACAAAATGGAGTCACCGTTGTTCATTGAATCATCACCTTCTATTGGTGGAGCTGAAAGAGCTGCTGGATTTCCAACTCAGGTAGGAAGGAAGAGCTAATATGGGGGAGCAGTAGGAGACCTCCGGTTTTCTTTGAGGATTCAACATATGAAATGCTATTCTTGAGCAAAGGGCACAGCAAGAAAATTAGAAATTTAAATTTATGATCAGTCAAACTAGGCCCACCTCTCAACAAAGATTTGGTGATCTATGGAATTCCTTACTGGTTGTACAGTATAATTCTGGTTTCAAATAATGCCACATGGCACTTCATGTTGCCTATCCCAAGTAAAGCTGACAGGAGACATGAATATTTAGGCTAAATCTACGTTATTGTAAGTATAATCTTGTTTTCCTGTCTTTGGTGAAAGGGATAAAAACAGGAGAAGCAGAAATGTTAATAAAATGAAGGAGATCATCATAGATTTTAGAAACATCCGTGCTGGTCATACTCCGCTCTGTATCAAGGATGCAGCTGTAGACATGGTCAACGGTATTAAGTGTTGGGGAGGCAGATCTGAACTGTTCTCTCCACACATCATCGTTAATGAAGCGTGCACACCAGCATCTGCATTTCCTTTGTCGGATGAGAAGAGCGCATGTTCCTCCTATCCCTGGCCACTTTTTACAGAGGCACGATGGAGAGTGTTTTAACCAACTAGTTCACTGTTTGCTTTGGTGTCTGCAGTGCCTCAGAGAGAAAGTCCATACAGAGAGTGGTGAGGACAGCCGAGAAGATTATAGGAGGCTCACTTCTTGTCATTCAGAATACTGCTTATAAGCGCTATGTGCTTCGAGCTCAAAATATTGTTAGAGACCACACACACACACAAACACACAAACTTACACACTTAACGTTCTGTTTGTTGCTCTCCTCTGGGAGGCAATTTCAAAGTATTTCTAGCAGTACTACCAGATTCTGTAACAGCTTTGTTCCCTATGCCATCTGTCTGGTAAACTTCAAAGCTTTGTTTCTCTCACCATGTATACATCCAAACTAAACTGTTGTTTCTTCATGTCATATATGTGGGTATATGCATAATTTTATATTTAATTATTAGAGGTGGAGACCCTTGAGGGCTGTATACAACAAAATTTCATTTTAATATATACCGATTAGCATACATTCAAAGTGACAATAAAGTTATATTCTCTCTTCTCTTTCTCTCTTGATGAATTGCATTTTGATAGCTGGAAGTGCCTTCCTAGTATTTTCATGAAAGTTCATGAGAGTGAGCAAGGCTGACCCTTCAAAGAACCACAAAGACTATTTGGTTACTGTGTCAGAGAGAAACCCCACAGAATCTCTAGCACACATGATGGAATATTGGGGCCACTGGTAGATGGTGTGTCTAAGGCACAATATGCCACTTGATCAAGGAAGTTTGCTGACATTGAAGGTCAGCAGAGTCAGTCAAAGTGCTTTAGTTTAATTTAATTTAATTAATTCAATTTATATGCCGCCCCTCTGCGAAGACTCAGGGCGGCTCACAATATATTTTTTTTAAATCATTATGGAAAACATTTAAAAATTAAAAACATTAAAAACTCATTCACGCCATTCATGACTGGATCTTGCCAGATCACAAGAGCGAGATCAACGGCCCCAGGCCTCCCGGAAAAGCCAGGTCTTCACGTAAAGTGATGTGAATGCTGCCCTGTTTATCATATACTCTGTTGAGTCCAACTAGGGAAATGTCCAAGAAATTTCACTTTGTGCTCTCAGGTTTTGCAGATTGAAGGAGATCTTGCAAATTCTGTCGAGTCTCATCACAGGGCTCCTTCCTTCTTTAGGGTGCTGTGTCCTTTGGGGAGGTGGCCGTCCATTTCAACAGTGAAGAGTGGTTGCTGCTCGATCCCAGCCAGAAAGCCCTGCATGAAGAAGTCATGTTGGAAACATCTAGGATCATGGCCTCTTTAGGTAAGGGTTCCTCTGGAGAAAATTTTAAATAAGAGCAAGCTGTCACTAGATTCTTTATTTACAACTTAGATATGTACGTAACTTATTAAAAATGATTTCATCTCTTCTTTTTTCCTCTTACATTAATTCCAGTCCCCCTTCATGGTTTCTAAGTAGCACAGTTTCACTTAGAAGAAAGAGATCAGTGTGGTGACCAGCAAGGGTTGACATTCAGGCTTGTGGTCATCCTTGGGCCCTGGGTCATTACTCCAGAGTGATTGGGAAGATGTTCAGGGAGAGGATGTTTTTGCCTGTTGCAGTTGTCCTACTCAGCAACATATTTTGTCTTGCTTTGTGTTGCAATGACATATGTTGTCTTATTGAATGCAAGTTGGGTGAGTCATAGTTGAGACAATTTGTGCGCCACGTCCTGATGTCAAGACGTGTTTTTGCTTTAACCTTTTAACTGCCAAGAATGAGTTAAATGATCAGCCATGCTAGTCTTTTAAGTTAGTAACTAATATTCATACTGCCATTTTTTTTAAAAAAAATTATTTGTCAAGTACATATTAGATAATATATATAAGTATAAGCATGAATTGAATACATAAAATGAATACAAATAAAGGGAACATTAAGACAGGAATGGTAGGCACAGTGGTGCTCTTATGCACGCCCCTTACAGACGTCTTAGTAATGGGGTGAGATCAACAGTAGACAGTCTTAGGTTAAAATTTTGGGGGTTTGGGGATGAAACCACAGAATCAGGTAGTGCATTCCAGGCATTGACCACTCTGTTGCTGAAGTCATATTTTCTGCAATTGAGTTTGGAGCAGTTCACTTTTAAGTTTGCTCTGTATTTATTGTGTGCTCTGTATTGTGGTTGAAGCTGAAGTCGTTATTGACAGGTAGGACATTATAGCAGATAATTTTATGAGCTACACTTAGGTCATACCTAAGGCGGCATAGTTCTAAATTTTCTAAGCCCAGAATTTCAAGTCTGCTGGCAAAAGGTATTTTGTTGCAAGTTGTAATTTCCCTCGTTGCTTTCCCTGAAGATGGCCAGTATTAGATAAATCTATGCATTGGGACAGCAATTCGTACGTTGTACATTATTCTAATTTATTTTTCTTCCCCCACAAGCTTTTGATGCGCAGAAGGAAAATGACCAAGAGCCAAATTTAGTGCCAGTGCAAATAATCAAAACCGAAATTCCTGAGGAGACATCTACAAATAAGCGGGGAAGGAGGAAACGTGAAAAGAAGCACAGTTGGAGGGAAAAATCTATTCGTGAATGTGTGGAAATGGATCACTTCCTGACCCAACATGATTCCAAAGAAAATACGGGGAAATGTCAAAGTAGAAAAAGATTCAAAGCAAACCCTAATGCTGGTAATCACTGCAAAACTGGAAAAAGCTCCTGCAGTAATAATCTTACTTCACATAAAATGATCCAGTCAAGGGAGAAGCGCTGTAACGGTGTGGACTGTAGAAAAAGTGTTGAGTGGAGAGGGAAGTTAACTTCTCGTACAAAGATCCACACCAGAGAAAAATCCTATAAGTGCCTAGAGTGTGGAAAGAGCTTCAGGGACAACATTTATCTAACCTCCCATAAAAGGATACCAATTGGAGAAAAACCCTTTCAATGCATAGAATGTGGGAAGAGCTTCAGAATTAGTAGTGACCTGATAGACCATAGAAGGATCCATTCAGGGGAAAAACCCTATAAATGTGTAGACTGTGGAAAAAGGTTCAATGTGAAGAGTTCCCTTACTTACCATAAAAGGATGCATACTGGAGAAAAACCCTTTAAGTGCATAGAATGTGGGAAGAGCTTCCGCAGTAGTAGTTACCTGATATGCCATAGAAGGATCCATTCGGGGGAAAAACCCTATAAATGTGTAGACTGTGGAAAAACCTTCAGGACAAGCAGTTACTTTACTAAGCATAAATTGATCCATGCGGGAGAGAAACCCTTTAAATGCATAGAGTGTCGGAAGAGCTTCAGTGTAAAGAGTTCTCTTACTTCTCATAAACGGATCCATACAGGAGAGAAACCCTATAAATGCATGGAGTGTGGAAAGAGCTTCAGTGTAAAGTGTTCTCTTAGTTCTCACAAACGGATCCATACAGGAGAGAAACCCTATAAATGCATGGAGTGTGGAAAGAGTTTCAGCCAAAGCTGTGGCCTTGCTTCCCATAAACGGGTCCACACAGGGGAAAAACCCTATAAATGCCTGGACTGTGGGAAGGGCTTCAGCCAAAGCTGTGGTCTTGCTTCTCATAAACGGGTGCACACAGGAGAAAAACCCTATAAATGCTTGGAGTGTGGAAAGAGCTACAAAAACAGCAATTACCTGAACTTCCATAAACGGCTCCACACCGGAGAGAAGCCCTATAAATGCATGGAGTGCGGAAAGAGCTTCAGTATAAAGAGTTCTCTTACTTCTCACGAAAGGATCCACACAGGAGAGAAGCCCTATAAATGTCTAGAGTGTGGGAAGAGCTTCAACCAAAGCAGTCAATTTAGTTTCCATAACCGCATGCATACAGGGGAAAAACCTTATACGTGCACAGACTGTGGAAAGACCTTCGCTGCATGTGGCTATCTGATTTACCATAAAAGGACCCACACAGGAGAGAAGCCTTATAAATGCCTGGAATGTGGGAAGGACTTCTGTGATAAGCGTTCCCTTACTTCCCATAACAGGATCCACACAGGAGAGAAACCTTATAAATGCCTGGAATGTGGGAAGGGCTTCTGTTATAAGCGTTCCCTTGCTTCCCATAACAGGATCCACACAGGAGAAGAATCATATGTATGCAATGAATCTGGGAAGAGTTTGAGTGCAAGCCAGTCCCTTACTTACCACATTAACACCCACACACAGAAGAAATTGCACCAGTGCAACTAAGTCACCTTAGTTCCCATAAGAGGATCTACACAGGAGGGAAATAGAAATGTACGGAACCGGTTTTTGTGAAAACAGGATGCTTCTCAAGACAGAACCCACAGAGTCCATGCCAATTTAATGTGTTCCTAATAAATGGATTTGAAAAGTAAGATAGGTGTTTTTTTTCAGAATTTTTCAGAACACGTTACTTGGAGGCTTGACAAAATGGTTTTATTGATCCAACAGTGTACCATATGTGCAATATTTTTTTCAAAGGTCTTAAATTTCTTGATTTAAGTTATTCATTCTTCAGTTTCTCAGATTAATCATTACCATATTTTCTATTTCATTTTCTGATACCAAATTCATCAGAAAGATCAATCATGGTTGACATATCAGGTTGCTATGGTTTTGGAGAAAACTTTTACTAGCATGATTGTGACCGTACTTTTTATCTTAATATATTTCTTAAACACATTTCCTCATTATTAATCACCTTTCTCATTTTGAGAAAGGTCAATAAATTATTGGAAACAGTTGCTGCGCAATTCAAAGATGCCCTACTTTACACACATTGAACGATAAAACTAAATGAAGACACCAGATGAATACGTAGGAGGGGGAGAGTGAAATAAAAGGTTAGAAAGTGCTAGAAGGGGGTGGAGTGAGTTCAGATCTGACTCAGTTTCACGTTGTACAATGATGCATTGAAAACCATGGAATGAGAAAAGCATTAGCAAGGTAGGTTTATCTATGAAAGAAGCAAACGAGAGACATTGTAGCCTACAAAACGTGGGAACATTCCTCATTATAAAATCTTGGCATTTTTAGTAATATTTTCCCAATTATATAATTTTACACCTGTGGAGATAATCCATTCTCTTCTTCCTTGCACCAGAGGACTCAAAGGGGAACCAGAAAATTTCAGCCTTTTGCCTCTTTCTGCAACTTGGAAGGTATTTTTAGCCTTTAAAGGTTTGTACTTGTGGGGAGGTCCAGGCAGCGTCTACAGATATTTTCTCATTCAATACCATTAATGTATTAATGGAATAAATCCATCCAATATATTCTTCAGCCAGCAATTCCACTCTTTCCCTTTGTAAGTAAGAAACGCCATCATTATTCTGAAGGGTCTTTGGGGGAGAGTGGAGGCTGAGGGCTTGAAGGGATCCAGTCAGTGTGAGGCTCTTCCAGGTCATTCGCCTCAGTGACGGTGTGAAAGGGGCTCCTGGGGGGCGGAGGGAGAAGGAGGCCCAATTCTGTCTCTGACCCAGAGAAAGGAAAAGTTGACTCCCTCCTGAGGACCGGCCCCCACCCGCATCAATGGTCGACTCCCCCAGCCTTCCCCTGGGTCCTCCTTTCCCCCCTCCCGTCCAACGTCCCCACCAGCAGCAGCAACAGGCGGAGCCCATGGTGGCTTCCCACAAGAGGGGAGAAGTGGAAGTGGGAGGGGGGCTTGACAGGGGTACTTCGGGGTTGGCTTCTAAGGGATCCGTTTCGCCAATGGGAAGCCTCCCTTCTGTTGACGCATCTGTCCCCAGGCCGAATTTCTCCCTGCGGAGAAAGGGGAGTCTAAGACTCTCCTCCCTGACCTATGACTATCATTAAGTGTTGTACCTTATGATTCTTGACCAAGGTATCTTTTCTTTTATGTACACTGAGAGCCTGTGCACCAAGACAAATTTCTTGTGTGTCCAATCACACTTGGCCAATAAAGAATTCTGTTCTGTTCTATTGTATTGTGTGCGAGTTGCAGAGAAGAAGAGACGATCCCCAAAGGACGGAAGCGGCATCCCCTCCGCGTGACTTTCTGCAAGTCGCCGTTTGCCCCAGGACCCGGGGAGGCCCACGATCTCCGCCTGGCTTCTCCTGGATGCCACTTGCACAGCTCGCTCCGGGCAGAGGCTGTCCTGCAAAGCCTCCAAAGCTGCCCCCACAGCCGCGATTCCACCCCAGGTGCCAGCAGAGGGAGCGCTCTTGGCTGCCGACTGACTAGCCCGCTGCGCATGCGCAATTCCGTCTGCGTGGTTGGGCAATTCCGGCTGAGAGTTGTTCCCAGGGAATCCGGTGGGGGCGGGAAGACGGGATCCCGTCACTCAGATCCACCCCAGGGGAGGGAAGGACAGTGGAGAGAGCGGGAAAGCCGCCCCATAACTGCTCTTGGCAGTGCATGGGGGAGATCCAAGAAGGGGGAAGGAGATAAGGAAGCCTAAAGGAACCCCCTGCTCACGTTTCCTTCAGATTCAGATTCCTGGAAGGATCTTTGGAGAGCCGGCGGTGCCAGGGGCTGGAAGATCCCTTCTGAGCCTGGCAGAGAAGAGGAGAAGCAGGAAGAGCTGCAGGTCAGAGCAGCTTCTTTCGGGAAATACGAAGGGATCGTCTCCTGCTTGAAGTCTTCCATTTCTCCCTGATGGAGTTTTGGAGGTTAAGAATGTGGGGAGATATCTAGAGAAACTCATTAACGAAATTGTTCTTGCGTTCTTGGAAAGAGTAGCTCATTTGGAGCGATTCCCCCATTCATCTCATCCATCACCACTGATGGACACAAGGGTTTTGTGGGCAGAAAATAAAATGCAGATCTTCTTTTGTCCTGTCCTCTTAACTGGTCTTCTCCACTTATATTTCAGGTTCTGAAATTCTTCCAGGAATGGGGAGGAATTGGGTGGATCTCACAAATCTTTCTACTGATTTTTCTTTCAGAGGGATCCCCAAGGATAAAAGTCAAGGTCAGGATACCTCACTAGGTAAGGGCAGACTGTTCTACTCGATTGGAGACTTTCTAGGAAGATTCTAGTTATCCTTAATTCTCTGTGTCTTCTCATGTCTTAGTCGTTGGACTTAGTAGAAAGTGACCCAATAAGAAAGGTAGAACTCCCTCTTCAAGCTAGAAGACTTAAGGCACACAAAGGAATTCCCTCCCTTCAGAGCAAGGCTGTAGTTGGCCTTTTGCAGAAGACCGACTCTTGTAGTTGCATTCTGGCTCCTCCTCCATCCTGACAGATTTCTCTTTGTTTTTTGGCCTTCTTTAGCCCTTCCTTAAGAGATAATTTTGACTAAGTTCCTACACAGATCCCTATGGCACCATTTCCAACACCACCTGTCCTTGCAGGCATGTTTCCTGGGTTGCTGGAATATCACTAATTTCTCTGGTTGCAAACTGCAGAGAGTGGGGGGAGAATTTACAGCGATTGAGCAAATGCTTTGGTTGCCAAGAGTATAAACTTCCACCTGTTGTTCCAAAAGGTTAGGAGAACAGTCTAACTGAGGTTTGTTCTTCAGCATGTGGTGGGTTTGGTCTTCTTTTATTCTTGGTTCCCATGATGGAGCCTGTGAAAGGCAGATATTTGAAGAGAGAAAAATGGAGGTTTCCTGGGCAGGACAGGAAGAAATCTTAAATTGTGCCTTCAAGCTGGAAAAGATGAAGTTGAACCCTTTCCTGTTTCCATCCTGTCTCTCTCCTTCCCAGTGGACAAAATGAAGTCACCGTTGTTCACTGAATCATCTCCTTCTATTGGTGGAGCTGAAAGAGCCGCTGGATTCCTGACTCAGGTAGGAAGGAAGAGATTAGCAGTTTATATGGGGGAGGAGTAGGAGACCTCTGGTTTCCTTTGAGGTCTCAACCTATAGTACTGCTATTCCTGAGCAAAGCACAACAAGGAAATTACAAATTTAAATTTACAATCAGTCAGACTAGGCCCATCTCTCAACTATGTTTTGGAGATGTGTGGAATTCCTTAGTGGTTTTATAATTGTGGTTTCAAAAATGCCACATGGCAGTTCATGTTACCTGTCCCAAATAAAGCAGAAAAGACACATGAATAGTTATGCTTAATCTACTTTATTGTAAGTATAATTTTGCTTTCCTATCGTTGTGGAAAGGGATACAAAGGGAAAAGCAAAAATTGCTTTGTATATCATCTACATCTTGATGCCTGGAAGTGCCTCCCTAGTATTTTCATGAATGTTCGTGAGTACTTTTTTTTTCAATTTAACTTTTTTATTAGTTTATCGAAATATAAATATAAAATACAAAGAAGATCCTGACTACTCCCACCTATTGGCCTTCCGGAAAGCGGTGAAGACCTGGCTTTTCCGGCAGGCCTGGGGCCATTGATCTTGCTGTTGCAATCTTGCGAGATCCGGCCATGAATGGTGTACATAGGCTTTTAACGTTTTTTAAATGTTTTTATAATGTTTTTTAATAATTTTCCTATGTTCTTTGTTGTATTATTTTCCCAGAGTCCCATGGGAGTTGGGCGGCATAGAAATTTGATAAATTAAATTAAAGAAAAAAACATAGAAAAGTAAGAAGAGAGGAAGGGGAAACGAGGGGGTATCGTGTAAGGGAGGGGGAAAAAGCCATAAACTTACGACTCTCTTTGGCAGAGTCGAAAGTAGCAACATTACAACCACATCTTTTTGCTTTTACACAACAATATGTACAAGCCATTTCTATAATTCTCATATTTTCAAATCTAGTCCATAATATTTTACCATAATATTTCAGCATTACTTAAAGAACTGGCAGACCTGTGTGTACTTGTTTTAAAAATACAAAACTAACTTAAAACTTTCTAGCTGTACATAAATCAATTTTTTTTAAAAAAATCCATCCTAATTAATTAAACCATATTTAAGTCACTCCCTCCAGTTTATCTTCATAGAATAGAGTCTTTTTCTTCTTGGGAGAGGCTATTTTGTCTCCTTTCCTGAAGACGTTCTCAGCTTTACTTATACCCATAAAAAAGTCCCAGAGTTGTTCTGTTAGACATTGTAAATCTGAAGCAAATCTTCCCTGATTAAATTTTCCCTCACTGAAATAGCTATCGTGTCTTTTTTTCTTAAAAAATCTACTTGATACACTTGTTTCAGTTGCACTGGGAGGGTTGAACTCACATCATCATCATAAGAAGAGCTGAAGTCAGATTTATATTCTGAGGTTACAGTTAGGTTGTTTGCATTCAGAGGTGGGGTTCACTTACTTTCCCTACTGGTTCACAAATGTGAGCACGCGCTGAATCCCACCTCTGTTTGCATTATCTGGTGTTTGTAAAGTTGACACAGTAGGTTGATAATTTTCTACACCCAGTTGTCTTTCTTGTTCTATTTTAATATCTATAGGATTAATATATTTTGGTTGATTCACAAAATGACGAATCTTCTCCAAGGACTGATCAAGAATCTGTTTTATAACTGACACCAAGTTAGAATTAGGCATCCTCATGGCTCCCTCTAGTGTTCAGACACTGTTATTTATTTATTCATTTAATTATTTCTTTCTTTTCTCAGCCAATCCGAACCCTTAAATATAGGCAGATTTCAACCACCCACAACAAAACAATACAGAGCAACTAATTATTTTAAAACTAAAGTAAAAGTAAAAAAAATGATTGCTCTGGGGTGGGAGTTAAGATTTTGAATTGTGATTGTTCTGGGGTGGGGTGGGGTGGCGGTGAGGATTTTGCATTATGATTGCTCTGGGGTGTGTGGGAGTTTGGATTTTGCATCCACAATTCCCACCCCAGAGCAACCACAGTTACTTCACTAACCTGCTTTCCAGCTCTGTTCTCAGCCACCTGGAAGCCATCCTTGCATTGGATCTTCAGGCCTGCCACTCCACATGCAGGGGAACAAAAGTTTGTGGGACTAAAAAAAAAAATGAATCAAACTTTCCAACTTCTCAGGGAAAAAAAGATCTCCCAAAGTTGGGAAGTCTGATTGAACTTTTTTACCAGTAGTCCCACAATCTTCTTTTGTTACCCTGCATGCGGTGATGGAGATGCAGGTTGGTGAAGGGATGCTTTGGGGAAGCGAGGGGAGCTGGGCAGGAGCTGGAAAGCAGGTGGCAAGGAAAATCCTCCAAGGGCTCCAGACAACATGGTGGAACATGAGTGGTGGCAAGCAAAGCCCTGCTGGCTGCCACCACCGGGTTATACTGGAAAGGGGCTGCTCCGGCTGCCGCCGCCTCACTCTGCCAGTATCACTCTGCAGGCCCGACAGCCAAGGATAATGTTGGAGCTTCCTCCTCTGTCCCCCTATCGCCTCGCTTAATCGCCGCACTACTGGTGCATCACTTACCCTCCTGCTTCATTGTGGTGGCGAGCAAGCAGAAGAAGCTTCATTTTCCACCCACCCACTTCCTCTCGCTTCATCCATTGTGGCTGCAAAAAAAATAAAGCCCTGGTGCTTATTTTGGCAACCAAAAAAATATAAGACCAGATCTTATTTTTGGGGAAACACTGTATTAAAGCCACAGCTTCTATCCTTATATTTCAAACAAAAAGAGTATTCCATGCTTCCTTATTTTGGCTGCCTCTAGCAATCCTCTCCCTGTTATTTTATAATAAAGAAGAACTGTCAAAAATGGCGTTCAAAAATGGGTGGTAAGTTGTAACTAAAATGAGCCTCTATAGCTTGTAAAGGAGTCTCATAAATTGTTTAAGAAATGAATGACACAGTTTATTGTCTGGCTCTTTTATCCAACAATGTGGTTTTGACCCTGCCCCCAGCTTCAGCTCACCAGTTATCTTGGAAACTCAGCTTCTAAAATTTCTTGCAGGCTGTTGCTGTTATCGGAGAATCTTGAGGGATGATTCTGGGACTTTCCTTAACCTTGGAAAGTCAAACAGCTAAAAGGAAGCCTGCTCATTCTGTTGTTAAGTTGGAAAAACGACAGTCCAGGGAGAGGAGATTCTCTGGGAATGTCAGCTGTTGGCCATATCACTCCCTCTTTTTCCCTTCCTCTCTTCTTACTTTTCCATGTTTTTTTTCTTTGTATTTTATAGTTCGATAAACTAATAAAGTTAAATTGAAATCTTCATCAATGTGAGCAAGGCTGACCCTTCAAAGAACCACAAAAGCCATTTGGTTACGATGTCAGACAGAAATCCCACAGAACCTCTTGCAAACATCATGAAATGTTGGGGCCACTGGTAGATGGTTTGTCTAAGGCACTCTGTGCCCCTTGATCAAGGCAGCTTGAGGATATTGAAAGTCAGCAGAGACAGTCATGCACAGATAAAACATGCACTAATTTGCTTTCAGCAGTAGGTTGTGAATTCTGCCCTTTTTATCATATCATGTGTTGGATCCGCCAAGGGAAACGTCCAATCAAGAATTTTCACTTTGGATTTTAGTCCCAAAGGTGCTTTTTCTTTGAAGATGTTTTGCCTCTCATCCAAGAAGCTGAAGAAACTTCTGAAGCACCTTTAGGACAACCATGACCATGGATGACTGAGAATCTCAATAGACATTTGTGCTTTTAGGATTTGTGGATTGAAGGAGATCTTTCAAATTCTATCGAGTCTGCTCACAGGGCTCCTTCCTTCTTTAGGGTCCTGTGTCCTTTGGGGAGGCCATCCATTTCAGCAGTGAAGAGTGGTTGCTGCTTGATCCCAGCCAGAAAGCCCTGCATGAAGAAGTCATGCTGGAAACGTCTAGGATGGTGGCCTCTTTAGGTAAGGGTTCCTCTGGAGGAAAATTTAAGTCAGAGCAAGGTGTCACTAGATTCTTTATTTACAACTTAGATCTATACCTAATTTGTTAACAATTATTTCATCTCTTCTTTTTTTCCTCTTATATTAATTCCAGTCCTCTGGGAAAATGACCAAGAGCCAAATTTAGTGCAAATAATCAAAACCAAAATTCCTGAGGAGACATCCTCAGATAAATGGGGAAGGAGGAAACATGAAAAGAAGCACAATTGGAGAGAAAAATCTTTTGAATGTGTGGAAATTGATTGTTTCCTGACCCGACATGATTCCAAAGAAAATACGGGGAAATGTCAAAGTAGAAAAAGATTCAAAGCAAACCCTAATGCTAGTAACTACTGCAAAACTGGAAAGAGCTTCGGCAGTAATAATCTTACTTCACATAAAATGATCCAGGCAACGGAGAAACCCTACAATGGTGTGGACTGTGGAAAAAGTGTTGGGTGGAAAGGTAATTTAACTTGTCATAAAAAGATCCACACAACAGAAAAATCCTCTAAGTGTCTAGAGTGTGGAAAGAGTTTCAGGTACAGAGAGTGTCTGAAATCCCACAAAAGGATCCATACAGAGGGGAAATCTTATAAATGTGTAGATTGTGGAAAAAGGTACAGTAGGAAGAGTTCCCTTACTTCCCATAAAAGGAGACATACAGGAGAAAAACCCTTTAAATGCATAGAATGTGGGAAGAGCTTCAAAAGTAGTAGTTACCTGATATGTCATAGAAGGATCCATTCAGGGGAAAAACCCTATAAATGTGTAGACTGTGGAAAAACCTTCAGTACAAGCAGTTATTTTACTAAGCATAAATTGATCCATGCAGGAGAGAAACCTTTTAAATGCATAGATTATGGGAAGAGCTTTAGGCAAAGCGGTGTGCTTTTTTCCCATAAACGGGTCCATACAGGAGAAAAACCTTATAAATGCGTGGACTATGGAAAGAGTTTCCGTGTAAAGAGTTCTCTTACTTCTCATAAACGGATCCACACAGGAGAAAAACCCTATAAATGCCTAGACTGTGGGAAGGGCTTCAGCCAAAGCAGTAGCCTTGTTTCCCATAAACGAGTCCACACAGGAGAAAAACCCTATATATGCATGGAGTGTGGAAAGAGCTACAAAAACAGCAGTTACCTGAACCTCCATAAACAGCTCCACACGGGAGAAGAACCTTATATATGTCTGGAGTGTGGAAAGATCTTCACTATCAAAACTTCTCTTATTTATCATGAAAGGATCCACACAGGAGAGAAACCCTATACATGCCTGGAGTGTGGAAAGAGCTTCACTATCAAGACTTCTCTTACTTCTCATATAAGGACCCACAGAGGAGAGAAACCTTATAAATATATAGAGTGTGGGAAGAACTTCAGCCAAAGGAAACAACTTATTTTACATAATAGGATCCATACAGGAGAAAAACCCTATACATGCATGGAGTGTGCAAAGAGCTTCAGTGTAAAGAGTGCTCTTGCTTCTCATAAACGGGTCCACACAGGAGAAAAACCCTATAAATGCCTAGACTGTGGGAAGAGCTTCAGAACTAGTAGTTCCCTGATGTGCCACAATAGAATCCATACAGGAGAAAAACCTTATAAATGCCTGGAATGTGGGAAAAGCTTCAGATTAAAAAGTCACCTTACTTCCCATCAGAGGATCCACTTCGGAGGGAAATAGAAATATACGGAATGTGGAAGTTTTTGTAAAAAGAGGATGCTTCTCAAGAAAGAATCCACACTGGATGGAAAAATATCTTGTAGAAAGCAGTTGTTTCCCTTATTAATATGATCCACATCAAGGCTGCAAACAGGACGGGACGGTGATCCCTTTAGGGAGTGAAGTGTCCTTAATTTGTATAAAAAGATCCACTCTGATAAGAAACCATCTATAAAGATATGAAGTGTAAAAAGAATAACATCTGTGAAAAATGTGAACAGTCTTCTTTCAGAGTATCGCCATAGGAGCAACTGAATAAATATATGGATTTTGGGAAGCTCCGAGGATAGATTTTTAAAATTCCAGATATATTATCTATTCAGTTAAGATCTGCTAAACAATTGTCCCTCTCATTGCTCCAAAATCTCACAACCTCTGCTTGGTCACAAACTGCTCTATTTAGGCAGAATCGACATCTGAAGTGAGTCTGGGATCAGCCTTCAGGCTTTGTGAAAAGCTGGTTTTATGCAAAGGAAGGGAAAATGGATGTGTGTATATTCACTTTAGCTCTAATTGTGTTGAAGATACTGGCCGCCTTTAAACATGTGGCAAGGTATTTAAGCTTTATTTTTTCAGATACTGTATGTGCAGAAGTTTGGTTGCAAGTGAAAATTTCTCCCAAATATTTATATGTACAGACAGAGGCATAGAATCAAAATCTCGTGAAATATTAGTGCTGTTTTATAAAGTTTTAGTAAGTCCACACCTGGAATACTGCAAGTAATTTAGGTCACCAGACTAGAAAAAAGGTGTTGAGACTTTGGATAGTTTGGAGAAGAACAACTAAGGTGAACAAAGGCCTGGGAACTAAAACATACGAAGAACGGTTGCAGGATTTGGGTATGACTAGTCAACCTAGATTTCAACCTAGAAATAAGGAGAAATTTTTGGACAGAACAATTAACAAGTGGAACAGCTTGCTTTCAGAAGTTGTGAGACCTTCATCACTGGAAGCTTTTAAGAAAAGACTGGACAGCCATCTATCAGAAATGTTGTATGGTCTCTTTGGGCAGGGGGTTGGATTAGATGACCTACAAGGTTCCTTCCAACTTTGTTTATCTAGTCTAGTGAAATGAAGGACTTGGGGTGACATGATAGCAGTATTCCAATATTTGAGGGGCTGCCACAAAGAGGAGGGGGTTGATTTATTTTCCAAAGCACCAGAAGGCAAAGCAGGAAAAAATGGATGGAAAGTCATCAAGGAGAGAAACAACCTGGAATTAAGGAGAACCTTCCTAACAGTGAGAACAATTAACCAGTGGAAACACTTGTCTTCAGAAATCATGGATGCTTCATCACTGGAGGTTTTAAAGAAGAGACTGGACAATCTCTTGTCTGAAATGGTATAGGGCAGTGATGGCTAACCTTTTTGCCGTTGTGTGGCAAAAGCGTGGGGAGTGTGGGGGGTCATGTGCGAGTGTGCCCCTATCCATAATTCAATGCGCCCCATGCAGGCGCGCAACCCCCCCAGGCTCCCCCCACTTTCGGTATGTGATGGCACAGTGGGCCTGCAAGGCCTGTTTTTTGACCTCCCCAGGCTCCAGATGCTTTCTTTGAGCCTGGAGAGGGTGAAAACTGCCTTCCCCACCCCCCGGAGGACCTCTGGAGGCCAGCAACAGCCTGTTTGATGACTTCCGGTAGGACCAGAAGTCCCGTTTTTCACCCTTCCCGGGCTCCAGGGGTTTTCTAGGAGCCTGGGGAGGGCGAGAACGGGCCTTCCCCATCCCTCCAGAGGTCAAAAACGGCTCATTTGCTGACTTCTGGTGGGCCCAGAAGGCCTGAAAATCAGATGCATGCATCAAAGCTGAGCTAGGGCAATGCACAGAGCCCATCAATACGGCTCTGCGTGCCACCTGTGGCATGTGTCATAGGTTCCCCATCATGGGTATAGGGTCTTCTGCTTGAGGAGGGGGCTGCTCTAGAAGACCTCTAAGGTCTCTTCCAGGTCCGTTCTGTTCTGTTCCATTCTCCCAACTGAAAGGGACTGAAAGGATCCATTCAGGGGAAAAACCCTATAAATGTGTGGAAATTGCACCAGTGCACAGAATGTGGGAAGAACTTTACATTAAAAAATCACCTTAGTTCCCGTAAGAGGATCTACACAGGAGGGAAATAGAAATGTACGGAACGGGTTTTTGTGAAAACAGGATGCTTCTCAAGAAAGAATCCACAGAGGGTGGAAAAATATCCTGTGGAAAGCAATCAACTTATTTACCTTATTAATATGATCCGGACCAGGACTACATACAGGGTGGGAGGGAGATCTCTTTAGGGATTGCAGTATCCTTAATTTGTGATATGAAACCATCTAAAGATAAGGAGTGTAAAAAGAATTACATCTTCTTTCAGAAGATTGCTGTAGGAGCAACTGAATAAATGGATTGATTTTGGGAAGCTCCTAGCTAGGATAAAGTTCTTAAATCAAAAGATATTACCTATTCAGTTAAGGTGTCACTCAAGAAAAACTGTTAAAACAATTGCCCCTCTCTTTACTCCAAAAGATCACAACCTCTGTTTGGTCAAGCTGCTTTATCTTGTAATTATTTTTTTATCTGAACTGAGTCTGGGATCAGCCCTCCAGGCTTTGTGAAGAGGTAGTGTATACAAGAAAAACAGAGCAAGGCAAGGATGCATTTGATCCATAACAAGCTGAGGGCCAATGCGATAGACATCAATATCACAGTCAGTTCAATCAAAACACCAGAGGGCAGGATAAGAAGCAACAGATGGAAACTACTCAAGGGGAGAAACAACCTCGAATTAAAGAGAAACTTCCTAACAGTGAGGACAATGAACCAATAGAACAACTTGCTTTCAGACGTTGGGTGCTTCATCAGTGGAGGTTTTTCAGTCACTTGTCTGAAACAGTATATGTTCTCCTTGAGCAGTGGGCTAGACTTGGAAGGCCTCCAAGATCTCATCCAGTTCAGTCTAGTCTAGCCTCTCTACTCTACTCTACTCTACTCTATTCACCCAGCTGAAAGGGACTTTAAAAATGGTTTTATTGATTCAACAGTGTACCATATGTGCAATATTTTTTTAAAAAATGTTTTTAATTTCTTGATTTAAATTATTCATTGTTCAGTTTCTCAGATTAATCATTACCGTATTTTCTATTTCTCAAGATTTTCAAATGCCCCTTTACTGCCTGTTTATCATTTTCTGATACCAAGTTCATCAGAAAGATCAATCATGGTTGACATGTCAGGTTGCTATGGTTTTGGAGAAAACTTTTACTAGCATGATTGTGACCGTACTTTTTATCTTAATATATTTCTTAAACACATTTCCTCATTATTAATCACCTTTCTCATTTTGAGAAAGGTCAATAAATTATTGGAAACAGTTGCTGCGCAATTCAAAGATGCCCTACTTTACACACATTGAACGATAAAACTAAATGAAGACACCAGATGAATACGTAGGAGGGGGAGAGTGAAATAAAAGGTTAGAAAGTGCTAGAAGGGGGTGGAGTGAGTTCAGATCTGACTCAGTTTCACGTTGTACAATGATGCATTGAAAACCATGGAATGAGAAAAGCATTAGCAAGGTAGGTTTATCTATGAAAGAAGCAAACGAGAGACATTGTAGCCTACAAAACGTGGGAACATTCCTCATTATAAAATCTTGGCATTTTTAGTAATATTTTCCCAATTATATAATTTTACACCTGTGGAGATAATCCATTCTCTTCTTCCTTGCACCAGAGGACTCAAAGGGGAACCAGAAAATTTCAGCCTTTTGCCTCTTTCTGCAACTTGGAAGGTATTTTTAGCCTTTAAAGGTTTGTACTTGTGGGGAGGTCCAGGCAGCGTCTACAGATATTTTCTCATTCAATACCATTAATGTATTAATGGAATAAATCCATCCAATATATTCTTCAGCCAGCAATTCCACTCTTTCCCTTTGTAAGTAAGAAACGCCATCATTATTCTGAAGGGTCTTTGGGGGAGAGTGGAGGCTGAGGGCTTGAAGGGATCCAGTCAGTGTGAGGCTCTTCCAGGTCATTCGCCTCAGTGACGGTGTGAAAGGGGCTCCTGGGGGGCGGAGGGAGAAGGAGGCCCAATTCTGTCTCTGACCCAGAGAAAGGAAAAGTTGACTCCCTCCTGAGGACCACAAAGACCCCCCACCCCCGATGGTGGCTTTTCCTCAGATCCGTGTCTAGTTGTCTCTCCGCTCTTCCCGCAAGAATAGGCTCCGCCCACCCCTCTCGGAACCCTTTCCTGCTGCTTCTGGGAGTCACACTGGGAGGGGCGTGGCCAAGAGGAAAGGGGAGGAGTCTCGCAAGCTCCCATTCCGCTCACGTCTTCCGTGGGGGAGGGGGGTGTCCCCAGTCCCCTTCCTTCCCCGGCCCCCACCAGCATCAATGGTCCACTCCCCCAGCCTTCCCCTGGGTCCTCCTTTCCCCCCTTCCGTCCAACGTCCCCACCAGCAGCAGCAACAGGCGGAGCCCATGGTGGTTTCCCACAAGAGGGGAGAAGTGGAAGTGGGAGGGGGGCTTGACAGGGGTACTTCGGGGTTGGCTTCTAAGGGATCCGTTTCGCCAATGGGAAGCCTCCCTTCTGTTGA
>WNWU01014725.1:0-28519 GCA_012654045.1 Ptyas mucosa | reverse complement strand
AAGAGAAGAGAAGAGAAGAGAAGAGAAGAGAAGAGAAGAGAAGAGAATGCAATGTTGCAGGATAACTCTGCCCATAGCCTGGAGTTCAATCTTGACAAGCTCAAGGTTGACTCAGCCTTCCATCCTTCCAAGGTCGGTAAAATGAGGACCCAGATTGTTAGGGACAATATGCTGACACTATACACTGCCCAGAGACTATTGTAAAGTTTAAGTGCTATTGCTTTTGCTATTAGATTTGAGGCTCAGATTAAATCGAACTGAGCATTTTGAGTTCTTAACAGTTACTGCATTATTCTAGGTTATTTTATGACACTTTCAGGAAATAGGAAACAACAATATGACATAACTTATATTTTTCAACTAAATGTGAGGTAGTATCCAGATAATGGTTTCTCCCTGAACTGTTATGCTGTGCCAGCTCTCCAACTAATATATTATAGGTACCATTTTCCATTGGCTTATCTACCTAAGATCCTCTTTCTTTCTTTCTAATTCTCAGAAGACTGTCTGGACAAGTTTCTGCAGCTTTCTTGGAAAGGTTTTCAGAAGTGTTTTACCATTTCCTCCTTCCTGGGCTGAGAGAGACAGACTGGCCCAAAGTCATCCAGTTGACTTTTGCCTTGGCAGGACTAGAACATATGGTCTCCTGGTTCCTAATCTTCTGGCTTTATGACTTAACCACAACACCAAACTTCTTAAGTAGAAGTAGAGCGAGACTATCAGTTTGGTTTGAAGGCTCATGTGTGAATGGAACTCCTAGCCTTATATTATACTGACAGATGAATATGGCATAGGGACGCGGTGGCTCAGTCGCTAAGACGCTGAGCTTGTCGATCGAAAGGTCAGCAGTTCAGTGGTTTGAATCCCTAGTGCTGCATAACGGGGTGAGCTCCCGTTACTTGTCCCAGCTTCTGCCAACCTAGCAGTTCGAAAGCACATAAAAAATGCAAGTAGAAAAATAGGGACCACCTTTGGTGGGAAGCTAACAGCGTTTGGCGTTTAGTCATAACAGCCACATGACCACGGAGACGTCTTCGGACAGCGCTGGGTCTTTGGCTTTGAGACAGAGATGAGCACCGCCTCCTAGAATCGGGAACAACTAGCACATATGTGCGAGGGGAAACTTTACCTTTACCTAAGCGGTCACTTCCAGGAAGTTGGTAGTTATTCATTTTAAGTCATTTTCTAATAGAACATACTAAATATATGTACAACCTGACCCATTTTAAAGAGGAGTGATTTATAACAACTAACTCACCTTTGTGGCTTCTTGAAAAGGTCAGGTGTTATGTTAACCAATTGGGAAATATGATTCTTTCTAATTCTGCATCTGTAGTTGATTCTCTCTGTCGGTCTGTCTTTGTGTATGTTTCTTCCAGACATTTCTGCTACAAATATAAATTCACAATCCTATCTTGGTATTCCTGGTGGACACAGCACTTTCCTGAACTCATTTTCTTTTCAGCAGAGCTGGTCTCAGTTGGGAACCCAAAATATCTGGAATTAATAAATCAATCACTTGTTTAAAGTTCACCTAGATGTTTTCTTCAAAAAAAAAAAAAACCCCAGCAAAGAACTTAGTTTCCAAAGGATTTAGAACAGCAGATTACAAAAACAGCAGACAATTTATTGGTTGATTTAAAAAAAAATGTTTTTTTTTAATTAAAGTAGGATCATCCTTCATTTTACACTTGAACAGGTTTGCATTCAAAATGTGCAAGTTGTCTATGTCCAGATGAAGCTGTACATTGTATTGTGTTTTTTGTGTGGCTGCTTTTAAAATGTATGCAGAAAATTCAGCTGGTGTTGGCTAGACTATCAGTTGGATTTTTTCCCCCAGAACGGTAACAATGTTTGAATTTAAACTTGCTTTCAGAGAGTTCTCTAGTATAGATAATCAATGAACCTGGTTTTAAAATGCAACTTTCTTCATCATTCCTGAATTAGTTACGCTTAATGCTTGCATTTGAAGAGGTGTTCCCATTGTGGGATCCTTGGTGCTCTCTGAGCTTTGGGGGGTGGGGGGTGGATTTGCAGATATTTCATTACCCAAATAGGCAACATCATCAGTATTACAAGGGAGTGGGGTTTTGCTCTAGCGCTGATGATGCTACCTGGTCTGGTAATAAAACATGTTCAAGAAAAGCACCAGGAGAGCACCAAGGATCCCACAGTTCAACCCTGAGCTACAAATATTCTCTTTTATTGTTTCCATCCTTCAGGACTGCATTCACTACTAGTGCTAGTGTTAGCTTTCTTATTTTAGCTTAGTGTGTTGTGGGAATGCAGTCACTGAGATATGACATAGCACAGTGAATACGGCCAATTCTGACTTGTCCAACAAACTGTGGATAGAATGAAAATTGCAGGTTGTGACATTTTCCTTACTCAAAATGGTGGTCAAAATAAATTGCAGAGAACGTAACAGTACACAAACACATAAACACATACGCAAACACTGATTCACATGTTAGAGGTTGCCTACTCCTGGCTTAGAAATTCTAAATTTTATTTAGCATATGTCATTCAGAGTCATGATTATATGTGTTGGGCAGCAATATAAATCTTCCGAATAAATACTGGTAACTCCAGATAATGAAAATATCCATTATGTGAGATGCATTTCCAGGCAGCAAAGAAATATTTGATAATTACCCTGCTTGTTCTACTATATCTTCAAATCTCTTGGCCCCATCTGGCAGTCTCCAGATGTTTTGGGACCACAATTTGAAGACTTTCACGGTTTTATACTGCCAGCACATCTGGTGGGTGTCAAATTAGGGATTTTAATAAATTAGGGTTTGCTTATTGCCCTGCGTAAGTCTTCATTCACGAGAATTGATAACCTAAAGACAGTTGCTATCTGATTGTATATGTACACGTTGCATTTTTGTTACCCATTCATTTGTGTATTCCTCCGCCATAGAAAATACAGCAGTATTTCATCAAATAAAGCAGCATTCCAGAACAATTAGTTGCCCAAGACCTAAAATAAAATTTAAGTAACTTTCCAAACAATATTAACAGGAAAATTATTTTGTGTGAATAAGCATTGCACTATATACATGTAGTCCTCGACATATGACCACAATTGAGCCCACAATTTATGTTGCTAAGCGACACATTTGTTAAGTGAGTTTTGTCCCATTTTGTGACCTTTCTTGCCACAATTGGTTAAGTGAATCACTGCAATAGTTAAATTAATAACAGGGTTGTGAAATGAATCTGGCTACCCCATTACTCAGAAGGTTGCAAAAGTTGATCACACGACACTGGGACACTACAATGGTATAAATACATGCCAGTTGCCAAGTGTATGAATTTTGATCACATGACCATGGGGATGCTGCAATGGTCATAAGTGTGAATAACTGTTATAAATCACTTGTTTCTGTGTCATTGTAACTTTGGTCATTAAACCAATGGCTGTAAATTGTGGACTTATCTGTATACAGCAGCTCCTATACAAGATTATTACTCTCTCAAACCAGTGAAAGAGCATGTGGCACAGTGGTTAGAGTGCAGTACTGCAGGCTACTTCTGCTGATCACTAGCTGCCAGCAGTTTGGCAGATCAAATCCCACCAGGCTTAAGGTTGACTCAGCCTTCCATCCTTCCGAGGTGGATAAAATGAGGACCCAGATTGTTGGGGGCAATAGGCTGACACTGTAAATCACTTAGAGAGGGCTGTAAAGCACTGTGAAGCGGTATATAAGTCTAAGTGCTATTGCTATGGCAAGGAAGGAAGGACCTCATTTTTCAAGCACCCACAGCCAGTGGTCCTAACTGCAGACTGAGTACTTGGTGAAAATGGTCATGGAAGACCATGACAGACCATGAGAATGGTCATGGAAGGCCATGTGGGAAGTATTGTTGTAGGCTTTTCTCTGTAAGAAAGGACAGAGAAATGAAAAACAAAGGACAAATGATTCTAAATGAGATTTAAGTTTAGGAACAAAATTATTGAAGAAGTATCTCCCTGAGGGAAAACAAATAGTTCCCATTCACTCAATCCTCTTTGTATTTATCCTCCTCCCTGGGGGATATATGGCTCTCATACAAGAATGTTGTTAGAAGAATGACCTATTTATTAACATATTTCTGAGTTTGTAGAAAAGTTGTCTTTTGTCCAGTTCCTGGTGAGCTGAAAGAGTGAATTTTTTCAATCTGTCCCTTTTTCCATCCATCAAGTGAGCACAAATAGTATTTGTACTTCCCTTCTAGATAAGTAACAGCAACAACGATAGAGCAATATGTTAAACTTGTATGCCACCCAACTCTCAGTGACTTCGGGTGGTTCACAACAATCAAAGAAAGAATAGTAAATACCAGTAAAAGATAACAATGAAAGATGGCCAATGTGATGGAGTGAGATGGAGACTGGGTTTTATTGTTGTTTTTCTTTTTTCTGTTTTAATTAATCCCTGTGACCTACTTTATTTGATTAATGTAATGTAAAATGGTTTGTAGAAAAGAACTTTTGGTCCAGAAAAATGTTACTAAAGCTGCAAGGTCTTAATGCATAATACCAAAATCTTCTTTAGAGAAAAAGAATGCCATGATTAGGTTGCTGGAATGTGCTGGGAAGGATTCAGTTCTAATGTTATTACTGGAGGTTGCTGGGGCTGGAGGGCGGGCAGCGGGGTGAAGGGAGTGCGAGCATGTGGCAGGGATGAAAAGTCCTAGACCACTGTCAGAATCCAGGTTGTAAGTCTCCCCCCCTTTTTGGGGGGGTTGGACAGAAATTTGGTTAAGCAACTTGGTTGTGAGTCAAGGACCACCTGTAGTACACCTACAAAATTTTTTACAATTTGGCTAGCGTAAGTCATTTGCATTGCTTTTTTCCAAAGCTGAATTTTCTCCCCAGGATTTCTAGACATTATTTCCCCTTGCATCTCTAGACATGCATATGAATGCATTTCACATATCCCTGCAAATGCATCCTTGCAAATAATCAAGACCTATACAATCTGCTTCCTAAGATATATTATAAACTACCCACAATGGTACATAGGATAGCTCTGTGTGTTTTGAAGTATGTTGTTTTGCTTAAATCATCATATTGATTCTTTAATAGCTAAGCATTTGGCTCTATTTGAGCTAAAGCACTGCAACCCAAAGTGATTGTAGCAGTCTCGGAGAAGAACATTGTTTGATATATGCCACCTCTCCACAATGCAGGTTTTTCTATAATAGTTTTTTTTTTAAAGCATTGAATGCTGCATCTGGCTGCTAATGATACAATTTCCCTTCTCTCTCTCCAGTACAAATTGTTTTTGTGAGAGCCTGCATCTGCTCACCACATTTCAAAAAGGATATAGTAAAGCTGAACGGGAGCCAAAAAAGGCATCTAAAATGTACAGAGAATTCAAACACATTCTTTGCAAGAAGACGCCAGTAGGTTAGAGATGCTTCAGTTTTGAAAAATGGCAATGAGGGGCAGGGAAGATGATTGATGTGCATAAAAATCATGCACAGCATATGAATAGGCAGAACATTTTATTTTTGACACTTTTCTTTTGTAGCATTTGGCTTTTAGCACTCTGCAACCTTCAGTAAGTTAATTTTTTTTAAAAAAATTCATCATACTGTTTTATAAATTGTGCCATGTATCAAATATTGAAAAAAAACAAATATTTTCTCTCTCTTTTTAAAATAAAAAGCAAGCATCCCGATAAAACAATATTCATATAGATTATGACTTGTATTAGATTCTGGATGAAATGTGAAAAGAAAGAGCATGGTACCGATTATGGCTGTGTTTACATGACTTTGGTTAGTTAAGATGTAGCAGATGCGTTTTTCAGGTTTGCTTAGGTTTTTTATTTACACAACCTAATATAATTCTCTCCTTGATGCTGGGAAAACTCATATGGCTGTGCAAATGTTGCTTAGGGCTTTGTGTGCATGTGCATGGCTGAAGAATTACGCAACCCTGGATGATTTGATCAAGTTACACAGTTCAGTGCTTTGTCCAAACTCAGTCCATCAACCTTAACTAAATCTCAACCACCTATGGACATCAATGCTTAATCACCCAAGGTACGTATGTATGTATGAAGGCAACCATAGAGATGCTAGAATTGTGTGAATTATTGGCAGGAACATTGTTTGGTGGTTTATTACAATCATTTTGAAAACCACCTTGTGTTGTCTGAACGTGTGTTTATGCATGCAAAATACTTGCTGTGAAGTCTTTGTTGCTGTCTGAGTTTGGTCATTTTCCTGCAGACATTTCATGACCCAACTGGGTAACATCATCAATAAAACGTCTGCAAGCAAACAACCAGCACCAAGCACCCTATTGTTCAACCCTGAGCTACAAATGGTCTCTTCTGTTGGAAAAGTGCCAAGAGCTTTGGTGGGGTTGACAATTCCAGCAGAACTGTCATCTGTACAGGTACACAAATCCACAGATAATAATAAGGAGAGGCTTTTCTAGAGTGGTTGTGCCAAAGCATCAGGAGCATACGACACCTTGATATTTCCTGCAGTGAGTTGGAAAAGGCATTTTGCTCACTTTCCCAAGCACCTGTCAGAATGGTTCACACAACCCCAACAAGTCCCCTTAAACTGTGGGAAGAAAAGATCGTCCAGGCTGCAAATTAACATTTTATATTTTTGCTTTGTGGATTTTTTTGCAGCTCACTTGGCAGGTTGTTGGTTGGTTGGTTTATTATTATTATTTTTATGAAAAACCACAGTGCAGCTTGGCAGAACACTGTAATTCATGCAGTTTTTTGAGAAGTGAAAGTACAAAAACCTCAAATGGTTTATTTTCTGTACTGAACTTTGATGGAACATTCCCCACCGATAGATTGTATGACCCTCTGCGTGCTACCTAATCTCACAGAGCTGTGCATAAACCGTTAGAAAAGATAGGTGATAGGTTGCAGAGCAGACCCTCTCTGAAAACGGTGCAAGACATCATCAGTTTCCATCAGCAGCCAATGTGTGACAATGTGCCTTCTTTTTGAATTTCCTTACTTTTGGAACACATCAGAAAACATAACCTTGAGTCCTTCTTCTTATTTCTCTGTAATTCTTTAAATCAGGGGTCTCCAACCTTGGCAACTTTAAGACTTGCGGACTTCAACTCCCAAAATTTTGGGAGTTGAAGTTCGTAAGTCTTAAAATTGCCAAGGTTGGAGACCCCTGATTTAAATGGCATTAGAATGAATCAGAACAATGCTGGGTTGCTCCCGGTTCAGCCGAGCCGGTAGTGGTGACGATGTGACGTCACCAAACCGGTTCTCTTTGACTGGGAGATGGGTCCTCCCATCCGTCCCCGCCCTATTCCTATCTTTATTTCTTGTTGTTTCGCCCAGCTGATAGGCGCGGCAGAGTGGCTTGCCGCACCTCAGCTGGGCAGAAACCTTAATGCGCTTGCATGGAGCGCAAGTTTGGCGATTGCGCTCAAAATGCGTGCGCGAAGAGAACCGATGGTAACACTGGTTGGAACCCACCACTGAGTCAGAGCTGTCTGCAGGTAGTCCTTGGGTTAAGGCTATTTGTTCAATGACCATTCAGTTATGATGGGACTAAATGAAGGTAACATTTCAATGGGTCTGCAAAATTGGGCCTGCCTGTGGCATCCACCTGCCTGCCTGCGGCACCAGTGCATTTACCTGCACTCCGTAGCACCTTCCCAAAGGACCCACCTGCCTCTGCTTTGTAGTACCTGCCTATGGCACTTGCTTACCTGGCGTTCTCACCTGAAGCTCTCACCCACCGGCCTGCTTGCCTGGAACGCCTGCCTCTTCTTGCTTAATGACTTGTACCGTTCTGGGTTGCAGTACCAATTGGGATTAGCAAAAGCACTTAGACTTATATACCGCTTCATAGTGCTTTTACAGCCTTCTCTAAGTGGTTTACAGCATATTGCCCCCAGCAATCTGGGTCCTCATTTTATCCACCTCGGAAAGATGGAAAGCTGAGCCAACCTTGAGTCGGTGAGATTTGAACTGCTGAACTGCAGGTAGGAGTCAGCTGAAGTAGCCTGCAGTACTGCATTCTAACCACTGTGCCACCTCAGCTCTTGCTACGATTTCTGTCACTAAATGGTGCAGTCATGTAATGGCACACTTAATGACTGCATCACTTAGCAGTAGAAATTATGGGGATGGTTGGTGTTGTAACCTGACCACTAACTGCGTTTTAAAAGTTTAGCATAGCTTCAGCAGAAACGGGGGAAATATCCATGGGGAAAATGTGCTTTTTTACACACTCCACAGTGAATCTAAAGGAGACGTTCCTACAAGATATAGATGAAGAAACAGGGGGAAAGATAGATTAAATACATTTGTGGAGGGTAAATTTGTCAAGGGCTTTTAGTTGTTATGGTTGTCTGTAGTCCTCTAGTATTTAAAACTAATGCCTATTAATATTAATCTTTGGTGAACGGGAGTCTTGATGCCCTAGAGGTCTGAGAAGCACCTGGATAAGTGTTGAGGGACATAGGATAAATGTTTTTATTAGGCAATCTCAACATTTATATCTGATAAATAATTGTATTTGTCAAATAACATACATTTGCCTTCATTCGTAACATATATAATTCCCAGGAAATGCAAGTGCATGTATAATAATACTCTTCGTGGTAGAAAAGCAGTAATATATGCACTGTTTATGGCAGTCAAGCCTTTTGAGGAATAAAAGAATGGCAAATATTTAAACGTCTGGTCTAGGAAAATGATATAGATAGCAGGGTTAGCTTGGATTCACATGATGTGTAATTGACAATGCTAAATTTGGTCCAATTCAGGATACCGATAGTTCCTCAACTTATGACCACAATTGAACACTTACACGTGTGCTTTAGGTACTTGGTTCAGAAAAGGTTAGCCATCACTGGGATAAGGGCATTGCACACCAGAACAACTAGACACAAGGGTAGTTTTCTTCCCCAGTGCCATCATGCTGCTAAATAACTAGTTTCCACAACAGTGTCAAACTATCTAGGAAAGCAGTATTACCATCATTATTCTCATCTTTCCTATTACCTATCTCCTTATCTTCTTATGAGTATAACTGTTGTTTGTATCTTACGATTTATATTGGTTTATTTAGTATCCTAGTATGATTTATGTTGATTGCTTATTTAGTATCCTATTTTTACGATGACTACGATCATGATTTATCACTTATTGCTTGTATGTACCCTGAGAGCTTATGCACCGGAGACAAATTCCTTGTGTGTCCAATCACACGTGGCCAATAAAGAATTCTAAATAAATAAATACTTAGTTTGCGTAATGAAATGTCTGCAAGAAAGCAACCCAGCTCAGAGAGGACCAAAGACTCTTTAGACAGAACATCCCTATTATGCCAGTGATGTATTTCCACACAAGAATCATTGTGGAGATCAAAACTTGTGCTTGAGAAGAAGAAAGGCTCTTTTCAGGTGGCATGCGAAGGAGGCAGTTGAGAAGAGCTGTAGATCAGGAAGAAGGTCCATGCTATCTTATTGATAGCAACTCACAAGTAGAGGATTTTTTTTTCTGACCCTAACAAACAGTAAGATCCTGGGTGGTTTCCAAGTATAAGGTAAAGGTAAAGGTTCTCCTCACACATATGTGCTAGTCGTTCCCGACTCTAGGGGGCGGTGCTCATCTCCGTTTCAAAGCCGAAGAGCCAGCACTGTTGGAAGACATCTCTGTGGTCATGTGGCCGGCATGACTAAACACCAAAGGCACACGGAACGCTGTTACCTTCCCACCAAAGATGGTCCCTATTTTTCTACTTGCATTTTTTACCTGCTTTCGAACTGCTAGGTTGGCAGAAGGTGGGACAAGTAACGGGAACTCACCCCGTTATGCGGCACTAGGGATTCGAACCGCTGAACTGCCAATCTTTTGATTGACAAGCTCAGCATCTTAGCTACTGAGCCACCATGTCCCATTTCCAAGTATACACAATGCTTAGATAAAAAGTGATCATATTCTAAAACCTAAGGAACTCTGACCAACCTCTTTGAAAAGATAAATGGAGAACGTTGTTCACAAGTGTACTGCGGGTATGGTGGTAGTGGTGGTGGGTTCCCATAATATCATACAGGTAATTCTCGACTTATGACCACAATTCAACCCAACATTTCCGTTGCAAAGCGAGACAGTTATTAATTGAGTTTTGCCCCATTTGACAATCTTTCTTGCCACGGTTGTTAAGCGGAGTGGTTCACTTAGTAACACGGTTGTTTAGTCAACCTGGCTTCCCTCTTGACTTTGCTTGTCAGAAGATTGCAAAAGGCGGGGGGGTGGGGGTGGTTTCACAGGACTCTGGGACATTGCAACCGTCATAAACACGAGTCAGTTGCCAATGGCCATAAGTGTAAAAAAACGTTCATGAGTCCCTTTTTATTAGTGCCGTTGTAAATTTGAACGGTCACTAAAACAAACTGTTGTAAGTCGAGGACCATGTCTGGATCTTCCGTATGCAAACTTTATTGATATCCTTTCTCTTCAGCTAATACATTTCAGCTATTGCATTTGAAAAGCGGAATTTTTCCGCCGAGGTGGCGCAGTGGTTAAAGTGCAGTACTGCAGCTACTTCAGCTGACTGCTAGTTCAGCAGATCAGCGGATCAAATCTCACCGGCTCAAGATTTGACTCAGCCTTCCATCTTTCCGAGGTGGGTAAAATGAGGACCCAGATTGTTGGGGGCAATATGCTATTTAGTATACTGTCTTTGGTGTAAGCTGCCCAGAGTCCTTGGAGAGTGGGCGGCATAGAAATATGACAAACAAACAAACAAACAAACAAACAAACAAACAAACAAACTAGAGAGAGCTTTTTTCTAGAGCCTCTGAACAAATCTTGGTCTACCTGCAGCTCAAATGCAAAGTCATTTTGCAAGCCCATCTGTGGCCAGATTTCTCACGATTTGATGGCCGGTGGGTTTTGTTTTTTCTGTCGTCATAACCGAACAGCTTGAAATGAATTAGCTTCTTGCAGAGAGAACATACTTAGTTTCCCCAGCCTGAGATCTTCACTTAACATACCACAGTAATCTACTGTTCATTGTGCAGATATGGTGGTGATTCTGGTCATATGGCATTAGCAGCTGTAAGTAAGTAGCCGTGGGGATTTACAAAAGAACCAAAGAGCATTGAGTTTGAACAGTGGTGCTTGTGTGCTTAAATGAGCAAATGTGCTTTATATTAGCATCTGGCATTAAGAGGCTTCCTTGTGAGATTTCAGCAAATAAGGGAAATAAGTTGAGGCCTAGGTTGATTAAACCCAGATATTATAGCTTGTAAAATCTTGACTATAGCTTTGCACTTTGCTGAAAGACAGCCATTTGTGGTTTATTCAGTAAGGTATGATGAAAAATATATACGAGTACCATGTTGGTCTTTTGCTTTCTGTCCCAAAGGTGCTTTTTTCAAGAGGCAACTGGACTTTCTGGTATTTCTTTGAAGACGTTTCGCTTCTCATCCAAGAAGCTTCTTCAGCTCTGACTGAATGGTGGGGAATATGCAAGTCAGAGCTGAAGAAGCTTCTTGGACGAGAAGCGAAATGTCTTCAAAGAAAAACCAGAAAGTCCAGTTGCCTCTTGAAAAAAGCACCTTTGGGACAACCATGACCTGGATGACTGAGAATCTCCATAGACATCTTTTGCTTTCTGTTATTCCTCAACTTATGACCACAGTAGGGACCAGAAAATTCATCATTAAGCACGGTAGTTGTTAAGTGGAGCATTATGTGATCCAGCCTAATTTTTTTGCTGCGGTTGTTAAACAAATCACCATGACTGTTAAGCAAGATATCGTGTGACTGCAGCTTGTGACTTTTTCTGCTTGCTGGGAACATCACACATGGCGATCCCTTATAACTTCTCTTGTAAACTTACTACAGGTAAGTCCTGGACTTATGATCATTCATTTAGTGCCTGTGTTCATGACAGTACTGAAAAAAGTGATTTTATAAGGGAAGCTTTTATTCAACCACAGAAAAATGGAACTGGTGCAAAGTTAATCTGAATTTGATTTAGTGGATTTGAGTGCATTTATTTTGGCACATTTTGTGCTATGAAATTAGAGGCAAGGTAGTTGTTATGTTTTCTGTTTGGGAAAAAAATAATATCTATGTTACTGGTGGGGACCAAGGGACACACTCAATGTTCTTGGGCTTGAGATAGGATTGAAGTTTGGGAAATGGAAGGGTAGATTTTGAGCAGAAAATTTGGAGGGTGGTTGACCTTTGCTGATTTTGGAAAAGGTTAGCAGGAATGGACCCAGTTAGGGTTTTGTGGTTTCCACAGTTGAAAAAGTAACACATACATAGAGCTTAATAATTGGACAAGCAAACGTTTTAATTGCTTTTAGTTACTGCTTCTTTTCGAGCCAAATATAAATCTGACTGCAGTGTGACTTTGAGAGATGGCAATAGCTGAGAAGTATCATGAGAATATAAATGTTATAAAAATCAGTCTAACAATGTTGGATTGAAATGATGGAAATAAATGTATAAATGAACTTTTCCAGCATCTGTTAAATGGACATCTGTTATTTTATTAGAAAATGTATGTTGCCAGATAATTAATGAAAGCTAATAAGATGGTATTGCTTGTTTTTCTTTTAAATCTACTAAAGGAAAAAAAATACGGCAAGAGCTCGGATTAAATTATTTATTTAATCCATTTGTGTAATATGTTTGGACCTGAGAGATGACAAAGAAGAATTTATTCCCAGTGGAAACTGGGAATGGAGGCAGGATCGGGAGAAAAAATAGTCTGCCCTGAAGACATAAAAATGGCGGAAAGACACATGTAACCTGTGAAGGGTTACATATGATAAAGAGCAGGGGTGTCAAACTCAAGGCCCGTGGGCCAAATCCGTCCTCTGGGGTGCTTAGATATGATCCATGGGGTCACCCTGGAAACAGCCAAGGACCAGCCCGTAGTGCCTCTCCCAGCAAAAACAGAGCTCAGAAGGCCTGTTTTTGTCTGCAATGGTCTCCTGCAGCCTTTTGCCAGTAAAAATGGAGCTTGAGAGGGCCACGTGTGGCCCCCCTGAACTCAGTTTTCGCTGGCAGGGGGCTACAGGAGGCCATTGCGGATGAAAACAGACGCCGAGCTGGCCACGCCCCTTGGCCCCCTGGTCATCCCCCCCCCCCAGCCCTCAAGATCAAACACAATCCTGATGCGATTTCCTTCAATGAAAGAGGTAGTACAGTGGTCTAAAGCACCCTGTTATTAACACCAGCTGCCTGCAATTATTGCAGGTTCGAATCTCACCAGGCTCAGCCTTCCATCCTTTCTAAGGTAGGTAAATTGAGGACCCAGTTTGTGGGGGCAATAAGCTGATTTTGTATAAATATACAAAAGTATGAAGGCTATTGCTTAGCGCATTGTAAGCCGCCCTGAGTCTCCGGAGAAGGGCGGCATATAAATCAAATTTTAAAAAAAATCAAGTTTGACACTCCTGATATAGAGTATTTCAGAATTTTCTGTTTCATTGTGCAATGCACTATTTTTCAGCCTTGGTAACGTTATGATGTGTGGACTGCGAGGCTGGTTAGGGAATTCTGAGAGGGAAAGTTGCCAAGTTTGATAAACAATGGCTTAGGGCTATATTTGGAGGTCTGGGACTCTGGGACTCTCTAACCGAGAGGTTTGGGGCCTGAATGGAGACCTGAGGCTAAAGGTTATTCACCTTTGATGAATATATAGTGTTTGCTAAATCTATACTATCCAGAATTCAGTCTAGACAATGCTGATACTCATTTGAGATGATGTCTTTTGTTGATGGAGAAGCCTCTGCTGTAAATGCAGAGCACTTGGAGATCAATCCTTGAGAATTTATTACAGGTAGTCCTTGTTTAATGACCGGTTGCTTAGCAAGGATTCAAAGTTACAAAGGAACCACTCCACCACCCCACAAAGGTATTTGTTCACTTTTAAGGCCAGTTGCAGCCTTCCACAGTCACGTGATTGAGAATTATGATGGTTTTTGCTGGTTTTGGGGCTTTTCAGCTAGTTTCTGCAAAAAAAATAATACATTGATTAGCTTTACAACTGTATTTATTTTAAGCCATGTTTGCATTATAACTGCCATGTTCACCATTCAAGCATTCACTTCATGACCCCAGAGAAGAAGTCGTAAAATTGGGTTAGTCACATGGAAGCCTTGACTTAATATTGTCATGACTTATGATGGAAATTCTGCACTCCATTACCATTACAATTGTAATGTAATTGTACATTACAATTACAAAGACTACAATAAGTAGTCTTAAGTCAAAGACGAAGGTGGTTTCCATGTTCCAATTTTGATATCTCAAAAAAACTTTGGCCATAACCTAGGAGAGTATATCATAGTGGTAGACCAAAGGCTTAGTTTATACACTTTCATGAACTTGTCCTTCTTTGTCTCACAAATTGCTTTGTTTGCTTGTCTGACATTTTTACATATTATTTTTAAGCTGCCTAGACCAGGGTCTCCAACCTTGGCAACTTTAAGACTCCCAGAGTTGAAGTCCACAAGTCTTAAAGTTGCCAAGGCTGGAGACCCCTGGCCTAGACTAGCCCTACAGCAAGATAGACAGCAAATAAATTTAACAAATAAATCATATCCATACACACCTGCAGAGCAGTGCTGTAATATGTTGTTACTATTGAGTTTGATTGAGATATGCGGGCGTTCAGAATGATTAACAAGAACAAAGTATAAAACAAATTAATTAATGATAAAAGAAATATTAGAAGGAAACACATATAAATCAAAAACCCACTTTCCATTTCTATTCATAGCAAAAAAGCTGTAGATAGATAAAGTGACAGGACTTTAAATGTGCAATCAATCAGAACGCCCTTTGAAAGAATACAGGTAGTCCTTGACTTGAGACCAAAACTTTTGTTGGTAAGTGAGACATTTGTTAAGTGAATTTTGTCCCATTAAATTTTACGACCTTTCTTGCCATAATTGTTAAGCAAATCACTGCCGTTGTTAAATTAGTAACATGGTTGTTAAGTGAATCTCCATTGACTTTGCTTGTCAGAAGATTGCAAAAAGGGATCACATGACCCGGGACACTGCAACCGTTATAAATCTGAGTCAGTTGCCAAGAGTCTTGAGTTTTCATTACGTGACACTGGAGATGCTGCAACGGTCGTAAGTGTGAAAAATGGTCATAAGTCCCCTTTTTTCAGTGCCGTTGTAACTTCGAACGGTTACTAAACAAACTATTGTAAGTCGGTTGGGACTACCTGTATATGAGATAAATTTTCCTTGGAGAAAAACAGATGATATGGATATTTTACCAAAATGGGAAGAAATAGGTGGATTTAAACATGATATGTAGGTGGGTATGTTTGGGAATAAAAAAGTTTGATATTATAAATGTGTTCCATTTATTTACGCGCACTTGTGCCATGTTGAGCATATTAATTTATTGGAGTGCATTTAGGGGAAGATTGCAGTCTGTTCTTTTTAATTCAATAATAACAATTTTTCATTTGGATAACACCTGCAATTTTTGGCACTGTACTTAGTTCAGGATTCAGTCTCCTCTCTCTCTATACAGGAGCCTCTTTGAGGTATTATTTAATGAACAAATTGGCTTTTTTGAGCCGCCTAATGAAATTTTGCTGCATAGTTACAGGTGCCTATTCTTTAGTTCCACTGTTGAGGCGTCTGATGCAGAGGGCAAAACCATTGTAATGGCAGGATGCCTCCGAAAACCTTTTCAGCAAAATTGCATTGAATGCTCAATTCTGAGTTATTACAAGCATTAAAAGAAAATAGCATAGCTTTAGTGATTCGTGAGGGAAAAATACCATTAAAAAAAAAAAACTTACACCAGCTGGGCAAAAATACTCCAGGACCCTGGTCCAGAGGTGAAATCCAGCAGGTTCTGACAGGTTCTGGAGAACTGGTAACAGAAATTTTGAGCAGTTCAGAGAACCAGCAAATACCACCTCTGGCTGGCCCCAGAGTGGGGTGGGAATGGGGATTTTGCAGTATCCTTCCCTTGGAGTGGGGTGGGAATGGAGATTCTGCAGTATTTATTTATTTATTTATTTATTTATTTATTTATTTATTTATTTATTATATTTATATACCGTCTTTCTCCCATAGGACTCAAGGCGGTGTACATTTTAAAAGATCATTCACATGTTCATGTTTAGCCCCGCCTGTTGGAACATCAGGGTCTTGAGGGCACGGCGGAAAGCACGGAGATCAGGGATATTCCGTATCTCTGGGGGCAGTTCATTCCAAAGGGTTGGAGCCCTCACAGAGAAGGCCCTCCCCCTGGGAGTCGCCAGTCGGCATGATTTGACTGACGGTACCCTGAGTAGTCCCTCCCTGTGAGAACGAACTGGTCGGTGGGAGGCTATTGGTGGCAAAAGACGGTCTCGTAGGTACCCAGGTCCTAAGCCATAGAGCGCTTTAAAAGTGATGACTAACACCTTGAATTGCACCCGGAAGACCACCGGGAGCCAGTGCAGCTCGCGCAGAGAGGTGTTACATGGGCGTAATGAGTTGCGCCCATAATCACCCGCGCGGCTACATTCTGGACCAGCTGGAGCCTGCGGGTGCTCTTCAAGGAGAGCCCCATGTAGAGAGCATTACAGTAGTCCATACGGGAGGTGACTAGGGCATGAGTGACTGTACGCAAGGCATCCTGATCCAGAAAGGGACGCAACTGGCGGATCAGGTGAACCTGATAAAAGGCCCCCCTGGCCACAGCCGTCATGTGCTCTTCTAAAGATAGCTGTGAATCCAGGAGGACACCTAAGTTGTGAGCCCTCTCTGTGGGAAGTAAGGTCTCATCCCCAATTGTCAGTGATGGTACCAGCTGACTATACCGGGATGCCGGAAGCCACAGCCACTCGGTCTTGAAGAGGTCTTGGAGTATCCTTCCCCTGCCATGCCCACCAAGCCACGCTCACAGAACCGGTAGTAAAAATATTTGGATTTCACCACTGCTCTGGTCAGAAAAGAAGTGTCACAAAGAGAAAAAGACCACAACGAGGCCAGACAATTCAGTCATGAATCTGTAGCTCAAGTCATTCTCGAGATGGTGAATGAAGTCCACTAAATGTTACTGATGTCAACTTGCATTTAACATTGAAGGGCTAAAGGGAATGGCTGCTTTCCTCAGCTCTGAAAATATCAAGATCATTAGTTCTGTAATTTGACTTGTGCCATGAGTTGTACTCAGAGGCTTTGTACACCTAGCAATCATTCATGGACAAAAATATGAGCAAGTGTGACATGCCTGGAGGCAGGTAGCACATAGAAGAAGGTCAAGACTTGTTCTCTGTCATGCAAGAAGAACATAGAATAATGGACAAAAATATTTTTGTTTATTCATTTATTTATTAATCGAATTTACATAGCCACTCAACTCGCCAAAAGCGAGCCTGGGGGTAGATAATAATCAGATAACAGCAACAAATAGAATTAGAATTCTTTATTGGCCAAGTGTGATTAGGCACAGAAGGAATTTGTCTCCGGTGCATAAGCCCTCAGTGTACATACAACAATAGTGATAGATCATTATCATAGTTATTGTAAAAATACATTCATCATAAAACATTAGGTACAACACTTAGTCATAGTCATGGATACTAAATTAGCAATCAGCATAAAGCATACTAGGATGCTAAGTAAACGATATAAATTGTAAGATATAAGCATAGATATAAAAAAGATATAAAATATAAAAATCCAAATTAATACAGGTCTACCTAGGCTGGTGATTGACCCAAAATCACCCAGCCAGCTATCTTGCTTAAGGTGAGACTAGAACTCACAGTGTCCTGGTTTCTAGGCTATTACCGTAGCCACTTAGGCATTGGGCATTGCTGTTGATAGAAAGAAAACTGTGTCCTTTATAGCCAACACTTTTGGCCAACCACTTTGGATAGAATCACTGGATGCGAACAGTACAAACTTTAAATTATTTCATCACATTACGGTTTCATTCAAAAGAACCAAGCGGACAACTATAGGCGTTCTTAAATGCACATGGAATACTAAGTTGGGATCCTGTTCAGAGAACAGGCATTATTAATTATAGCAGATGAACCACTACTCATCCTGCATAGCTAGACTGGAGTACTGTAAATGCTGGAAGTGGTGTTCTGGTCATATTAGTATAGGAGAATCAAGTGGATAAGCACAAAGGGTAGTATATCATCACTGCCCCTTGTTCTTGTTGCCTATCAATATATGATTAAATTAATTTAGGGGTGGAGAATTGTGGTGGGTGGGAGTGTGTTTGGGGATTGTTATGTGTGTTGGACCTGGTCTTGAGGTATTAAGTGAATTTCGTTGTATGGGTATACTCTGTATACACGTACAATGACAATAACATTATTTATTTATTTATGGAGGTAAGCATTAGATTAAAAACTGAGGATCCTGTGACAAAGGGAAAAATGCTGGAGATCAAAATCTATAGGTCTCTCTCTCCCCCTCTCCCTCTCCCTCTCCCTCCCTCCCTCCCTCCCTCTCTCCCTCCTTCCCCCTCTCTCTCTCACTCCCCCCTCCCCCAATTTGGATATAAATGTGCCCTATTTTGCTCACCAATGCACACACTTACACACACATTAGACTAGACTAGACTAGACTAGACTAGACTAGACTAGACTAGACTAGACTAGACTAGACTAGAATAGAATAGAATAGAATAGAATAGAATAGAATAGAATAACAGGTTCTTTTCAAATCAACTGCCTCTACGAATTGTCTTGGACAATTCCTAAGGAGTTGAACAAATCTCCAAACAACAATTTCTGGTTGAACCAAGAGACCCCATAGATTGCATTGCTTCCAAACTCCATCAAAGAGCCGTGGTGACTCAGTGTTAGAATACAGTATTGCAGGCAAACTCTGCCCACAGCCTGGAGTTCAATCCTCACCAGCTCAAGGTTGACTTAGTCTTCCATCTTTCCAAGGTTGGTGAAATTTAGAATAACAGAGTTGGAAAGGGCCTTGTAGGTCTTCTAAGCCAACTCCCTGCTTAGGCAGGAAACCCTATACCACTTCAGACAAATGGTTATCCAATCTCTTCTTAAACAGTTCTTCCGGTGTTGGAATTTTTACAACTTCTGGAGGCAAAACTGATTAATTGTTTTAACTGTCAGGAAGTTTTTCCTTAGTTCTAAGTTGCTTCTCTCCTTGATTAGTTTCCACCCATTGCTTCTTGTCCTGCCGTCAGGTGCTTTGGAGAATAGTTTGACTCCCTCTTCTCTGGGGCAGCCCCTGAGATATTGGAACACTGCTATCATGTCACCCCTAGTCCTTCTTTTCATTTCTTATGCCTGCATGGATTCATGCATAGACCTGGATATAAAAAGTCTTGTTGTCTCCATAGATGTTGCAGATGCTTAGCTTACTGTGGGTGAGAGTGGAGGTTCAGGAGATGAGAGATGGATGTCTTGAAAAACCTTCAAAACTGTGCAAGAAAGAGGCATTGCAAACCATTTGATGGTGCAGAGGTTGTCTCTTCACCTTTTTCATTTCAAATACTGCCTGTTGTGGCTTTTGCTCGTGAGGTGCTGTTTCATATTTCACCTCTTGAAGCCTTGTGGGAAAGGAAGAAATAAATAAAACTTTTAGGAAGGAAAAGCAATAGAAGGCCCTCCAGTTCATGTCTGACACACGAGATTTATTGGGATGGGTGGCCCGTGAAAGGAAACGTTTGTTAAATGGAAACATAAGGCATTTGTATTAGCAGCAAAAGTCTCAAGACTCATTATCTATAAAAGTGATTATATGTGATCTGGGATTTTACAGTATTTTGCATCAGGTCCCCATTTAAACTTATACTGAATAATTCAAAGGTTCCATTAAACGATTTCTCATATTTTGATTCCAAAATGTCAGAAAGTACTTCTTATTTGCCTTCTTCCGTGTCTAATTTTGTTCTTCCGCTCTTCCTAGTCCTTCGAGTTTGTAGCATTAAGCAATTTATATCTGGCATCGTTTGTGTCAAAACAACTGTGAACAGACACAGGAATGTGGATGTCTAGATTGGTAAACCATGAAGAGCTCTCACTTTTAATTTGAGGGGGTGGGCTAGTTTATTGTAATGAGTTCACTTTAATGAGGAATGCTTCTTCCAATATCTTTTACCTCTCCCTTTATACTCCTTTGAAATATACAATTAGGAAGATTCTTTCCTTCCATTTCCTTTAGGGTAGAAGAAAGGATTCTAACTTGCATTTTATCAAAATGCAAGTATGAATTACCGTACTTTTCGGAGTATAAAACGCACTCCCCCCCAAAAAAAGGGTGGAAATGTTGGTGTGTCTTATACATTGAATACAGCCATTTTGGGCCTCCTGACACCCTATCCTGCGTGTCCAATTTTTGCCAAAAACAGGCCCATTTTTCATAAAAATGAGATGCACAGAAGGTTTGGGAGGCCTGCAGAGAGCTCCTGGGGACTGGGGAGGTCAAAAACACGATGCGTGGGGGGTTTGGGAGGCCAAAAATTCCCAACCCCCCCACGCGTCATGTTTTTCCTCTCCCCAGCCTTCAGGAGCACTCTGAAGGCCTCCCAAACCCTCTGCACACCCCATTTTTGCAAAAAACAGGCCCGTTTTTGGCCTCCCAAACCCACCACGAACTACGTTTTTGTCCTCCCTGGCCCCCAGGAGCACTCTGTAGGCCTCCCAAACCCTCTGTGCGTCCCGTTTTTGTGAAAAATGGCCTGTTTTCCACAAAAATGGAATGCACAGAGGGTTTGGGAGGCGTGCAGAGTGTCCCTGGGGGCTGGGGAGGGCAAAAACTGGGTGCGTGAAGGCCAAAAACTATTTTTTTTCTTGTTTTCTTCTTCAAAATCTTGGTGTGTCTTATACTGTGGTGCGTTTTATAGTCCGAAAAATACGGTATATGTAGAACATAAAAATGACTTGGTGCATCTTATGAATGAGTGGAATGAAGGGGTGTGAGAAGAGCATTATCTTTCACAGGGTGGAGTGCAATCATACCTTTGGGGCAATGATGTTCCATAAAGAAAGGGCCACCACTGAGAAGTTCATTTTTCATGGTCCCACCAGATATGCACCCCTAATCGATGGGACCTGAAACACGCCTTGCCTTCCCATCTTGGTGGTAGGTTGAGTGGATGTAGTAGTATATGAAGCACAAGCTATCAACATTGCTTTTATACTGGATTGGGGAGAAATTCCAGGTTTCTGAAGAATCCTTGTTCTTTCTTTAAAAACTGGGATGGTAAAAGGAGATTCAAGAGCTACGTCGAATGCAAACCGAGCTTACGCTTGGTTTTTCAGATTTGTTAATAACTGGCATTCTTTTCTAGTTACCATGGATTTGCTGTGCTAACAGCACAGAGAATAAAGGGCTCACCCAATAAGATTCAAGCAGCCTTACTGCAATGATTTGCAGATACCTCTCTGGAAGGTGCCAATTTGGAGAAGACCTAGCCTATGTCATGGATTTTTGCTTAAATGGCTGTTAGCAGATGCAATCCATTGCTCAAGTCCATAAAAGGCATGCACAAATTGTTACTCCTGAAAAATGGATGGATCACACCTAAAATGGCCAGGTGTTTTAGTACAGGTTGGAGGAAAATGGAACTTTTTGGAATTCCATGTCTCTGGAATGGATTGTTTTGCAAATCTCTGTCTTAGAGATTTGCCATATGCATGAAAATCTCTTCTGTTCCCCCCCTTCCCCCAATGCTAGTTCTCCTTGTTAGCTGTCTGGGTCAACAAAACTGGCTCATTTTTCACTTACAGCTGTAAATTAGAGTCCGTGCAGAATGACTCCTAGCAACAGCCTCCTGTTGTGATTCCATATTTTGCTATTAAAGCTGTTAGAAATCCTGAATTCTAGTTGCATTTAAGCCAATCCTTTATTCAACCTCATTTTCAAAAATGTGGTTGGTTGGATGTTTTTCTCATGTTTTTAGTTTTTTTTTTCTTTTGCCTTTATAATAATGATGTTTTCAGTTCAGCTTTCACTTTACTGTAAAGTTTCTCTTATATATGTTTATGTCTTCCTTTCCCTTTTCTTTGTTTTCACTTTTTGTTTTTGTTACCTACTTAATTAAACATTGCAATTATCAAAAACTTTGTTGCTCACGGCTAACAATTCTCTAGGTTTTGCTTTTCATGATAGGCGTACTTGAACACATTTATTGGCTGCAGTAGTCTTTTTAAAAACGAGTGTTCTACATTTTTCTGTATGCAGCTGAATAATCTGCCGCTTGACAAACAATAGTTGCTTTGTTATTTTTATTTTTTTTACCTTGTACTTACTTTCTCTCTCATTCAGGGTCTGAAAATAGGAACTTGCTGCTTATGATGGAAAAACAAACCTTTTCGATTCTAGAAATATTTCACTTCCGTTTCCATTTTCTCTGGTGTACTTTGGCCTTCCTTGACCAGATAGAAATATCCTTCAGATGGCACTCATAAGATCTTTATGCCAAAGTCTTTTGTCCATTCCCATCTTGAGAAATCTTCTTTGCCCTCTAAACTGGTGTGAAAGAGCCAGGGGTGGGCTTCAAAAATTTTAGCAAGGGGTTCTCTGCCTGATTGCTAGGTGGGTGTGGCCATGGTGGGTGGGTGTGGCCTAGTCAGCCTCCTGTACCACGATGGGTGGGTGGGGTGTTTTTGCCCTCCCCGGGCTCCGGAGGCTTTCTTTCGGTCTCCGGGTGGGCAAAAACAGCCTCCCCAGGCTCCGGAGGCCCCCTGGAGACCAGAAACAGGGCCATTTCCGGCCTTTCCGAATTTCTGGTAGACCTGTTTTTCACCCTCCCTGAGCCTCCGTGCACGCCCTGCAGTTACCTGCATCCAAAATGGGCCGCTTGGGGACTCCTGGGAGGGCAGGGTGGGATGGGCAGGGACAGCCAGGAGAGGGATCTGGGGGTTCTCCAAACTGCACAGAATCTTAGCTAGGGGTTCTCCCGAACCCCTGCGAACTCCCAGCAGCCCTCCCCTGTAAAGGGCGCATTTAAGACATTGGTTTGGGTGTTGTCTTTCTCTCTGTACTAGTGGCTGGCCCTGTACTTTTATACATTATCAAGGCAATCATTTTTTTTTCCTTGCAGAATTTGCCTATTATAGTCACCTAGGCAACCTGACCAATTTGAGATGAGCAGGGTCAAAATGGATCACCCAACCGGTATTCTTGAAACAGACGTTGTTGATTTTTGAACTTTACATTGCAATTTCATTTGGAAAAGAGATTTGGATTCGGTCATGAACTTGGTCAACTGATGTGTGTGTGTTTGTGTGAATATTTAGCTTAAATTTTGTGAGAGTCAGTGGCAATTAGGATATTGGACCACACCCCAGTTACATGCCATCCAAAATGTACTTTATGTAAAGCTATTGGAAAAGAGAATTAAAGTATCCTAAAACCATTGAAAATGAAACAGGGCTTCTGTTTTTAAAGCGGTCGCCATTTCGGAAGGCAGCCAAAATAAATCTGAGAAATCCCATGTGTGAAATAGTGCTCTTATGAAGCATTGTTTGGATTCGGTTAAAATATCTGGTTTGGGCTCTCTTTAATTTTCTCGTGTTTTGTTTTTTCTCAGGATCCCGCAGGCATCTTTGAACTGGTTGAACTGGTTGGCAATGGGACTTACGGGCAAGTGTATAAGGTAAGATTTATGTAACTTCTGTATGCATGGGTTTATATGCAAAACATTCCTTTGCTTACCCTTCTTTTACTATTTTGGGATTCTGAATTATTAATTCATGAAGTTCTTTCCGTTTTCTTCAAGCTTTCTTACAACCTCCTGCAACGGTATAAAATGGTGAAAGGGAACACGACAGTGTCTGTTCTTCTTTGCATAATTTAGCAAATAAGCAAACTTCAAGAAGATGGGGAAAAAAGGTTCTTAAATTGATGCGATACACTATGGCTGATTCTTGATAGTTTAATTTGCTGGATCCCAACGGAGGCAGCCCAAATGTTTCTGAAAAGAGTGAAAAATAAAGCAGTAGGACAATCTTCAACTAACATAAAGATCACCTTCTGAGTTGAGAAACTCTCACAGCTTTCCAGCTAGTGTGAGGAAACCTGTAGTATGACTTATCCCCTTCTAGTCCTCTCACCTTTAACCCTTATCAGAAGACAAAGGTGACTCTTCTACGGTATGAGGAAAGCAGATCCTCAGGACTACCAGCTTGAGTAAGTGTGAAGGTGTTAATGTAGCTTTGTCAAACTGGTAGGCTTTTAGAATATCCATCTCCATGGCCAGCCAGTTGACAATAATGAGTTTGTAATCCAGTGCTGCTAGGGGGTGTTGCATGGCAGAAGCCAGGGTTAACAATTACTCTACATGCAATCTGGTAATTTCAGTTGATAAGATGCTGAGATTGTATTTCACGGTCACTGTCAATTTAATTACGAGTGCAGTTGCAACAGGGAGGATACTTTGACTTGCTTCAAGTGAGAGGCTTTGTGAAACTATTAAAGGTTGATGATTATTTTTTTTTTACTTGTTTAATTGCTTGTTTGTTTTTATGATTACAAGAAGTGCTGTTTTTATGATGGGCCTCAAGCATCATTTCTTGGGCTGTGCCGTCCTTTATAATCTCTTGAAAAATCTTGCCTTTCACACATTGCTATCCTTATATCTCTTGGACTATAACCACATGGTCCTATATATTGTATAGGTAGACTTTGCTTAACGATGCTAACTGGGATTCTCCATCCCATCAATAAGCAGTATAATTTCAAAGCACAATATCACATCATTGTGCCAACTTAACAACGGTAGTCCGAGCAGTCCAAATTAGAGTTGTTATTTATTTATTTATTTATTTTATCAAACTTTTATACCGCCCTTCTCCTTTCGGACTCAGGGCGGTGAACAGCCAAAATGAAACAGTTGTAGATAAAAGTTAAAATAGTTTTAAAATAGATTATATAAAGTTTGGCCCATTAATTTAAAATATTCCAATTTAAGATCAATGTCAATTTAAAACCAAGATAAAATCAGGCCTCACCAAAAGGTGAGTTTTCAAGGCCTGATGAAAAGTCCGAAGGTCTGGGATCACTCGTATCTCTGGGGGTAGATCGTTCCAGAAGGTGGGTGCCACCACAGAGAAGGCTCTCCCCCTGGAGGTCGCCAGCCGGCATTGTCTGGCTGACGGCACCCTGAGGAGGCCCTCTCTGTGGGAGCGAACTGGCCGGTGGGAGGCAATTGGTGGCAGAAGGTGGTCCCGTAAATACCCCGGCCCTAAGCCATGGAGCGCTTTAAAGGTGATCACCAACACCTTGAAGCGCACCCGGAAGTCCACTGGAAGCCAATGCAGCTCGAAAAGGAGAGGAGTCACATGGGAGTGCCCCGTCGCTCCCATAATCCCCCGTGCGGCCGGGGGATTATGTTAGCTGAATCCTACACCTTTGTTAGGCACCATTGATGATCGCCCTCTTCTATTGACTTTGCTTGTTGGACACCAGCACAAATGGTGATCATGTGACCGCAGGATGCTGCAACCATCATAATTGGAAGGTGGTTGCCAAATGCCCAAATCATGCTTACATAACTACAAGGATCTACAACATCCATATTACAAGGATCAGTTCGAAGTCTTCTTGTTCAGCACCATTTAAGCAGTCACTGAAAAACTTGCTAAACCAGTGATGGCTAACCCTTTTGTCATCGCGTGGCAAAAGCGGGGGGAGCGCGGGGTGGGTGGGGTGTCACGTGCGCGTACCCGCACCTATAATTGTATGCACCCAACCCCCATGCATGCGTGCGTGGCCCCCCCCCCAAGCTGACCCCACTTTTGGCATGCGATGGCACAATAGACCCGGTAGGCCCATTTTTCACCCTTCCCCAGGCTCCAGAGGCTTTCTAGGAGCCTGGGGAGGGTGAAAATGGCCTCCCCCCCCCCGGAGGCCCTCCAGAGGCCGGAAACAGCCTGTTTTCTAACTTCTGGTGGGCTCAGAAGGCCCAAAAATCAGCTGGCCCACGGAGCTGAACTCACGTGCCCACCGATATGGCTCGGCATGCCACCTGTGGTGCAGAAAAAAAGTGACTTTGGACCAGTTTTCACATGTAAGACTATTGCAGTATCTCCATGGTTACATAATCAACATTTGGGTGCTTGGCAACTGGCATGTATTTATGACGGTTGCAGTGTCCCGGGGTCATGTGATCACCATTTGTAACCTTCCCAACTGGCAAAGTCAATGGGGAAATCCAGATTTGCACAATAACCACATGATTCACTTAACAACTTTGACAAAAAAGATCATAAAATGGGGTGCAACTGACTTAACAGTTGTCTTGCTTAGCAACAGAAATTTCGAGCTCAATAGTCCTTGTAAGTCAAGAAGTATCTGTACTATATTTGGAGGGAACCAGTTTAAGGAAGGACTGGCGAATAAGGATTTGCAAGCAGAAATTCTGGGTACCCTATTATTTTATTTATCCTTGGGAGATAGGGCATAAAGATAGGAAAGGATAAATTTGAGCATTTACATTGCGTTAAATTATTCTTGTATGTGGTTTTGAAAATGGTGGTGAAGGATTAGCAAATTTGGAAATGGTACAAGTGAACCTGCCATGTTTTTTTGTACTTCTGTATTTGACATGCATAAACACTCACTTTCTTTCTCCTTTCCTGCTCCCCAAATCAAAGGAAAGGGGAAAAAATAGAATTAGCAATAGGAAGGAAATATTTATTCTGAAATCTGCTTTCTCTATTCTTGTACTGCTGTGTGCTCATCTCTTCAATAAGCATGTTCAAAATTTGCCACTGAACCGAGACTGGAACAAAAATTTCTAGATGTTTTTGGAAGTGTGAGTTTCCAAAATAACATCAAACTTTTGCTAAAATTATAATCTGCCAAAAATGTTTTATCACAAGTGATTGGCACAGGAAATACCCCTCCCCCTTACAATGCTGAATTTTGAAACCATTTGCCTTGATTTGCTGAGGCTCAACGCAGAGTGATGTCTAAACGGTTTTGTTCTGTTGACGACATAACTATGGTGTTGACCTAGTTTTAAGTACCTGGTTAATACTAAGAGCTCCCGATGGAAAATGTGACAACATCCTTTTTGAAAGCTTCATGTTTCAAGCAAAAAACACAATAAAAATGTTTACTAATGTTTATATGGTGGTCTTTCTATATTTATTTATTTATTTTCCATTTTACTTCTTGCTGGAGCTTCAACTTATCTAAGTACACTTGAAAAAATCATTTTAAATATCGGAAGCAGTGCATTTATCATTACCAAAAATGTTAAAGGGGTTGTCAAAATATTAATGGGAAAGACAGAAATAGCAATAGCACTTAGACTTATATACCGCTTTACAATGCATTACAGTCCTCTCTAAGGGGTTTACAGAGTCAGCATATTGCCCTCAACAATCTGGGTCCTCATTTTACCCACCTCGGAAGGATGGAAGGCGGAGTCAAGAGCCTGGTGAGATTCAAACTGCCAAATTGCAGGTAGCCGGCAGTGAGCAGAAGTAGCCTATAGTACTGCACTCTAACCACTGTGCCACAAAGGCTCTTGAAATACTTGTATTTTCACAGATAATCTGTGTTTAGTCTTCAACAACCCAGATTAATTGATGTTCAGCAAAAAAAATAAAATAAAAAAATGCTACAGTAATATTAAGGCCTAGCAGCCTATTTGGATATATTGAGTTAAACTCAGAAGTATTTCTCAGGGTTTTTTTCTCTTTTTAATGCTGTCAGGAGACATTTTGAATTCCTTTTGTTTATTTGGCTCTTTATTTATTAAATTGATACAGCTGCTTATCTCACTACCATGACTTATAAGGTTTATAAGATTACAAATTCCCAAAACAGTACAGAAACGACTTTAAAAAATCCACATAAATCATTAAAACGTTAAAGAATAAAACTGTTTAAATCCATTAAAGCACAATCTGCTGGAGAGCACCACTCATTTTCCTATTCATATAGACATTCAGCGGGCTTTCCACCAGTGTCCTTGGATTGGTAAAATTCTAAAATGTGGATTTTTTTTAAAAAAAAGGGTTTTTGCCTGTAGCCATTTTCCCCCAGTGGGAGGGCTCTCCCCATCCCCAGATTTCTAGTAGAGGCAGTTGATTTGAATTGAGCCTGTTATTTTATTCCAGTGATGGCTAACCTTTTTGCCATCGCGTGCCAAAAGTGGGGGGAGCATGGTGGGATCACACGCACGCGTGCCCATATCCATAATTCTATGTGTCCCTCCCCCCCTTCCCCGTGCTCTCCCCGCTTTTGGCACGTGATGGCACGGTGGGCCTGGTAGGCCCATTTTTTGTTCTCTCCAGGCTCCAGAGCCTTTCTAGGAGCCCGGGGAGGGCAAAAACGGCCTCCCCCCCCAAGAGGCCCTCCGGAGGCTGGAAACAGTGTGTTTCCTGACTTCTGGTGGGCCCAAAAAGCCCAAAAATCAGCTGGCCGGCGCACGCATGCATGCCGGAGCTGAGCTCGCGTGCCCACCTGTGGCACCCGTATGGCTCCACGTGCCACCTGTGGCACCCGTGCCATAGGTTTGCCATCACGGTTCTATTCTATTCTATTCTATTCTATTCTATTCTATTCTATTCTATT
>WNWU01014723.1:0-31763 GCA_012654045.1 Ptyas mucosa | reverse complement strand
TCCTTCCTTCCTTCCTTCCTTCCTTCCTTCCTTCCTTCCTTCCTTCCTTCCTATTTTCTTGATTCAGTGCTATTTCCTTTGTTCATGGAACAGTTTTCCTCCTTTCCTGTCAAAAGTGGTGAAATTTTGGACATGATGAGTATCGTTAAGTAGTATTTCTCACATTCTGAGATGCACAGCAGGGACTCAACCAACAGAATAACAGATTTGGAAGGGACCTTGGAGGTCTTCTAGTCCAACCCCTTGCACAAGCAAGAGGCCCTATACCATTTCAGACAAGTGGCAGCGCAGTCTCTTCTTAAAAGGATCCAATGATGGAGCACCCACAGCTTCTGAAGGTAAGTGGTTTCACTGGTTAATTGTTCTCACTGATAGGAAATTTCTCCTCAGTTCTAGGTTACTTCTCTCCTTGATTAGTTTTCATTCATTGTTTCTTGCCTTGCCTTCTGGTACTTTGGAAAATAGGTTGATTTTCTCTTCTTTTGGCAGCCCCTCAAATATTGGAACACTGCTATTTTTTTTTAATTTGATTTATATGCCGCCCTTCTCCGGAGACTCAGGGTGGCTTACAATGCGCTAAGCAATAGCCTTCATACTTTTATATATTTATACAAAGTCAGCTTATTGCCCCCACAAACTGGGTCCTCAATTTACCTACCTTAGAAAGGATGGAAGGCTGAGTCAACCTTGAGCCTTGGTGAGATTCGAACCTGCAATAATTGCAGGCAGCTGGTGTTAATAACAGGGTGCTTTAGACCACTGTACTATCCAAGGCTCTATCATGTACTATCATGTCACACTAATCCTTCTTTTCACTAGATTAGACAAACCCAATTCCTACAACCGTTCTTCATATGTTTTAGCCACCAGCCACCTAATCATCTTTGTTGCTCTTTTCTCTGCACTCTTTCCAATGTTGCAACTTCTTTTTTATCATATGGTGTCCAGAACTGGATGCAGTATTCTAAGCGTGGCCTTACTACTTTATGTCACTTTTCCATCTTTCCTCTTTGGTTTGTCTCATTGCAGAGTTGGGCTTAGTCTGTCTGGATGCTACTAGACTTGGGCAGACCCCCTTTATCCTTTATAGCAGTGATATTTTCAGGTGGAGAAAGTGCACTGACCAATTTCTTTCGGCGATAAGCAAAATTATAGTGCATGGAAGCGGTTTAATTGTGAACAAGGCAATTATTTCCATGGGTGATTACCAGAATCTCCCACAATACTTTCAGTCTATTGCTACTCCAGTCATTGTGGGAAATCTAGACTAACGCCAGCGGAATTGAGCCATTTTTAAAATGATGCCAGAGTGCAATAAGCAGTTGATCCTCTCCCTGTTGACTGATGGTGCTGTTTGTTTACATTGATCTCATGGAATTTACTTGCCATCCCTCTCATTTTCCAGTCTCTCTTGCTAGCGCTGACTAAAATGTTTTCTGCTGCATCTGCAAGCCGGGTGGAAAAGCAAACTACCAAAGGATGTTGAGTGGGGATTAAGTTTGTGAACAGCAGCTGGGTTTGAATGACATAGGCAGTTAAAAGAAGATTATACAAAGTCATATTAGTCTGCCAAGAGCTTATTTCCACAGTATATACATGGAGCAACTATATCTCTGAGTGGCAGTGGGAAAGGAGAAACCTATCATCTTCATGTCCTCCTTGATCTTCCCAGAAGTATATTTGGGGACTATGTTTCAGAAGATATTCTAGACTAGATAGACTTCTGTATAATCCATCCTAGGTACTCAAATTCATGTAGGCCATTAACATAATTATCTGGCTGCTCCATATTTGTGAATGGAATGGAGTCAAGGTAAAGCACTGAACTGGCCAGACTTGCTTTGAGCATTGCTAAAGCGAGCTCTGGATAATTGAAAATACTGTTGGAACTTCCAGTATAAATTAAATAGAAATGAACCCAGACCTGCAACTTGCTGCTGCTTGGTCTATCAATACAACTATAACAGATAGAGAGGGAAAGCAAGGAGTAAAATGACAAAATAAGGGAGGATGAACAAAAAAAAGGGATATATGTTTTATTTTTTCATTTTTTTCATGCAGATCTTATTAATTGCATAGCAAGTGAGCGCTGGGTTTAATACCTCTATGTGCTCCTATAATGCATGTGGAGCAAATGGCCTTGTCGGTTACTGATAAGATCTCCTGTGGATCTTTAATTAACTCTGATCAACATGTGTTGGAAGCTATTGCAGCTTGAATACATTTACGAATAATCTAATTGCAACACTTTCAGAAAGTCAATTTTCTGCTCTTTGATGCATTAGATTGCTGTTTAAACCAGCAGAAGTTATAGAGGGAGTCTTGCGTGGACTCAGAAGCAATAGCTGGTTGTAGAATGTGATTAATCAGTTTTGGGGACGGAATGCATATTAGTGGTAGAGTGTGTATTTCACCTGTAGGACCTCTCTCTCTGGTTCAACTCCATCGAGGTCTCAAAACAGTTCTTATCTAAATCCCTGAAGACTTTTTGCAGTTATACATTGAATGTTTTGTGTTAAATTATTTAGGGCCCTTCTAAGAAAATATGATACGTTACGTCATAAACTTAGTTTCAGATTAACTCAGCCATGGTATTTTATAAACCCTAGTGTGCTGTGACCTATTCAGCAAGTTCTTGTCATACAAACAATGGCTTAGTTTAGTGTGAAAAGTGTCAATGAAAAGCCATCTCTATTCTGTACCAGTCACTTGTTAGTCTTGGGAAGTTGGACATTGACTGTTGTTTCACAGCTGTACAATTTTCGCATCAGTTTTGTACAACACAGCAGCACCCTAAATTTTCAAGAGGCCTGGAGACTTCTCAAGGTGTAATTTTATATGTGACTGAAAGGAAGATAATAAATGTAAGACATGCTTAATTGCAATTATGTATAAATATAAAAGAAAATTGGATTTTATATCTCATCCTCTTCTCTTCTGCTATTTATGAGGAATGTAGTTCTTGAGCGTTAAGTGAATTTCATTGTATGGGTTTACTGTGTATGTAGTACAATGACAATAAAGTTGTTCTTGTTGTTATTATTATTATTGAGCTGGAAAAAATTACACACCCATATTATAAAGAAACAAAAGTAAGCATCAGGGAACATCCCTATTGCCCAAGTTCTATCTTAGTAATGAGAAATGTTTGTTCTTCAGATGTTGGTAAACTGTAATACTAGGATCCCTTTCTTCTGATGATGCTGAGGTGGCAGGAAATTGTAGGTCGTCAGTAACTGATAGACTAGGATATTCATGACTGATTTATATGGTATAAGAAACTGCTCACCGTCGTGGCCAAATCGATTTCTCCTCTTGATGTTGACCTTCCCTTTCCATGAATTTCCAGCAAATGGAAGTTCCATTTGCTGGAAATTCTGAGTAAGGAGATTCTAGATTACTATGAAATCGTCCACAATGAATTGATATGATCATAGCTATACTAGTGGCCATCATTGGAGACGATTAAAAAAAATAATTAGCATACATTTTATGATAAATGACTGTCTCTTGTCTGTATGCTGAGCTCTATCAATTGGTGCCTTGGTGAATGTAGGATCTTAGAGCCCTGGTGGCACAGTGGTCAAAGTTTACTATTGCAGATAAACTCTGTCCATAGCCTGGAGTTTGATTCTGACTGTCAGGGATCCAAGTAACACCCCCAACGAAAGAAAACTCTGAGGCTTGGATTTCCTCAAATTTACTTTTTATTAGAGATGTCATATTTGCACATCTGGAGAAACCCGAATCTGAAATCTTCCACCCAAAGGAAAGTTCAAGTACCTGCCCAACACCCACAAGTCCATCACATGGTCCAATTACAGCACGGTTCCAACTGGACAGGCCTCTCAGTTCCAGCCTCCCAGGTGCAGGGCAAGACAGCCTTGACTTTCTGAGAAAGGAATGTTATTGTGACTACCTATCATCCTCCATACAATCCCCCCTCCCAATTTCCCACAGTAGTAAATGTGGCAGGCCTGAAGGCCCAGATGTAAAAAGATGGCTTCCAGGTTTAACATTGACAGGGCTCAAAGTTGGCTCAGCGTTCCCTCCTTCTGAGCTTGGTAAATTGAAAATACGTATTGTTGGGGGCAATATGCAAACAATGCCTACATTTTAAACCACCCAGAGAGTGCTGTAAAGCACAACAGGGTGGTATCTACGCCTAAGTGCTACTGCTGTGGTGCTGTTGAGCTAGATTCACAGACCTACTGTTTCAATATAATTCATAAGCTTTTTAATTGTGTGCGTACGGGCATGTTTTTGTGGCTGGGTAACTGGATTTACTGAATTTCTTGTGCATAAATGTGCATAATTCCATTTTCCCTGCTCTGTGCGTGTGTGTGACTTTGAAACAATGGTATATCCTGAAGACTAGGCCCTACAGTTTTCTTGACAAGTTTTCTGAAGGGATGGGAAAGAGTGACTAAGTAGTTCAAGGTTACCCACCTGGCTTCATCTGTGTGTGACTAGAACTCACGTTCTCCCAGTTTCTAGTCTGGTGTCATAAAACACTACATCAAAGTAGCTCTCACTCCCTGCTTTTGTTAATTTTCATATATATTAGTTATCTCTTCATTTAATGCAGTGGAAGCATCCATTCAAAATTGGCAAAGCTGGCAGAGGCAGAGCCCAGAAGAAATTATTTGTACCACGTGGCAGGCATTACAAATAGGGTGGATATGGCTTGAGATGGAACTTCATAATTTACAAGGTTGTAAATGTATAATTCTTACACATTTCTAAAAAATAAATAAGTCTACAACATGCAGGTTACTCTGTATGTATTTTAAAATGAAGGGCTGTGTGCAAGTCAGTAATATTTGAACCCAAAAGGTCCTAGCTCAGTGTTGGCAAAACAGGAGTGTGCACGGGGGACAGTGCCAAAAACTGGAATAGCAGCTCCCCGGCGTACATGCGCATGCTGGGAAGCTGAGCTTCCGGTTTCTGCCATGCGCATGTGAACCGGTCACCTGGTCTTCCAGTTTTTGGTGCGCATACGAATGCAAAGACCAGCTGGCAGGGGTGCATGCGTGTGCTAGAAACCAGAAGCTCAGCATCCCGGTGCGCACAGGCATGCTGGGGAGCTGCTATTCCGGTTTCTGGTGCTCCCATGTGCGTGAAGACCAGCTGGCTGCTGTGCATGTGCGTGCCAGAACCCGGAAGAGCAATGGGCAATGGCTGATGTGCCCAGAGAGATAACTCTGTGTGCCACTTCCAGCATGCGTGCCATAGATTCACCATCACGGCCCTAGCTCAAGAGAGTTGGTAACCCACTGCCATTAAATGCCAAGTGAAATAGAAAGGATTTTTAAAGCAAGGAAGGGAAAAGAATTCTATATACCAACAAAAAGAAATATTTACAATTGCCAGTATACTGTACAATCTGGTAGTTTTAATAGAAATCTTCTAAGTAGTAGCTTTTGCCACAGGTAATGGTTTTTGTTACATTTTTTCAAAGAATATAGAGAGGGTAAGTTTCAATTTTAGGGTTCCAAAATTATCAAGACACTGTAGGGCAGCCCGATAATATCAAATTCCACATGAATGAAGTCATCAATAACACTGATAGGGATGTGGCTTACACAGTTTGTCTGTATCTTTGTTGCTACACTATATCTTTGCCTAAAACATTTCTACAGCAGGATATGAGTCGATGTTGATATAGTAAAATAATCCCTTATTCCCCTTCGTGCGCTTTTGCGAGTGAGAAACAATGATAAGGTCAGATTGCACCTATTGCATTAAGAATTAAGAGAATAATACTGCCTATTATTCTAATAGAAGATAATATTTGTAGCTCAGGGGTTGAACAGTGGAATCCTTGGTACACTGTCTGAGCTTGGTGTTGGCTTGCAGACATTTCATTACCTGACTAGGTACTATCATCAGTGCAAGTGACTGTGGAGTTTGCTACCTGTTTAAATATAGTAAATTGCCCCCTCGTTGGTGGGGAATGTAGCCTTCTCCTTGGTAGTTCCTCAATTAGAGCATTGTTTTCTTTGGAGAACAAGCAAACTCAGAAAGCAGCAAGGACTCCACTGTCTATTGCAGATAATATATTTAACTTTCAAGAAAATTACATGTGAAATGGAGATTTAAAGGCACTTTGTAGTTATGCAGAGAGGAAAAAAAGGAAGACAGAAATCTGTAGAGGGAAAGAAAGATGCACTTGAAAGCAAAACTGTGATGCCTTAAAAAAGATTTGTGAGGATGAAATTATATTGCATTAGGGATACATCCGTCTCTCTTTTTCAAACCAAGCAAGTTTGAAATGTCAGTCAAGAATAGCTTAAGAAGAATTGAGCAGCCACTTTCTTGCTCAAACAAGATGCTGACCATCTGTTTTAAAGACCGGATACTCACATTCCTTCTAAAACAGCATATCTTAAGAACGTCTTGCTGAATGGATAATAGATCAGACAAACCCAATTTTTGGTTAGTATCTTGGCAGAACCAGACCCACTGACACTTGGGGTACCACAGTGGCTGAAAATCCAGAAGCAGGCTGTTCTAAATAGGGAAGTGCCATGAACTCTCCGTAGCATTGGAAATGATTGAAGGGAATATTTTTTTGGATACCAAATGCTGGCTCAGTGCCTGAATCTAGGTGGCCTCAACCTACAATAGCATGGATATATTCTGCATGGATATATTTAGAAATGGAGTACTCATCACAAGTTCCTATTTGATAGCTGATGCTACTTTTTGGGGGTGTGGGGAGAGGATTGCTGCCAAAGCTTAAAGTGATTTGATAAAACGTATATAAAGTAGATGAGTTTGGACTTTCAGAAAGTTATTTTGGAGGGTTGAGGTCTTTTCTTCCTCCCTCCATTTTCTTTCTGTGTTTTAAGTCTTGCATACCACAAAACTAAAACTAAAAAAAGAAAAGAAAAAGAAAGACATAAAACCAGCTAAAGGTATTAAATCAACAGACAGCCTGTACTAAAATGCTCTGATAACAAAATCCACAAAGCAAGACAGGAGCCATTAAACAAACACTGAAACTTCAAAAGTTCTAACCTAACACTCTGCCAGATCTTCTCAAAACTAATGACAGCTACTTCGACTTAACGACCGGAATTGAACCCAAATTCCTGTTGCTAAGTGAAACAGTTGAGTTTTGCCCCATTTTATGACCTTTCTTGACACAGTTGCTAAGTGAATCACTTCAATTGTTAATAGCAATATCATTTAGACTTACATACCGCTTCATGGTGCTTTACAGCCCTCTCTAAGCAGTTTATATAGTCAGGATATTGCCCCCAACAAATCTGGGTCCTCATTTTATTTATTTATTTTTATTTTATTGGTTCGATTTATATGCTGCCCTTCTCCGGAGACTCAGGGTGGCTTACAATGTGTTAAGCAATAGCCTTCATACTTTTGTATATACCTGCTTAGTAGGGCTTTCGTCCCCTCCCAAGCGGTGTTCTTTTTTTATACAAAGTCAGCTTATTGCCCCCACAATCTGGGTCCTCATTTTACCTACCTCGAAAGGATGGAAGGCTGAGTCAACCTTGAGCCTGGTGAGATTTGAACTTGCAATAATTGCAGGCAGCTGGTGCTACTTAACAGCACTTTAGTCTGCTGCACCACCATTTTACTGACCATCATTTTACTGACCTCGGAAGCCTGGTGAGATTTGAACTGCCAAATTGCAGGCAGTCAGCAGTCGTAGCCTGCAGTACTGCATTCTAACCACTGCACCACCATGGCTCAATATTAAGTGTGGTGATCAGAATTGGGTACAGTATAATGCTCAATGTTCCCAGAGTACTAATGTTGTGTCAAACCCGCGATGACATTTTGTCATCGTGTGACGTATTGCAGCTTTCCCCCCTTCACTAAAACAGAGGTGGGCGTGACCAGCGTGTGATGCATCTGGGCCATGTGTTTGACACCCCTGTTGTAGAGGGAAGGGTGGTTAAAGAATGGGAGAGTTGTTACCCTCATAATTTTCCTTTGAAGCATTCTGATGGAACTTTAATGTGATTCCCGTAGGCCTAGTATGCTGTTCTTGACATTGTGTTAGATGTTTAATGGGTTGAAAGAATGGTTTTCTTTGAAGATATTTCACTTCTCATCCAAGAAGCTTCTTCAGCTTTGATTGGATGGTGGGGAATGCAAGGATTTATATTGCTTGACCAGCTGTCTGCAAGGAATAGGAATTCTTCCATTCCCCACCATCCAGTCAGAGCTTCTTGGATGAGAAGTGAAATGTCTTCAAAGAAAAACAAGGAAGTCCAGTTGCCTCTTGAAGAAGCATCTTTGGGACATCGGGTTCATTGTGATGTCATTGCCCAAATGATGTGAAGCAGATCATTTACATAATTTTGCCTTGAAGTGTGTGATGTTATTGTGACCTGCACCAGGTTCTGGCTAGGTTCTCATGACATGCTGAATCTCAACTAGCCAACCATACTTTAGCCTAGTTGAGTGTGTCATGCAAACTTGGCCATAATATGCCCATGCATGTCCCGCCATGTCTTCTTACAAATAACATTGTCCATCTTCATTCAAAACAATTCATCAGGCGAAGCAATTTACATATATTCAAGATTATCCATTGACTTGTATACTTCTTCGTAAACTACGTAGGGTCAGCTTCCAGGTTATATCTTATGTGAACTTCCAGGAAACAAATTTTTGCCTTGGAGATTTTTCTATTAGCATCAAATTAAAGCACAGCTTGGCAGATGAGTTATTTTCTGTCAGCACCAAAGTACCATTAGATACAACCCAGCATAAATATGTAGCTTGAAGGACTGTACATCAAGATACATTCTTTTAACCCTGAAGTCCTTCAGATATATTGACCAATTCTCCAATTTCTCAGTCAGCATTACACTGCTGAGAATTCTAGAAGATGAAATCCACACATTGGAGATTAGCTAGCTAGACAAGGCTGATCTAGTATCCCTAATATCTAAATATATTTTTCTATTCAATCATTCCCTTTGCACTATATATTGTATAGGAGTAACTTTTCCATTCTGTTAAGAATTTGGGACGTTACAATACTCGAAGTATATCAGCTTGAACGAGACTGGGATATTGCTTTCCAATCCGCCAATTATTGGCAATCTAGTATTGAAACTTACATGGTCGGGTTTCTTTTTTCTGACAGCAGTTTAGTCCTTTCTTTCGGAGATAGGTTTGTGTGTGAATGAACTTAAACACAATTCCCAAAGCTTCCATAGTCTTGCAAAATTGCTCAGTTGCGTTTTCCCCAAACAGTTTGAGAATAATGAGATTTGCAGTTCAGTATATCAGGCTGGCATTTGGTTGAGGAATGCAGACTTTTGGGACCAAGTAAGAATATATCATTCCTATTCTCATATATGGTGGACCTGTAAGAAAGTGAAGGCCTTTTGCGTAAAGGTTTGGTGGGTTATGCAAAATGTTTTGAAAAACAAAATTAAACTTCCCCCCACAAGTGTTTTTACTAGGTATAGTTAAGGACTCATCAGTGGGTGAAATAAAACTGATATTATATATGGTGACGGCTGCTAGGTTGCTGATTGGACAATACTGGACGAAGGATATTTTGCCTACTATTGAAGAATGGACTTTGAAGATGGCCAATTTCACAGAAATGGCAAAGATATCAGCATTTTTAAAAGATCATACTCAAGAGACGTATGTATGGGAATGGAAGAAGTGGATAGATTATGTTCAGAATAAATATCAAACTAGAAAATATCAGCTAGCTTTCAGCTGAGGGGGAAGAATACTCGAATGTTAAGAAGAAATGAATAGTATATAGGGGCTAGAATATCAAGGGGAGTTACTAGTAAATAAGGTGTTAGGGATTGGGGTTTCATCCTGCGGAAGTCAAGGGGGTTGAGGAGGGGGAGGGAGGGAAGGGTGATGAGAATTTTGTATCCTAAAGTTTTTTTTTTCTTATATAGAGGGAGGGGGGTGGAAAGGGGGGTGAAAATGTTTGTATAATTTGAAAAAAATTTGCAATTAAAAAAAATATATATCATTCCTGTAAGCACTTAGCCTATACCAGTGATGGCTAATCTTTTTGCCGTTGCGTGCCAAAAGCTGGGGGGGGGAGTGTGGTGTGTGTGTGTTTACGTGCATACCCACATCCATAATTCAATGACCCCCGCACTCTCATGCATGCCCTCGCGACCCCCTCCCCCCTGCTGTATCCAGCCGTGCCCTGTTTTGGGCCTAGCAGGCCTACCTGAAGCCTCCGGAGGGTGAAAACAGCCTCCCCCATCTGCCCGGAGGCCCTCCGGAGGCCAGAAACAGCCCATTTCCTGACTTCCGGTGGGCCTGGTAAGCCTGTTTTTCGCCCTCCCCAGGTTCCAGAAGCTTTCCTGGAGGCTGGGGATATCGAAAACGGCCTTCGCTATCCCCCTGGAGGTCCTCTGGAGGCTGGAAATGCCCTCCCAGAGCCTCTGCGTGAGCCCTGTACTTACCAAAACGGGCCATGTGGAGATTCCTGGGAGGGGAGGGGCAGCGTGGGCGGGACCAGCAGAAAATCAGTTGGCCGATGCGTGCTGGAGCTGAGCTAGGGCAACGGCTTGCGTGCCCACAGATATGGCTCCACATGCCATAGATTCACCATCATGGGCCTATACTATGTGTAACTTAGGACCAGGAGGCACCATGAGGTTCTTTGCCTATTTAGCAGTAGCACTTACACTGATATACTGCTTCAAAATGCTTTACAGCGCTCTCTGGTTAGTTTACAGTGTCAACATATCGTCCCCAACAATCTGGGTCCTCATTTTACCAACCTTGGAAGGAAGGAAGGCTGAGTTAACCTTGAGCCTGTCAGGATCGAACTGCAGGCTGTGGGCAGAGTTTGCATGCAATACTGCATTTTAACCACTGCGCCACCATGGCTCCTATTCTATTGCCTTTATCTGTTCCTCCGCGCCCCCCCACACCCCCCTTTCATTCATTTCAATCCTCTCTGATTCTCAGAAGACTGTTTTGGACAAGTCCTTGCAGTTTTCTTGGCAAGATTTTTCAGAAGTGGTTTGCCAACGCCTCCTGCCTAGGATTGAGAGAGACTAGCCCAAGGTAATCCAACTGGTTTTCAGCCTAAGGCAGGACTAGAAGCCAGTTATTCTGCTCCAAACAAATGTCTACCGTTTCCTTCATACTGAAATATGCTGGCAATATATTACATCTGCCATTAACATTTTAAAATCGGAATCTGTTTGATGAGTTCAGTTGGATGTGGTGTCCCTCCATCGACTGGATGCAACCTAAGTGCCATGCTCTCTGATGTTGTAAAATGGGACTCTAGAAAAAGTGCAGAGACTCTAGAAAAAAGACCAACAAAGATGATTAGCGGACTGGAGACAACATGCAAAGAAAGGTTGCAGGAATTGGGTATATGGAGTTTAATGAAAGGAAGGACTAGGGGAGACATGATAGCAGTGTTCCAGTATCTCAGGGGCTGCCACAAAAAAGAAGGAGTCAAGCTATTCGCCAAAGCACCTGAAGGCAGAACAGGAAGCAATGGATGGAAACTAATCAAGGAGAGAACCAACCTAGAGCTAAGGAGAAATTTCCTGACAGAACAATAAATCAGTGGAATGGCTTGCCTTCAGAAGTTGTGGGTACTCCATCTCTGGAGGTTTTTAAGAGATTGGACAGCTATTTGTCTGAAATGGTATAGGGGCTCCTCCTTGAGCAGGGGATCGGACTAGAAGACCTTCAAGGCAGGGGTGAAATGTAAAATGTGTTACTACCGGTTCTGTGGGCGTGGCTTGGTGATGGGGGGGTAATGTGACTGGGTGGGCGTGGCCAACCTTTAAAAAAAAACTTTTCTAAGCATTTTTTCTAATGCTTTGAAAAGCCTCTGGCCATCCGGCAACTCAGCTGGGATCGTCAGAGACTTTTCAAAGCATTTTTTTTTAATCACTTCTTCGGCCAAGAGGTTGCAGAAAAAAATGCTTTGAAAAGCCTCTGAGGATCTCAGCTGAGCCACACGATCATCAGAGGCTTTTTTAAAAAACTTTTAAAAGCATTTTTTTGTCGGAAGAGGTTGTAGAAAAAATGCTTTTAAAAGTAAAAAAAAAAAAGCCTCTGATGATCGTGTGGCTCAGCTGGGCATGGTGGGGGGGGGCAGGGATTTTTGCTACCAGTTCTCCGAACCACCCGCCGCCATCACTACCGGATTAGGTGATCCGGTCCGAATCGGGAGCATTTCACCCCTGCTTCAAGGTCCTTTCCAACTCTGTTATTCTATTCTTCTACTCCATGCCTTCTTTAGCTGAGCTGCAGAATCTTTGGCTTTGACAAGGTCTGGATTTTTTTTTTGATGAGAAACACTATAAAGAGTTTAATTATGGTAAAGAAGATAGTGCCAAATTATATATTGTTAGGCAGACTAAGTTTGGATTCCAAAGTTCTGAAATTTGGGGATGTACCGTGTTTCCCTGAAAATAAGACCCTGTCTTATATTTTTTTTGAATCCCAAAATAAGCGCTTGGCCTTATTTTCGAGGAGGTCTTATTATTTTGGGGCATGTGGAGCAAGATAGGGCTCCTCTTGCCATCTTACCTGATTTCCAGCTCTGCCTCCCTAACCTTAACCAGAGGAAATGGCGGGGACCGGCTGCGCATGTGGTTAAATATTTTCAGGGAGGGCTTATTTTTGGGGGGGGGGCTTATTTTAGCACATGAGCTCAAAAGCCCGATTAGGCTTATTATCCGGAGAGGTCTTATTTTCGGGGAAACAGGGTAGAATCACAATCATGCTTAAGTGAATGAGAAATCTATAATGGTGTTGGTATTTCTTCTTAAGCCGATAGAGGGGCTGGTTAGTAGCGATTATATGAAGGTTAAAGTTTTAAGTTTTTTTTATATAGTTAAGCTCTCAAGTCTTGATTAGAATTGAGAAAAGAGTATTTAGAATTTGCTCAGATCTTGATAAAGCTACCCAATTTAGAAATAAAGATCATATACTGTACCTTAGCCATGTATCATGATCATATTCTACAGGATATAGCTCCTAATTTCTTTCATTATCTATAAAGAGAAGTAAAAAGAAATGCTTTGATAGTCTAATGATCTCTCCCTCATTTAAAGCAGATATGAATAGCAGGAGAATAATATGACTTCTGGGACTTGCCCCAGATACTTATTGAAATGTGTATTTGTATTATTTCCTGTGTAATTCATCTTGCATGAATAACAAAATTAGAGTCATTAAAATTCAAGAATGAAACTACAGTGCTGCAAAATATTTCTAGATAGCATTATCCATTAAGAAAGGAAGTGAAAAATAGAGAAAAATTAATCCATAGCATTCACATAGAGATAAGTTTAGATGAAAATATCAGTCTTTAATAGGTGCCTAAAAGACATGATTTTTTTTTAGAAGAAACAGTCCTAAGATCAGAACATTAAGTTATTCCACCTGTGGCAGGAACTTCTATTATAGTCTTTGTGTGATTGCTCAGACTAGTAATAGAGAAGCCAAAATGCCAAGTTTTCTATTCTGGCAATCCTCTTTAAGGTTTTATATGCCAAAAATTAAGCCATGAATTTGCTTCAGGAGCAGTCAATGATATGTTTTTTTGTGGTAGGTCTGCTGGGGATATCTGTAGAAAATCAATGTTTTCATGTTGCATTTGCAAGGCATTCTGGGAATGTACTCTTGAAGATGAATTTCATGAACCAGTGATACTTCAGTGCTCCCAGGGATGCAAAAGAACAACAACCTTTGAGACTTTAAAAGACACACACACACACATTGAAGCATATGTTGAGCTGTTTATTCATCTTGACATAATATTTCAATATACTGCACATTAAACATGTATTTTGTGCCTTGTTGGCTCTTAGGTCTTAAATTACAAGGTAAACCTTAAGATGTTTTTGAATTTTTTTAAAAAAGTTATTGTTATGTATCGCCTTCCATACTTTGGTTAATATGTGCATTCACATCTGACTGATACAGTGGCTAAATGGGTACATTCATGTGTGCAAGCAACCCTTTCTATGTAACATAGAATGTAATGAAGAAATTGGAATATAGAAGGGTGGCTCCCTTAATGTAGCTGAGGAAGAAGTCTCTGGAATTCAAGTGTCCTTTCTTCTTCTCTTCATCCTTTGTGTTATTTATAATTATTGTGTTATTGATCATTGTTGTTGATATTGACAGCATAGTCGACATAGCTGCCCAACTTTATTAAAGGATTGATGGTATATCATATTAGCATTTATATCACAGTGTATAAAGGTGTAAAGGTTCCCCTCGCACATATGTGCTAGTCATTCCTGACTCTAGGGGGTGGTGCTCATCTCTGTTTCAAAGCCGAAGAGCCAGCGCTGTCTGAAGATGTTTCTGTGGTCATCTGGCCAGCATGACTAAATGCCAAAGGCCCACGGAATGCTGTTACCTTCCCACCAAAGATGATCCCTATTTTTCTACTTGCATTTTTTACATGCTTTCAAACCGCTAGGTTGGCAGAAGCTGGGACAAGTAATGGGAGCTCATCCCGTTATGCGGCACTAGGGATTCGAACCGCTGAACTGCCCACCTTTCGATTGATAAGCTCAGAGTCTTAGCCACTGAGCCACTGCATCCCCTTATCACAGTTTATAGTTTAAATTAAATATAATGTGGAGTGATTACTAACTATAGGGTTGTTTCCTTTTCCCTTCCCTTCCTTTTTGCATTTTTATTTTAGTCTACAACAATACATTTTATCCTTTCTTTCAAATTCGCCTTGTTTCTATATCAAGGGCCACCAGATAAGCTTTCCCACTGGAAATTATAAAAGAAGAAATCTGACGTGAGCAATACTTATCTCAACTGGAAGCTGTATCACTATTTGGAAGTAATTTTTTTAACAGGCTTCAATACATTTTGCATACAATCAACTATGTAAAGTTGTGTCAAGGAGGCCAATGAGTTGCAACTGATCTCAAATCTTACGTTTCCTAGATTCATATCTTAGATGATGTTAAGCAGCAGTTGGTTGGTTTTTAGCTGATGTTGCATTTCCTATGAAAGATCAGGCTTAGCGTTTGAGAGTTCAGATTCGTGTAATGTGATAATTGGAGAAAAGTTGTGGCCAACAACATTTTCACCAGTTTCCATCTGTTCCCTCGTATCTATCTTTGTAAAAGGCATGTCTAATTATTTTCCTACAGAATTTAACTTGGAATGTTGCAATTCATTTTGGCAAGACTAAAAAAAAATACAAATGTCAAAAATGCAGGGGCCAAAGTATTTCATAGGTTTGGGGTTTAGAGTCTATAACATGATTCTTTTTTTTCAACCTCACTTTGAGGCACAATTCAAAGCATGAGTATTTCTTCCAAATTGAGTTCGCTCAATGGGATTTAAAGGTGTACCATCTTATTTTAGTGCCAGTGGTTTTAATCTGTTAATTGCTCTCACACTTGCAGGTGTTTGGTTTGGCTGTAGCAATAGCAATAGCACTTAGACTTATATACCACTTCACAGTGCTTTACAGCCCTCTCTAAGCGGTTTTACAAAGTCAGCGTATTGCCCCCAACAATCGGTCTTTTACCGACCTCAGAAGGATGGAAGGCTGAGTCAACCTTGAGCCTGGTGAGATTTGATCTGCCAAACTGCTGGCAGCCGGTGATCAGCAGAAGTAGCCTGCAGTACTGCACTCTAACCACTGCGCCACCCTGGCTCTTAGAGCCGTAGATAGAGATCTGTAGATTGTGGTATTATCGTTTTTTGGAAATCCTTTGTTCCTAAATTTGTATTGATTATAATTGATGGTTATTTGATTATGGTGGACCTTGAATGAATGGAATTTCCTCTCTAAGTGAATTTTTTTGCCTCACTGTTTGGATAAAGAGCATACCTGAACTTAAAATTGAACAGGAACCTGACCACATCGCCAAATACTGATGCAACCTTACTTGTAAATATTGTATCTCAATAAATAAAATAATGAAACTCTATGTTCCATATAATGGGACATGATTGAGACATTGCTTTCTTCAATTGCTTATTTTGGTTAATTTAATGCCTTTTGACTATGATTTGTGTTTGATGTTCTGTTGTGTAGCTCTGGTGATATTGGTTAAAAAATGTATTTCAAAAATTCATCATGACTTCTTTGGTTTTTTTGCTGGTTGGTAACTCCTTTGCTTTTGTTTTTCTCATTTGGGGGAATGTGAAGATAGACATGGATGCATGCCATGTTACGGCTGACCTCTTAATGTCAGAAATAAATGTCAGAACCCTGGAGCACAACCTGTCTTATTTATGCAAGTAAAATTGTCACATTCAGCCTTGTATGTAATGTTATCAATCAGGCTGAGATGTTTTGTTTTTACAGGCTGCCCATGAACAAATATAGATTTTAAAAATATAATCGTGTGGGACATTTCATATCAGTTCATATGCCAGTAAAATGAGGCAGGGGCTTTATCTATCTATCTATCTATCTATCTATCTATCTATCTATCTATCCATGTCTCCAGATTGCACAGGATTACCTGCCTCTCCTAATAACAAGAGGTAACAGCCATTGCCTCTCCTAATAACAAACTTGAGTGCCAAATGCTTCCAATGATAGAATTGGAAAGAAGATTTGATTACTAAAAAGAAGGAAGTGGTATCTACAACAGAGTGTGAGCTTCCCTGAAAATTTTGGTCTGGGAAATCTTCCAAAAATACCACCTGCAAATTAAAATAATTTGTATAGAGCTCTTTGCTTAGTTTCCCTCCCCCCCCCAAACTTTCTCTGACTTTGCTATTTGTAATTATCCTGTGCAAATATGCAAATGTTGCATATCTAATGTGGGATGTACTGCTTTCTGGACAAAAATTAATAGCTGGATGTGATTTTACTCTACTTAATAGCTGGATGTGGTTTTACTCTACCGTTGGACCATATACAAGTGAAACAATTTTTTAGATTTTATATATAAACAATGTGATCATAAAGTGTGATGTCATGTGATCACATTGTTTAGCAGTGGCAATTCCAGTAATCCCAGTTGCTGTCATAAGCCCAAAATGCACGGGGCATTAAGTAGAAAGTGACGGGAGTTGTGGGTGAGACCCTGGCACAAGCTGCATGTGAATTGGGGGAGCCAGGGAAGGGGGCAGCCATAGCACCATGTGAGTGCAGGAAGGCCATGGGTTGGATAAGTGGGTGCAGTGCCACACAAGTGTGGGAAGTGTGTGGGGTGGAGGAATTGGTGCTTCATGACCGCAGGGAAGCCATCTACCAGAGTGACCTTCCTGATGGCTTCTCCATTTACGTCGCTTGTGGAAAGCTGGCAGGGCAAGTCAAAAATGCTGATCACATGAGCACAAGAGTCTACGATGGCCAAAACTTCAAACAAAACAGGGCTGCTGTAAATATGAGCTGTCAATGAATGAATGAATGGATGTAAGCTGCAGATTTACTTCTACAGAAATGGATCGTTTCAATCAGGGATGGGTTCTACTTACCTTTACTACCAGTTTGCAATGGGATCACACATGCGTGTGTGCTTGCTTGCTTTGCTTGCTTTTGCGTCTTGTTTCTGCGCATGCGCAGATCGCTGATGATGATATCTGGAGTGATGGGTGGGGCTTCCCGCCAGTTTTAATACCGGTTCTTGTGAACCGGTCCGAACCGGAGGCAACCCACCACTGGTTTCATTGTAGAACCTACTTTATTTCTCAGATTGTTAAAGCGAAGATCTTCCTCCACTTTTTACTAAAGGGTTGTGTAAAACAGCTATTCATTTGCTTGACAGCTGATGAATGTGCCAGAATGTAATTCTTCCTTCTTGGGAGCTGAGGATGTCCTTAGAGACAAGCTAAATCAGAGGTGGGTTTCAGCAGGTTCTGACCAGTTCTGGAAAACCGGTAGCGGAAATTTTGAGTAGTTCAGAGAACAGGTAGTAAAAATTCTGACTAGCTCCGCCGCCATCTGTTCTCTGCCTCCCAAGTCCCAGCTGATCGGGAGGAAATGGGGATTTTGCAGTATCCTTCCCCTGGAGTGGGATGGAAATGGAGATTTTACAATATCCTTCCCCTGCCATGCCCACCAAGCCACGCCCACCAAGCCATGCCATGCCCACCAAGCCACACCCACAGAACCAGTAGTAAAAACATTTGAAACCCACCACTGAGCTAAATCCCTACATCCTAGTTCACTGAACATACTCAATAGCAATAAAATACTTGTCATCAATTGAAGAGTAAAAATGGAAATCCAAGGATGAAGTGGAGTAGCTTGGAGAGAGAGAATGCCAGCTGAAGAAGTCCCATTATGATGAGAGTAAATCACATTTTCGTTGCAGATCTCACTTTTTTTTTTAATTTGATTTATATGCCGCCCTTCTCCGGAGACTCAGGGCGGTTTACAATGCGCTAAGCAATGCATTAAGCAATAGCCTTCATACTTTTGTATATTTATACAAAGTCAGCTTATTGCCCCCACAAACTGGGTCCTCAATTTACCTACCTTAGAAAGGATGGAAGGCTGAGTCAACCTTGAGCCTGGTGAGATTCGAACCTGCAATAATTGCAGGCAGCTGGTGTTAATAACAGGGTGCTTTAGACCACTATACTACCAAGGCTCTTTTTTTGAGAAAAAAAAGACTGTTGAAAGACTGTTAGATCCATTCTTCTCTGAACAAAAAAAAAATAGTTGTCCTATATTATTCTTACCTTGGTTCCTTCTCCTTTTTTGCTGGCAAAATTGTCAATTTTGAAAAAGAACAGCTGCCCTTTGCAGGAATATTTGATTGGAAGATGAAAGCAGAAGAAGATTTTCATGCTATCATTTAAGGTGAGGGGAAGGAATGAACTAAATTAGTTCTCGCAGAACTTACATTAATAATTATATAGATTTCTTAAACCAGTAAACATGGCGGAGATAAATTTAGCACTGATATACTTTTTTTTTAAAAAAAGAATGAAAATTAGAGGAGTTGTACCCAGGAGATTTTTCTGGAAGTGGGAAAATCATTTGATGTGGTGCTCTAAGATAGCATTAAGATCTTGGATTGTGAGTTGATACCTTTTATGGGATTTGCTCAAAGATGTTTTCATTTTTCAAAGACAAAATTTGAAATACAATGAATAGAGTTGGTGAATAGAGAATGCCTGATGAATCATGGTGGCGCAGTGGTTAGGGTACAGTACTGCAGGCCACTTCTGCTGATCACTGGCTGCCAGCAGTTTGGCAGATCAAATCTCACCAGGCTCAAGGTTGATTCAACCTTCCATCCTTCCGAGGTCGGTAAAATGAGGACCCAGATTGTTGGGGGCAATAGGATGACTCTGTAAACCACTTAGAGAGGGCTGTAAAGCACTGTGAAGCGGTATATAAGTCAATGTGCTATTGCTATTCAACTACTCTTTATCTGGATTCATCTGAAAATATTGGATTGGATTAGATTGGATGGTATTTAAAGTGCTGAAAATTAGGAAATGAGTCTATCTTGACCCTGCTGCTTATTCCAGGACATTTTGGATATATGGACTCTAACACCTATCAGCTTCAGTTAATGTAACCATTGGTCATAGACAGAAATACCTGTCTATGACTAGTACCATATAGAAATAGGAATATTTTAAATAGATTTCATAGATATTTTTTCAAACTTTCTTACAGTCTCCTATATGGAATGTGATATCTTTGCCCTAATTTAGCAGACATATTCAAAAGAGTTTGAGCTCAAAAAGTTGTGATGTGTAAATACTCTGTTCTGACATCACTATTCCGAAACACCATATCTGGGCTGCAACAATCCAGATAACCTCTTGATAGCAGCCAAGAGGATACGGTAAACTCTTAACTCTATAATTTTGCAACCCAGTGAAGAAATGTCTTCTTCTACCTCATGATATATTCAAGCCTCTTGCCCAAAGAGGTTGCTTAACCTTTGTTTGGGAACAGCAGGATTTTGCTATAGCTTGAAGATTTCATTGTAATTTCCATACTTTCAATTCCCATCTTGGCAGAAGAATGTGTTCAGTGATTATTGAGCATGGCTGAATGAGGAAACAGCTGGCCCTGGGTTGCGTGTCAGTGACTGGAAAGAAGCGTGTGGGAAAGATAGGATGATGAAATAAAAATGAGTAAATCACTTTCCCAGTTACATTAGCCTAAGGTTCAAACAGGCTTGCTGATCTTGGACCCGTGCAGCGTGACTGAGAACGGTATCTAATGGGTTATTTAAAAACTATAATTTCCCCATCTGCACACACAAAAAATGCTGTTTCTAGGCTGTTGTAAGCTTCAGTGTGTGTTCTCAATGTGGAGCAGTACTTACACAGATACTGAACTACTATTACCAGAAAACTTTAAAGGGTAGTCCTCATTCAGTAACTGTCTCATTTAGTCACCATTCACAGTTACAACAGCGATGAAAATGTAACTTTACAGCCAACCCTCACACTTATGCCTTTCACAAGTCTGTAAAGCAAAAGAAGGCTGAAGTAACGTCATAAACGGATATCGGACATATCGGACATAAATACAACTGAGAAAGTCAGATATTTTACGAGAAGAGTCCTCCATTCCTCTAACCGCAATAAAATACCTTATGCCACCAGACTCCAAATTGTGAGCTTAGACAACTTAGAACTACGCAGAATTCAGTCTGATTTAAGCATAGTACATAAAATTATCTGCCACAATGTCCTTCCTGTCAATGACTACTTCAGCTTCAGTCACAACAATACATGAGCAAACAATAGATACAAATTCAAGGTAAACTGCTCCAAACTCGATTGCAGAAAATATGACTTCAGTAACAGAGTGGTCAATGCCTGGAATGCACTACCCGTCTCTGTAGTTTCTTCCCCAAACCCCCAAAACTTTAACCTTAAACTGTGTACTGTTGACCTCACCCCATTCCTCAGAGGTCTGTAAGGGGCATGCATAAGTGCACCAGCGTGCCTACCGTCCCTGTCCTAATATTCCTTTTTATTTACTCCTTTCATGTATTCAAATTATGTTTATACTTTTACCTGTTATCTTATATATGCTTGACAAATAAACTTATGATTATGATAAACAAGTTTTATTTAGCAACCCTTCTTTTAATGACCAACTTGATGGCCCCCTGTCAGAACTATCTGTATTGTTACCTACCTTGGCTAGGATTTCTGAGAATTGTAGTTGAGCAACATCTGGAAGACAGTGCTGAAATGAGCAGATGTTTCTTCAGATGGGTAATAGTTAAGTAGCTTTATTACTTCGTAATTTATTTTATGATGTTTCGTACATTTGAGCCTCCACATATGATTTGTATCCAAGGGCCATTTGGGAGACTGCCAAGAACTAGGGAAATGTGCTGATATAATTTAAAGTAGAAAGTTGTAATTGAAAATAGGGCGTTTAGCAAATAGTTATCCTGCAACAGGCTCCTTGGAGTGCTAGCTGCTCATGTGAATAAGCTCAGTGGAAAGTAGGTCATGTTGTAAGAACAGATTAGGCCCTGGTTCATGTTTTATTGACTTTAGTTTTTCAGTTAGATTGGCTTTTAGCCAGTTAAGAGTGTTTTGTCATTTTAATGGCTCCTTTAAATAAAAGATGGAGTGGGGAAATTAGATTTCTCCCCTTTATTCGCTACATTTTGAGCTCCATATTTGGAAAACCAGAGTATATCATTTTTCTATTCATTGTCTTTCACCTTGTCAATTTTTAACAATCATTACAAAAACAGCCCTGTTCAAAAGGCAACTGCACAGATCAAGTTTATTCTAAGAGGGTGAAATTTATTTCCTAGTGTACATAGACTGAGGTGCAGCTCACTCTTCCCAAAGCAATCCTGAAACTACTTGCTGATAATTCACGACCGATCCTTTTGTGTTTTTAGATTTGTGCCTGAATGTTTAGAGAAGTCCTTGGGAATTTATTCTAATGGGTCCAGCTTAGTGCCTTTCAATTGTATGCTGCATATTTATTTTATTATAACATAATTAAACACTCTCAGTAGCTTACAAGATGCTGTAGTCCAAGCACATCTAGTTGATGAACGATATCTCAAGGCTTCTTGATAAAGTTAGGAATGGAGAAACAGTTCGCCTGATGCAATCAATCTTATTTCACGTTCTTTGCGTTACAGAAGAACATGGGATATGTTCAGTTGGTGCAGGCTTGTCTGTCAAGGAAGTAGTAGTGAGAAGGACCAATTGATTTTCAGTCTTTTGGCTAAGGTCAAGTGTAGTGCTGAGGATCCTGTGGTTTTAGCCATCTTTATCATATATTAACTCATGCTGAGTTGTCCAGAAATGACGGATCAGCAATATTTCTGAGAATTGTCTGGATCTATGCCATCTTTTTCTGAATCCTTTGTAAAGCATTTCCTCTATTTTGGTCTAAACCATCGGTTCCCAACCTGGGGGTCGAACGGCCATTTCACAGGGGTCGCCAAAGCCCTCTCTCGCCCCCTCCCACGCTTTCACTCACCCTCACCCTCCGTCTCTATTGGAGGGGTGCGTATCCCAGCTTGCAACACGGTGCCCCACGCTTTAGTAAAGAGAGCGGAGAGAGGTTGTGTGCGTTAGTCACGTGCATGCATGTGGGTGTGCGCACACGTGACTAGAAAATATTCTAGTGCAGAAGTCCTGGGGAGTTCAGGGGCTCCCTGCTGCTGCTGCTGCTGCTGCTGCTGCCGCCGCCATCCCCAATACCTGCAGCTGCAAGAGCGCAACAGAAAAAGTTCGGGTGAGTAAGTTCAGGGATTCCTTGCGCCACTGAGCTGTCTATGCCTGCAGCGGCAAAAGCTGCAAGGGAAAAGTTTTGGGTGAGCGAGTTCAGGGATTCCCTGCCGCCATCCCAACGCCGATGCCTGCAGCGGCAAAAGCCGCGCAGGAGAAGTTTTGGATGAGTGAGTTCAGGGATTCCCTGCCGCCATCGCACCGCCGATGCCTGCAACGGCAAAAGCCACGCAGGAGAAGTTTTGGGAGTGCCCCCTGAAGCTCCCATTTCAACCCTTGCCTCTGCCTGCCACAGCTTGAAGCTCCTGTTTTGGGTGCAGGAGAGAAAGCAGGAAAGGAAGAGAGAGAGAGAGAGGGAGAGAGAGAGAGGGAGAGAGAGAGAGGGAGAGAGGAAGGGAGAGAGAGAGAAAAGAAAGAATGAAAGAAAAAGAGACAAAAGAGAGAAAGAGAGAGAGGAAGGGAGAGAAAGTCCTTGATTTATGACCAGAACTGAGCCCAAAGTTTTGGTTGCTAAGCAAATGCATTGTTAAGTGAGTTTCACATTGTACTCAATCCATGATCTCTCCTGGTTCTAACGGTCATATGCAAGTTAGGGAAGAACTATGCCATGTATCATCTTTTGCATTATTAAACCTATTATTAAATATTATTTTCATTAGAAGTTAAAACTGGATTCATATTGTTTTTGTGATTAATCACAATGCTTTAATTATGTTCAATTTGTAACAATAAAAATACATCCTGCATATCAGATATTTACATTACGATTCATAACAGTAGCAAAATTACAGTTATGAAGTAGCAACGAAAATTTTTTTATGGTTGGGGGTCACCACAACATGAGGAACTGTATTAAAGGATCACAGCATTAGGAAGGTTGGGAACCACTGGTCTAAACAATCCCTTCATGTCACTGAAAAGAAAAGTGGGTGGATTTTGTTTATATATAGTACAGTGGTGGGTTTCAACCGGTGTTACCACCGGTTCGCTTCATGTGCGCGCTTTGTGTGCTCATGCTCGCTTCGCTCACACACACACACACACACACACACAAAATTGTGCTCCGCACAAGCGCAGTGTATTATGGAACAGCTGAGATGCGGCAATCTGCTCTGCCGCGCCTTTCAGCAGGGCTAAAAATGACCAAATATAAGGTATGTATAACGCAGGTGCGGGCGGGAGAGCCAAACTAACTATCAGAGAGAACTGGTTCGCTCTCAGCTCACCATCACCGCTACCGGCTCGTCCGAACCGGGCCTAACCGGTAGAAACCTACCACTGATATAGTAGTTTTTTACCTGTAGTAAAAAAAAGGTGAGTTAAACATTTTTACTGGATGTTTGGGAACGGAAACCCTATTGGCTTGGGCAGTGAGGGCTAACCTTTTTGCCATCACGTGCCAAAAGCAGGGAGAGTGTGGGAGGATCATGTGTGTGCGTGCCACATACATAATGCAATGCCCCCCCTGCATGCCACACCCCCTGTGCATGCTCGTATGACCCCCCACACTCCCCACGTATGCACACGTGACCCCCCTGTGCTCCCTCCACCTCCGCACATGTGCGTGACCCCCCACCCCCCTCTGCGCATGCGTGGGGACCCCTGCGGCCCGTTTTGGGCCTGGTAGGCCTCCCTGAAGCCTCTTGGGACCAAAAGCGGGCCGTGGAGGGGGCGTGCCATACCCCCATGGCCCATTTTGGCATGGGGCCACACTGCTCCATTGCGCATTCCCCCAGCCCCGCACATGCATGCGAGAACCCCTCCCACCTCCGTACATGCATGTGAGATCCCCCCATGTATGTGCGCACGTCTCCTGCATGTGCCCCGCCCCCGCGCCAGAGACCCGAAAATCAGCTGGCTGGTGGGAGGCGCACATGCATGCGTGGTGGAGCTGAGCTGGGTGATTGCTCGCGTGCCCGCAGAGAGGGCTCCGTGTGCCACCTGTGGCACGCGTGCCATAGGTTCGCCATCACAGGGCTAGGATGTAATGGTCCCAGATTATGTTCCAGACAACCTTCCAACTAAATGCATAGAGCAGTGATGGCTAACCTTTTTGTTGTCACGTGCCGAAAGGACACGCACCCACACCCATAATGGAACGCGTGCATGACCCCCCATTCCCCCCAATGCCTGCGCATGTGCGCACAAACCCCCACAGTCCCCCCCAGCCCCCCGCACATGCACGACAGAGACTCAAAAATCAGCTGGCCAGCAGGAAGCACGCACGCATGCGCAGTGGAGGAGCTGGGGCGACACTTCTGTGCCATCAGAGAGGGTGCTACATGCTACCTTTGGCACACATGCCATAGGTTCGCCATCATAGGCATAGAGAATAGATGGCAAGAAGAATGAGTCAGTCTGCATCACTTCATTTTCTATCAGGTTTCTAGCTTCTACACCTGCCTGAAGAAGACAGAAGTTGTAGCCTTTATCAAAGAGTAAGTTTCCAGTACAAATTTCTGTTGTATTAACTAGATCTGATTGCAGCGTTCAATTGCCCTGTACAAGTGTTACAATGAAATAAATGTAACAGAGTTCAATTGCATCCAAATTAGAGGTTAGATGGGTTGTGAAAAATTATTTTCTATTCACCTTTCTTATTTTGCACCTAGACTCTGTAGGGTTCAATTAAGTAATGGAAGCCTAAGACAAGAAAGGTAGAGTTAAAGGATTAACCCTTTAAATCCAGCCTTCCTTAGTTGCAGCACAGTTTACAAAAAACAGGCATCTTGAAGTTCTCCAAGGAATATGGATTTCTTAGGGCTCCAAGATCTGGATTGTAAAAATCAATATGGTCACTAGGTGGCAGTAGAGAGTTAGATTTGTTTCTCAAGTAGTGCCATCTACCTTAGTAGGGCTAGCCAGATCTGACAGCCATAGGATTTCTATTCTTATGTGTTCCAGTAATATGGCCCAACTTGGGAGTTCTTGTCAGTATATGTGGAGGATATTATATTGTCAACTTGCAACTAATATGCCTCTTTATACACAACCAATACAATAAACTAAATACAATAAACTAAACTAAACTTAGCAACATGCTGGCTAGGGAATTCTTAAGAGTTGAATTCCACATATTTTAAGTTGCCAAGTTTGAGAAACACTCCTCTTGACCTACAGTCCATTATCCAATAGTAGGGAGATAGTATATGCTTTTCTTCAACTCAAAAGTCTTAGAAAAATGAGAGTGAGTTTTATTGGACTTATTGTATGTAATCATGCAACCGTTGATAAGAGATGGTATTAAGAAACAAATGTGGATATTTGACCCAGGACCAATCAGTGTTAATTTGTGGGATAATTTGGGATAATTAAAAAGCCATGGTAATTTTTTTTAATGAGTTGATTACAATAACAGTTTATTAAACAGAAGGTTTTGGAATTTTCATCTTGTCTTTTTTATTATTGTTCTGTCTGTTAACTGTTTTGTTATTAATGTAGTATACAATGACAGGTTAACAATTTGCAAATGGAATTAGTAGTTTTAAATTCTTTTGGCCTGTTTGCCAAAGGGTGGGAATAATATTGTTGTAATACATCGATCAGCCTTCAACTGGGGTAGGGTGGGGGGGCGGACATGTGTTAGTCTTTTTTGAATGCACTTTTTTCTTTTTAGATGTCTTGCTTTTTGTTTCTTTAAAAAATGTGTTTTGTATTTTAACTTTTTTGAATAAAATAAAAATATGCTCTCACGTGTGCATGCACATGCACTTTCCCCCTCCCACAAAAATATCCCCTCTTTTCCCCTCTTCCCCCTGCTCTGGGCCACCAACCCGGAAAGGTTGGGGAACTTTGCACTAAGCCAGGGGCCCTGTGTGGTGCTTAGATCCGGTCCGTGGAGCCACCCTAGAAACAGCAAAAGACAGCACGCGGTGCCTCAGCCAATCAAAACTGAGCTTGCGAGGGCTGTGTGCGAGGGCTGCGTGCGGCCCTCCCAAATTCTGTTTTCGCTGGCAGAGGGTTGCAGGAGGCTGTCACAACCAAAAATGCAGCTCAGGAGCCTGTTTTCACTGGCAGAGTGTTCGGGCCCCCACAGGTGCCCCCACAAGTGATGTCATGCTGGCCACACCCACCCTGGCCATGCCCACCTCCCCACCGAGGTCAAACATAATCCTTACGTGGTCCTCAATGAAATCGAGTTTGACACCCTTGCATTAAGCCATACAGGATTCTAAAATGGCCAACTTTCTTATCTCATCATTTCTTACCATATTAAAATTACAGAGATTTCTAGACTGTTAAACGCTTGATAATACTTGCCTCACTGGAGACCACTCTTGAAGGTTGTTATTTCAAAGCTTTTGAAACATAATGGCTACGGTTGGCCATTAGCAAAAAGGTAATTTTGCTGATTGACAACGTGCAGCAAAAATAATAGTAAGCACATTTACCTAGAAAGGTTTGACATAATAGATATTTCTTGGAAAAATCTCAGGGAACAAATGAAACAAGTTTCTGAGCAGCGGCACATGAGGTTGTGAATTCATCTCCAAAAAAAATGGGTGGGAAATCGAGTTTTTGGCCGTAATACATGAAAGCTCTAAGTGTTGTTTTTGTATCTTGGCCTGAATTTCTTGGCTGTAGGAGCACAATTCAGGGACATGATTCATCAAATAAAATTAGTTGTCAAGTCATATGAGGGAATAAGGTTTTTCCCCATTCCCTTTTAATTTTTTTAAAAAAGATATAATTCCTGTTAATCTTCCACCACTGGGGGCAAGGCAACTTCTACAAATCAACATGAGAATGATACGGTGTAAACAGAAAATCTGATAAATCTAGAGCAGAACTGGCTCCTAGAGATTAAGTGTTTCTGGTTTGTGATCATCTGCAAAAGGACGCTGGAAATCCTGCAGAGAGTAGCTAACTCTTATTAGCAAAGCATTGCCTTGACAGTGGTAAATCCTTTAGCTGTTCCTCTTGAAAGCGGAATGGTCTGTGAAAGGCAATGGCAATTTTGCAGCGAATGCATGAATAAAACCGATTGTTGGATTAGCAGCTACAAGGCAGAAATGTTAGTCAACTTTTGAAATATCCAGCACTCTTCTTACTTCAAAACTCCTTGCAGTTGAATAAATTTAGTAACCCATGATTACTTTCACTATTCCATTCTTCCTAGCCCTGGTTATTTTGGGTCTCCTTCATGGTAGATACTTGACCCAGGATACTTAATGCTCTCCTTCTATCAACTGTATAGTTGAATCTCTGGTACTTTGGAGAGCTGTACAGTGGATTCTGCCCATGTATATATCGAGATATATCATGTATTCATTAGTCTTCCAACTCTGTAGAGGTTAAAACAACTCTTAATATAAAACTGACCAGTGAATGATCTATCCATGATAAAGGAATTACACAAACCTCACTCACTTTCAGATCATCAGGTCTTGGGTGAATAGATACCAAATCCAGTGTATGGTCTGCGGCATACCAATTAGGATATGTAGATAGTCTTTATGATAGACATGAAATCCTTACTGAGTTACTTCCACATGGGCACTGAAATTCCCAGAGATACTCCAGGGAATCCTCTCACTAAACTGGAAGCAACTCGTGATGCTCATATACACTGCTCAAAAAAATAAAGGGAACACAAGCAGAAGACATCCGAGATCTGAATGAATGAAATAGCCTTATTAAATACTTTGTTCGTTACATACAGTAGTTTTGTGTTCTTTTTAGTTGTTTGAGCAGTGTATAATCATGCTGAATATATGTTGTCTGTGTTTTGTTCGTAATTCTACAGTGCTATGTATCTTTCTTTTTCTTTCTCTTTCTTTCTTTCTCCTTCTTTCTCTTTCTTTCTCCCTCCCTCCCTCTCACTCTCTCTCTCTGTCTCTCTCTCTCTCTTTCCTCCTTCTCTCCCCCCCTCTGTGTAATGCACAATTTGAATTTGAATTGTGCATTTTCATTGTAGCTTTGGAATCATCCCTTTCTCCTCTCCAATTTTCTTTCCTCATTTGCAGTAAACAGTGTGAGTCACACTTTAGTACCACTGTGTAACAAAAGTTATATTGGAATATAACTAATGAAACACACACACACACACACACACACACACACACACACTTAGAGAAACTATTACTGTCACAAGCACTTCTGCAGCCCAGCAGCATTTTTGGAAAAAAGCAGCTTTATGTGGCTGTCAGAAATACAATTCATTTAAATCACATACTTTGTTTTAAAAGTAATCTGGAAAATGGGAGCAAAAGAGTGAAGAAAACGATGGCAGTTCGCGCTTATTAAAGGTATACTTATCTTTCCCAAAGCGCCTGAGAATTACATCTAAATTCTCTCTTGGCAAAGGAGACATTAAGTTAAAAGGGAAATTAATCCCAAACTTAACAGAATTCTTGGGGAAATATCTGTGAAACACATGAAAGGCAACATGCAGTTTTTAGAAAATTGATTTTGTGTGTGTGTGTTTTTAAAAATACATACAGCCTTGATTTGTAAAGCCACTAGTAGCACTACAGGGTATTTCTGCAAAAGAATTATGTCCATATAAAAAATACTGTAGTTATGCTAACCACGATATAATAGGTAATCAGATAATTAATATAGTTTATATTCCAAATTTCTAGAGCCGTGGTAGCGCAATGGTTAAAATGCCCATATTTGCAGACTAACTCTGCCCACTGCCAAGAGTTCGATCCTGATCGGCTCAAGATTGACTCAGCCTTCCATCCTTCCGAGGTGGGTGAAATGAGGACCCAGATTATTGAGGGCAATATGCTGACTCTGTAAACCGCTTAGAGAGGGCTATAAAGCACTGTGAAGCGGTATATAGCGTATTTTTCGCTCCATAAGACGCATCCTCCCCCCAAAAAAGTGGGTGGAAATGTCTGTGTGTCTTATGGAGCGAAAAATACGGGCCACAGCGGCGGGATCCTTTTACAGTTCTGAACTCCGCCTCTTCTGTGTTTGTCGTTGCCCATTTTCCTCCTCTAATCCTAGGTGCATCTTTTGGTCAGGTGCGTCTTATAGTGCAAAAAATACGGTAAGTCTAAGTTCTATTGCTATTGCTAAATATAAACTACCTCACTGTGATCACAGAGTTGTGAGCGCTGGAAAGGGGACATTGTAGGAATCCACATAAGTCCTACCAGTCTAGCTTCTGCGGAAAACCATCAGTAATAACAGCCCACCATCTCTCTGGGTAACCGATTCCATCGTCAAACTGCTGTTATGTGATGAAGTTTCGTTTCTCAACCATCCATCAGAATCAGCCTTCCTGTAATTTAACTATATGATTTGAGGCCCAGTACTCTGCACCTACTGAGAACTGATGCCTTCAGTTTTTACTGCTTCAGTGTCACGTCCCTTCAGCTATTTGAAGAGCTCTGTCCTACTCCGGCAATTTTCATTTCCATTCTGCCAAAAGTCTCAATCAGAGAGCTAAGCCATTTTATACCAGGAATCCAAAATTTAGCCCAAAGGTATCTCCATTAAAAAAAAAAAAAAAAAAAAAACCAGGTAGCAAATGATAAGAAAAGTTTTATTTCTGAAGAACAGGAAAGTCTCTCCGAGTAAAAATGGCTATTTCAGGGTGAAAGGGACAAAAATTGCAGGCACTGCTGTAAAGGACTCAGTGTCCTTTATCAAAGAACACAGTTGTGTTGATTTCCTCAAATGCTGTCTTCCAGGATGCTTTTTCAACTTCCCAATCATAAGGCTTAAATCATAAGGTTTTTACGAGATCCTGTTCCCAAAATCTAAGAAAGTCAACACTACCCTGCAGGGGTGAGTTCTACTTACCTTTACTACCGATTTGCAATGGGGCTGCATGCACACACGCTCTCTTCTGCGCATGCGCAGAAGTGTTCTGATGACGTCAGAGTCGGTGGGCGGAGCCTCCCGCCGGTTTTACTACCGGTTCTATAGAACCGGTATCCTGCTTTGCAGGTAAGTCAGAGCCAATTAGACGTTAGAGTCACTTAGCTGAGAAAGTAACAAATCTAATTGCAAGTAGTCCTCAGCTTACGACCGGTTGCTTAGGACCACTTAAAGTTATGACATACTTTCTCCTGAGGGCTGCTAATAGCAATAACACTTAGACTTATATACCGCTTCACAGTGCTTTTACAGACCTCTCTAAGCGGTTTACAGAGTCAGCATATTGCCCCTCAACAATCTGGGTCCTCATTTTACTGACCTCGGAAGGATGGAAGGCTGAGTCAACCCTGAGCCTGGTGAGATTTGAACTGCCCAATTGCAGGCAGCAGAAGTAGCCTGCAGTGCTGCATACTAACCATCTGAAGTTCAGATGGCTACGTCCCCTAGTCATGTGATCACATTTCAAGCTCTTAGCAACTGGTCCACATTTACTGCTGTTTGCAGTGTCCCAGGATCACGTTACAGCAATTTACAACTCCCCCCCTAAACAAACCAGCATTTATTCTGGTTCCTGGCAAAAAATGCCTATTGTAGACAATCCAAATGCCTATTGTAGACAATCCATAGACAATCCATTGTCTACAATAGGCATTTTTTTTGCCAGAAATCACTGCATGACCACTGCAAAAAAAAAAAAGTTGTAAAATTGGCTGCAGTTATATAGTGACATGCTTCATTACTGGCATGATTTAACAATCATAATTCTGGGCTCAGTTACATTTATATGTTGAGGACTGCCTATCTATGAAGATTCTCAGTCATCCAGGTCATGGTTGTCCCAAAGGTGCTTTTTCAGGAGGCAACTGGACTTTTCTTATTTTTTCTTAGAGAACTACCTGTACTGCAGGATGCTTAAGAAGAACTCAAAGTCAATATGACACAAGCCACTTCTCTCTTGTCTTCAGGCAATGTGTTCTAAAACAGGGGTCCCTAACCACTGGTCCATGAACCGGTACCAAGCCACCACATGCCAGAAACCGGGCTGCGCAAACCAGCGAAGCCATCCATGGGATGCAGGCAGCATGCGAAACCACGTCCCCTCTGGTCCACAGAAAAACCTTTCTCTTGTTGTGGTCCACTGCGGAGCTGGTAGTGGAGTTGGACAGTGAGGAGGCTGAGGAAGAACATGGGCCAGTCCTGGAGGCTGGGAAAGGCCTGGATGAAGGCTCTGCGTCAGAGGCAGAGATGGGACTAGGGCCATCTGGGACTGATGTGCAGACTCT
>WNWU01014721.1:0-31770 GCA_012654045.1 Ptyas mucosa | reverse complement strand
TCCTTCCTTCCTTCCTTCCTTCCTTCCTTCCTTCCTTCCTTCCTTCCTTCCTATTTTCTTGATTCAGTGCTATTTCCTTTGTTCATGGAACAGTTTTCCTCCTTTCCTGTCAAAAGTGGTGAAATTTCGGACATGATGAGTATCGTTAAGTAGTATTTCTCACATTCTGAGATGCACAGCAGGGACTCAACCAACAGAATAACAGATTTGGAAGGGACCTTGGAGGTCTTCTAGTCCAACCCCTTGCACAAGCAAGAGGCCCTATACCATTTCAGACAAGTGGCAGCGCAGTCTCTTCTTAAAAGGATCCAATGATGGAGCACCCACAGCTTCTGAAGGTAAGTGGTTTCACTGGTTAATTGTTCTCACTGATAGGAAATTTCTCCTCAGTTCTAGGTTACTTCTCTCCTTGATTAGTTTTCATTCATTGTTTCTTGCCTTGCCTTCTGGTACTTTGGAAAATAGGTTGACTTTCTCTTCTTTTGGCAGCCCCTCAAATATTGGAACACTGCTATTTTTTTTTAATTTGATTTATATGCCGCCCTTCTCCGGAGACTCAGGGTGGCTTACAATGCGCTAAGCAATAGCCTTCATACTTTTATATATTTATACAAAGTCAGCTTATTGCCCCCACAAACTGGGTCCTCAATTTACCTACCTTAGAAAGGATGGAAGGCTGAGTCAACCTTGAGCCTTGGTGAGATTCGAACCTGCAATAATTGCAGGCAGCTGGTGTTAATAACAGGGTGCTTTAGACCACTGTACTATCCAAGGCTCTATCATGTACTATCATGTCACACTAATCCTTCTTTTCACTAGACTAGACAAACCCAATTCCTACAACCGTTCTTCATATGTTTTAGCCACCAGCCACCTAATCATCTTTGTTGCTCTTTTCTCTGCACTCTTTCCAATGTTGCAACTTCTTTTTTATCATATGGTGTCCAGAACTGGATGCAGTATTCTAAGCGTGGCCTTACTACTTTATGTCACTTTTCCATCTTTCCTCTTTGGTTTGTCTCATTGCAGAGTTGGGCTTAGTCTGTCTGGATGCTACTAGACTTGGGCAGACCCCCTTTATCCTTTATAGCAGTGATATTTTCAGGTGGAGAAAGTGCACTGACCAATTTCTTTCGGCGATAAGCAAAATTATAGTGCATGGAAGCGGTTTAATTGTGAACAAGGCAATTATTTCCATGGGTGATTACCAGAATCTCCCACAATACTTTCAGTCTATTGCTACTCCAGTCATTGTGGGAAATCTAGACTAACGCCAGCGGAATTGAGCCATTTTTAAAATGATGCCAGAGTGCAATAAGCAGTTGATCCTCTCCCTGTTGACTGATGGTGCTGTTTGTTTACATTGATCTCATGGAATTTACTTGCCATCCCTCTCATTTTCCAGTCTCTCTTGCTAGCGCTGACTAAAATGTTTTCTGCTGCATCTGCAAGCCGGGTGGAAAAGCAAACTACCAAAGGATGTTGAGTGGGGATTAAGTTTGTGAACAGCAGCTGGGTTTGAATGACATAGGCAGTTAAAAGAAGATTATACAAAGTCATATTAGTCTGCCAAGAGCTTATTTCCACAGTATATACATGGAGCAACTATATCTCTGAGTGGCAGTGGGAAAGGAGAAACCTATCATCTTCATGTCCTCCTTGATCTTCCCAGAAGTATATTTGGGGACTATGTTTCAGAAGATATTCTAGACTAGATAGACTTCTGTATAATCCATCCTAGGTACTCAAATTCATGTAGGCCATTAACATAATTATCTGGCTGCTCCATATTTGTGAATGGAATGGAGTCAAGGTAAAGCACTGAACTGGCCAGACTTGCTTTGAGCATTGCTAAAGCGAGCTCTGGATAATTGAAAATACTGTTGGAACCTCCAGTATAAATTAAATAGAAATGAACCCAGACCTGCAACTTGCTGCTGCTTGGTCTATCAATACAACTATAACAGATAGAGAGGGAAAGCAAGGAGTAAAATGACAAAATAAGGGAGGATGAACAAAAAAAAGGGATATATGTTTTATTTTTTCATTTTTTCATGCAGATCTTATTAATTGCATAGCAAGTGAGCGCTGGGTTTAATACCTCTATGTGCTCCTATAATGCATGTGGAGCAAATGGCCTTGTCGGTTACTGATAAGATCTCCTGTGGATCTTTAATTAACTCTGATCAACATGTGTTGGAAGCTATTGCAGCTTGAATACATTTACGAATAATCTAATTGCAACACTTTCAGAAAGTCAATTTTCTGCTCTTTGATGCATTAGATTGCTGTTTAAACCAGCAGAAGTTATAGAGGGAGTCTTGCGTGGACTCAGAAGCAATAGCTGGTTGTAGAATGTGATTAATCAGTTTTGGGGACGGAATGCATATTAGTGGTAGAGTGTGTATTTCACCTGTAGGACCTCTCTCTCTGGTTCAACTCCATCGAGGTCTCAAAACAGTTCTTATCTAAATCCCTGAAGACTTTTTGCAGTTATACATTGAATGTTTTGTGTTAAATTATTTAGGGCCCTTCTAAGAAAATATGATACGTTACGTCATAAACTTAGTTTCAGATTAACTCAGCCATGGTATTTTATAAACCCTAGTGTGCTGTGACCTATTCAGCAAGTTCTTGTCATACAAACAATGGCTTAGTTTAGTGTGAAAAGTGTCAATGAAAAGCCATCTCTATTCTGTACCAGTCACTTGTTAGTCTTGGGAAGTTGGACATTGACTGTTGTTTCACAGCTGTACAATTTTCGCATCAGTTTTGTACAACACAGCAGCACCCTAAATTTTCAAGAGGCCTGGAGACTTCTCAAGGTGTAATTTTATATGTGACTGAAAGGAAGATAATAAATGTAAGACATGCTTAATTGCAATTATGTATAAATATAAAAGAAAATTGGATTTTATATCTCATCCTCTTCTCTTCTGCTATTTATGAGGAATGTAGTTCTTGAGCGTTAAGTGAATTTCGTTGTATGGGTTTACTGTGTATGTAGTACAATGACAATAAAGTTGTTCTTGTTGTTATTATTATTATTGAGCTGGAAAAAATTACACACCCATATTATAAAGAAACAAAAGTAAGCATCAGGGAACATCCCTATTGCCCAAGTTCTATCTTAGTAATGAGAAATGTTTGTTCTTCAGATGTTGGTAAACTGTAATACTAGGATCCCTTTCTTCTGATGATGCTGAGGTGGCAGGAAATTGTAGGTCGTCAGTAACTGATAGACTAGGATATTCATGACTGATTTATATGGTATAAGAAACTGCTCACCGTCATGGCCAAATCGATTTCTCCTCTTGATGTTGACCTTCCCTTTCCATGAATTTCCAGCAAATGGAAGTTCCATTTGCTGGAAATTCTGAGTAAGGAGATTCTAGATTACTATGAAATCGTCCACAATGAATTGATATGATCATAGCTATACTAGTGGCCATCATTGGAGACGATTAAAAAAAATAATTAGCATACATTTTATGATAAATGACTGTCTCTTGTCTGTATGCTGAGCTCTATCAATTGGTGCCTTGGTGAATGTAGGATCTTAGAGCCCTGGTGGCACAGTGGTCAAAGTTTACTATTGCAGATAAACTCTGTCCATAGCCTGGAGTTTGATTCTGACTGTCAGGGATCCAAGTAACACCCCCAACGAAAGAAAACTCTGAGGCTTGGATTTCCTCAAATTTACTTTTTATTAGAGATGTCATATTTGCACATCTGGAGAAACCCGAATCTGAAATCTTCCACCCAAAGGAAAGTTCAAGTACCTGCCCAACACCCACAAGTCCATCACATGGTCCAATTACAGCACGGTTCCAACTGGACAGGCCTCTCAGTTCCAGCCTCCCAGGTGCAGGGCAAGACAGCCTTGACTTTCTGAGAAAGGAATGTTATTGTGACTACCTATCATCCTCCATACAATCCCCCCTCCCAATTTCCCACAGTAGTAAATGTGGCAGGCCTGAAGGCCCAGATGTAAAAAGATGGCTTCCAGGTTTAACATTGACAGGGCTCAAAGTTGGCTCAGCGTTCCCTCCTTCTGAGCTTGGTAAATTGAAAATACGTATTGTTGGGGGCAATATGCAAACAATGCCTACATTTTAAACCACCCAGAGAGTGCTGTAAAGCACAACCGGGTGGTATCTACGCCTAAGTGCTACTGCTGTGGTGCTGTTGAGCTAGATTCACAGACCTACTGTTTCAATATAATTCATAAGCTTTTTAATTGTGTGCGTACGGGCATGTTTTTGTGGCTGGGTAACTGGATTTACTGAATTTCTTGTGCATAAATGTGCATAATTCCATTTTCCCTGCTCTGTGCGTGTGTGTGACTTTGAAACAATGGTATATCCTGAAGACTAGGCCCTACAGTTTTCTTGACAAGTTTTCTGAAGGGATGGGAAAGAGTGACTAAGTAGTTCAAGGTTACCCACCTGGCTTCATCTGTGTGTGACTAGAACTCACGTTCTCCCAGTTTCTAGTCTGGTGTCATAAAACACTACATCAAAGTAGCTCTCACTCCCTGCTTTTGTTAATTTTCATATATATTAGTTATCTCTTCATTTAATGCAGTGGAAGCATCCATTCAAAATTGGCAAAGCTGGCAGAGGCAGAGCCCAGAAGAAATTATTTGTACCGCGTGGCAGGCATTACAAATAGGGTGGATATGGCTTGAGATGGAACTTCATAATTTACAAGGTTGTAAATGTATAATTCTTACACATTTCTAAAAAATAAATAAGTCTACAACATGCAGGTTACTCTGTATGTATTTTAAAATGAAGGGCTGTGTGCAAGTCAGTAATATTTGAACCCAAAAGGTCCTACCTCAGTGTTGGCAAAACAGGAGTGTGCACGGGGGACAGTGCCAAAAACTGAAATAGCAGCTCCCCGGCGTACATGCGCATGCTGGGAAGCTGAGCTTCCGGTTTCTGCCATGCGCATGTGAACCGGTCACCTGGTCTTCCAGTTTTTGGTGCGCATACGAATGCAAAGACCAGCTGGCAGGGGTGCATGCGTGTGCTAGAAACCAGAAGCTCAGCATCCCGGTGCGCACAGGCATGCTGGGGAGCTGCTATTCCAGTTTCTGGTGCTCCCATGTGCGTGAAGACCAGCTGGCTGCTGTGCATGTGCGTGCCAGAACCCGGAAGAGCAATGGGCAATGGCTGATGTGCCCAGAGAGATAACTCTGTGTGCCACTTCCAGCATGCGTGCCATAGATTCACCATCACGGCCCTAGCTCAAGAGAGTTGGTAACCCACTGCCATTAAATGCCAAGTGAAATAGAAAGGATTTTTAAAGCAAGGAAGGGAAAAGGATTCTATATACCAACAAAAAGAAATATTTACAATTGCCAGTATACTGTACAATCTGGTAGTTTTAATAGAAATCTTCTAAGTAGTAGCTTTTGCCACAGGTAATGGTTTTTGTTACATTTTTTCAAAGAATATAGAGAGGGTAAGTTTCAATTTTAGGGTTCCAAAATTATCAAGACACTGTAGGGCAGCCCGATAATATCAAATTCCACATGAATGAAGTCATCAATAACACTGATAGGGATGTGGCTTACACAGTTTGTCTGTATCTTTGTTGCTACACTATATCTTTGCCTAAAACATTTCTACAGCAGGATATGAGTCGATGTTGATATAGTAAAATAATCCCTTATTCCCCTTCGTGCGCTTTTGCGAGTGAGAAACAATGATAAGGTCAGATTGCACCTATTGCATTAAGAATTAAGAGAATAATACTGCCTATTATTCTAATAGAAGATAATATTTGTAGCTCAGGGGTTGAACAGTGGAATCCTTGGTACACTGTCTGAGCTTGGTGTTGGCTTGCAGACATTTCATTACCTGACTAGGTACTATCATCAGTGTAAGTGACTGTGGAGTTTGCTACCTGTTTAAATATAGTAAATTGCCCCCTCGTTGGTGGGGAATGTAGCCTTCTCCTTGGTAGTTCCTCAATTAGAGCATTGTTTTCTTTGGAGAACAAGCAAACTCAGAAAGCAGCAAGGACTCCACTGTCTATTGCAGATAATATATTTAACTTTCAAGAAAATTACATGTGAAATGGAGATTTAAAGGCACTTTGTAGTTATGCAGAGAGGAAAAAAAGGAAGACAGAAATCTGTAGAGGGAAAGAAAGATGCACTTGAAAGCAAAACTGTGATGCCTTAAAAAAGATTTGTGAGGATGAAATTATATTGCATTAGGGATACATCCGTCTCTCTTTTTCAAACCAAGCAAGTTTGAAATGTCAGTCAAGAATAGCTTAAGAAGAATTGAGCAGCCACTTTCTTGCTCAAACAAGATGCTGACCATCTGTTTTAAAGACTGAATACTCACATTCCTTCTAAAACAGCATATCTTAACAACGTCTTGCTGAATGGATAATAGATCAGACAAACCCAATTTTTGGTTAGTATCTTGGCAGAACCAGACCCACTGACACTTGGGGTACCACAGTGGCTGAAAATCCAGAAGCAGGCTGTTCTAAATAGGGAAGTGCCATGAACTCTCCGTAGCATTGGAAATGATTGAAGGGAATATTTTTTTGGATACCAAATGCTGGCTCAGTGCCTGAATCTAGGTGGCCTCAACCTACAATAGCATGGATATATTCTGCATGGATATATTTAGAAATGGAGTACTCATCACAAGTTCCTATTTGATAGCTGATGCTACTTTTTGGGGGTGTGGGGAGAGGATTGCTGCCAAAGCTTAAAGTGATTTGATAAAACGTATATAAAGTAGATGAGTTTGGACTTTCAGAAAGTTATTTTGGAGGGTTGAGGTCTTTTCTTCCTCCCTCCATTTTCTTTCTGTGTTTTAAGTCTTGCATACCACAAAACTAAAACTAAAAAAAGAAAAGAAAAAGAAAGACATAAAACCAGCTAAAGGTATTAAATCAACAGACAGCCTGTACTAAAATGCTCTGATAACAAAATCCACAAAGCAAGACAGGAGCCATTAAACAAACATTGAAACTTCAAAAGTTCTAACCTAACACTTTGCCAGATCTTCTCAAAACTAATGACAGCTACTTCGACTTAACGACTGGAATTGAACCCAAATTTCTGTTGCTAAGTGAAACAGTTGAGTTTTGCCCCATTTTATGACCTTTCTTGACACAGTTGCTAATTGAATCACTTCAATTGTTAATAGCAATATCATTTAGACTTACATACCGCTTCATGGTGCTTTACAGCTCTCTCTAAGCAGTTTATATAGTCAGGATATTGCCCCCAACAAATCTGGGTCCTCATTTTATTTATTTATTTTTATTTTATTGGTTCGATTTATATGCTGCCCTTCTCCGGAGACTCAGGGTGGCTTACAATGTGTTAAGCAATAGCCTTCATACTTTTGTATATACCTGCTTAGTAGGGCTTTCGTCCCCTCCCAAGCGGTGTTCTTTTTTTATACAAAGTCAGCTTATTGCCCCCACAATCTGGGTCCTCATTTTACCTACCTCGAAAGGATGGAAGGCTGAGTCAACCTTGAGCCTGGTGAGATTTGAATTTGCAGTAATTGCAGGCAGCTGGTGCTACTTAACAGCACTTTAGTCTGCTGCACCACCATTTTACTGACCATCATTTTACTGACCTCGGAAGCCTGGTGAGATTTGAACTGCCAAATTGCAGGCAGTCAGCAGTCGTAGCCTGCAGTACTGCATTCTAACCACTGCACCACCATGGCTCAATATTAAGTGTGGTGATCAGAATTGGGTACAGTATAATGCTCAATGTTCCCAGAGTACTAATGTTGTGTCAAACCCGCGATGACATTTTGTCATCGTGTGACGTATTGCAACTTTCCCCCCTTCACTAAAACAGAGGTGGGCGTGACCAGCGTGTGATGCATCTGGGCCATGTGTTTGACACCCCTGTTGTAGAGGGAAGGGTGGTTAAAGAATGGGAGAGTTGTTACCCTCATAATTTTCCTTTGAAGCATTCTGATGGAACTTTAATGTGATTCCCGTAGGCCTAGTATGCTGTTCTTGACATTGTGTTAGATGTTTAATGGGTTGAAAGAATGGTTTTCTTTGAAGATATTTCACTTCTCATCCAAGAAGCTTCTTCAGCTTTGATTGGATGGTGGGGAATGCAAGGATTTATATTGCTTGACCAGCTGTCTGCAAGGAATAGGAATTCTTCCATTCCCCACCATCCAGTCAGAGCTTCTTGGATGAGAAGTGAAATGTCTTCAAAGAAAAACAAGGAAGTCCAGTTGCCTCTTGAAGAAGCATCTTTGGGACATCACGTTCATTGTGATGTCAATGCCCAAATGATGTGAAGCAGATCATTTACATAATTTTGCCTTGAAGTGTGTGATGTTATTGTGACCTGCACCAGGTTCTGGCTAGGTTCTCATGACATGCTGAATCTCAACTAGCCAACCATACTTTAGCCTAGTTGAGTGTGTCATGCAAACTTGGCCATAATATGCCCATGCATGTCCCGCCATGTCTTCTTACAAATAACATTGTCCATCTTCATTCAAAACAATTCATCAGGCGAAGCAATTTACATATATTCAAGATTATCCATTGACTTGTATACTTCTTTGTAAACTACGTAGGGTCAGCTTCCAGGTTATATCTTATGTGAACTTCCAGGAAACAAATTTTTGCCTTGGAGATTTTTCTATTAGCATCAAATTAAAGCACAGCTTGGCAGATGAGTTATTTTCTGTCAGCACCAAAGTACCATTAGATACAACCCAGCATAAATATGTAGCTTGAAGGACTGTACATCAAGATGCATTCTTTTAACCCTGAAATCCTTCAGATATATTGACCAATTCTCCAATATCTCAGTCAGCATTACACTGCTGAGAATTCTAGAAGATGAAATCCACACATTGGAGATTAGCTAGCTAGACAAGGCTGATCTAGTATCCCTAATATCTAAATATATTTTTCTATTCAATCATTCCCTTTGCACTATATATTGTATAGGAGTAACTTTTCCATTCTGTTAAGAATTTGGGACGTTACAATACTCGAAGTATATCAGCTTGAACGAGACTGGGATATTGCTTTCCAATCCGCCAATTATTGGCAATCTAGTATTGAAACTTACATGGTCGGGTTTCTTTTTTCTGACAGCAGTTTAGTCCTTTCTTTCGGAGATAGGTTTGTGTGTGAATGAACTTAAACACGATTCCCAAAGCTTCCATAGTCTTGCAAAATTGCTCAGTTGCGTTTTCCCCAAACAGTTTGAGAATAATGAGATTTGCAGTTCAGTATATCAGGCTGGCATTTGGTTGAGGAATGCAGACTTTTGGGACCAAGTAAGAATATATCATTCCTATTCTCATATATGGTGGACCTGTAAGAAAGTGAAGGCCTTTTGGGTAAAGGTTTGGTGGGTTATGCAAAATGTTTTGGAAAAACAAATTAAACTTCCCCCACAACTGTTTTTACTAGGTATAGTTAAGGACTCATCAGTGGGTGAAATAAAACTGATATTATATATGGTGACGGCTGCTAGGTTGCTGATTGGACAATACTGGACGAAGGATATTTTGCCTACTATTGAAGAATGGACTTTGAAGATGGCCAATTTCGCAGAAATGGCAAAGATATCAGCATTTTTAAAAGATCATACTCAAGAGACTTATGTATGGGAATGGAAGAAGTGGATAGATTATGTTCAGAATAAATATCAAACTAGAAAATATCAGCTAGCTTTCAGCTGAGGGGGAAGAATACTCGAATGTTAAGAAGAAATGAATAGTATATAGGGGCTAGAATATCAAGGGGAGTTACTAGTAAATAAGGTGTTAGGGATTGGGGTTTCATCCTGTGGAAGTCAAGGGGGTTGGGGAGGGGGAGGGAGGGAAAGGTGATGAGAATTTTGTATCCTAATTTTTTTTTTCTTATATAGAGGGAGGGGGGTGGAAAGGGGGGTGAAAATGTTTGTATAATTTGAAAAAATTTTGCAATTAAAAAAAAATATATCATCCCTGTAAGCACTTAGCCTATACCAGTGATGGCTAATCTTTTTGCCGTTGCGTGCCAAAAGCTGGGGGGGGGAGTGTGGTGTGTGTGTGTTTACGTGCATACCCACATCCATAATTCAATGACTTCCGCACTCTCATGCATGCCCTCGCGACCCCCTCCCCCCTGCTGTATCCAGCCGTGCCCTGTTTTGGGCCTAGCAGGCCTACCTGAAGCCTCTGGAGGGTGAAAACAGCCTCCCCACCCCACCGGAGACTCTCCGGAGGCCAGAAACAGACCATTTCCTGACTTCTGGTGAGCCCGGTAGGCCTGTTTTTCACCCTCCCCAGGTTCCAGAAGCTTTCCTGGAGGCTGGGGATGATGAAAACGGCCTTCGCTATCCCCCTGGAGGTCCTCTGGAGGCTGGAAATGCCCTCCCAGAGCCTCTGCGTGAGCCCTGTACTTCCTGGCATCCAAAACGGGCCATGTGGAGATTCCTGGGAGGGGAGGGGCAATGTGGGCGGGACCAGCAGAAAATCAGTTGGCCGATGCATGCTGGAGCTGAGCTAGGGCAAAGGCTTGCGTGCCCACAGATATGGCTCCACATGCCATAGATTCACCATCACGGGCCTATACTATGTGTAACTTAGGACCAGGAGGCACCATGAGGTTCTTTGCCTATTTAGCAGTAGCACTTACACTGATACACTGCTTCAAAATGCTTTACAGCGCTCTCTGGTTAGTTTACAGTGTCAACATATCGTCCCCAACAATCTGGGTCCTCATTTTACCAACCTTGGAAGGAAGGAAGGAAGGAAGGCTGAGTTAACCTTGAGCCTGTCAGGATCGAACTGCAGGCTGTGGGCAGAGTTTGCATGCAATACTGCATTTTAACCACTGCGCCACCATGGCTCCTATTCTATTGCCTTTATCTGTTCCTCCGCGCCCCCCCACACCCCCCTTTCATTCATTTCAATCCTCTCTGATTCTCAGAAGACTGTTTTGGACAAGTCCTTGCAGTTTTCTTGGCAAGATTTTTCAGAAGTGGTTTGCCAACGCCTCCTGCCTAGCCCAAGGTAATCCAACTGGTTTTCAGCCTAAGGCAGGACTAGAAGCCAGTTATTCTGCTCCAAACAAATGTCTACCGTTTCCTTCATACTGAAATATGCTGGTAATATATTACATCTGCCATTAACATTTTAAAATCGGAATCTGTTTGATGAGTTCAGTTGGATGTGGTGTCCCTCCATCGACTGGATGCAACCTAAGTGCCATGCTCTCTGATGTTGTAAAATGGGACTCTAGAAAAAGTGCAGAGACTCTAGAAAAAAGACCAACAAAGATGATTAGCGGACTGGAGACAACAACATGCAAAGAAAGGATGCAGGAATTGGGTATATGGAGTTTAATGAAAGGAAGGACTACGGGAGACATGATAGCAGTGTTCCAACATCTCAGGGGCTGCCACAAAAAAGAAGGAGTCAAGCTATTCGCCAAAGCACCTGAAGGCAGAACAGGAAGCAATGGATGGAAACTAATCAAGGAGAGAACCAACCTAGAGCTAAGGAGAAATTTCCTGACAGAACAATAAATCAGTGGAATGGCTTGCCTTCAGAAGTTGTGGGTACTCCATCTCTGGAGGTTTTTAAGAGATTGGACAGCTATTTGTCTGAAATGGTATAGGGGCTCCTCCTTGAGCAGGGGATCGGACTAGAAGACCTTCAAGGCAGGGGTGAAATGTAAAATGTGTTACTACCGGTTCTGTGGGCGTGGCTTGGTGATGGGGGGGTAATGTGACTGGGTGGGCGTGGCCAACCTTTAAAAAAAAACTTTTCTAAGCATTTTTTCTAATGCTTTGAAAAGCCTCTGGCCATCCGGCAACTCAGCTGGGATCGTCAGAGACTTTTCAAAGCATTTTTTTTTAATCACTTCTTCGGCCAAGAGGTTGCAGAAAAAAATGCTTTGAAAAGCCTCTGAGGATCTCAGCTGAGCCACACGATCATCAGAGGCTTTTTTAAAAAACTTTTAAAAGCATTTTTTTGTCGGAAGAGGTTGTAGAAAAAATGCTTTTAAAAGTAAAAAAAAAAAAGCCTCTGATGATCGTGTGGCTCAGCTGGGCATGGTGGGGGGGGGCAGGGATTTTTGCTACCAGTTCTCCGAACCACCCGCCGCCATCACTACCGGATTAGGTGATCCGGTCCGAATCGGGAGCATTTCACCCCTGCTTCAAGGTCCTTTCCAACTCTGTTATTCTATTCTTCTACTCTATGCCTTCTTTAGCTGAGCTGCAGAATCTTTGGCTTTGATAAGGTCTGGATTTTTTTTCTTTTTGAAGAGGAACACTATAAAGAGTTTAATTATGGTAAAGAAGATAGTGCCAAATTATATATTGTTAGGCAGACTAAGTTTGGATTCCAAAGTTCTGAAATTTGGGGATGTACCGTGTTTCCCTGAAAATAAGACCCTGTCTTATATTTTTTTTGAATCCCAAAATAAGCGCTTGGCCTTATTTTCGAGGAGGTCTTATTATTTTGGGGCATGTGGAGCAAGATAGGGCTCCTCTTGCCATCTTACCTGATTTCCAGCTCTGTCTCCCTAACCTTAACCAGAGGAAATGGCGGGGACCGGCTGCGCATGTGGTTAAATATTTTCAGGGAGGGCTTATTTTTGGGGGGGGGGGCTTATTTTAGCACATGAGCTCAAAAGCCGGATTAGGCTTATTATCCGGAGAGGTCTTATTTTCGGGGACACAGGGTAGAATCACAATCATGCTTAAGTGAATGAGAAATCTATAATGGTGTTGGTATTTCTTCTTAAGCCGATAGAGGGGCTGGTTAGTAGCGATTATATGAAGGTTAAAGTTTTAAGTTTTTTTTATATAGTTAAGCTCTCAAGTCTTGATTAGAATTGAGAAAAGAGTATTTAGAATTTGCTCAGATCTTGATAAAGCTACCCAATTTAGAAATAAAGATCATATACTGTACCTTAGCCATGTATCATGATCATATTCTACAGGATATAGCTCCTAATTTCTTTCATTATCTATAAAGAGAAGTAAAAAGAAATGCTTTGATAGTCTAATGATCTCTCCCTCATTTAAAGCAGATATGAATAGCAGGAGAATAATATGACTTCTGGGACTTGCCCCAGATACTTATTGAAATGTGTATTTGTATTATTTCCTGTGTAATTCATCTTGCATGAATAACAAAATTAGAGTCATTAAAATTCAAGAATGAAACTACAGTGCTGCAAAATATTTCTAGATAGCATTATCCATTAAGAAAGGAAGTGAAAAATAGAGAAAAATTAATCCATAGCATTCACATAGAGATAAGTTTAGATGAAAATATCAGTCTTTAATAGGTGCCTAAAAGACATGATTTTTTTTTAGAAGAAACAGTCCTAAGATCAGAACATTAAGTTATTCCACCTGTGGCAGGAACTTCTATTATAGTCTTTGTGTGATTGCTCAGACTAGTAATAGAGAAGCCAAAATGCCAAGTTTTCTATTCTGGCAATCCTCTTTAAGGTTTTATATGCCAAAAATTAAGCCATGAATTTGCTTCAGGAGCAGTCAATGATATGTTTTTTTGTGGTAGGTCTGCTGGGGATATCTGTAGAAAATCAATGTTTTCATGTTGCATTTGCAAGGCATTCTGGGAATGTACTCTTGAAGATGAATTTCATGAACCAGTGATACTTCAGTGCTCCCAGGGATGCAAAAGAACAACAACCTTTGAGACTTTAAAAGACACACACACACACATTGAAGCATATGTTGAGCTGTTTATTCATCTTGACATAATATTTCAATATACTGCACATTAAACATGTATTTTGTGCCTTGTTGGCTCTTAGGTCTTAAATTACAAGGTAAACCTTAAGATGTTTTTGAATTTTTTTAAAAAAGTTATTGTTATGTATCGCCTTCCATACTTTGGTTAATATGTGCATTCACATCTGACTGATACAGTGGCTAAATGGGTACATTCATGTGTGCAAGCAACCCTTTCTATGTAACATAGAATGTAATGAAGAAATTGGAATATAGAAGGGTGGCTCCCTTAATGTAGCTGAGGAAGAAGTCTCTGGAATTCAAGTGTCCTTTCTTCTTCTCTTCATCCTTTGTGTTATTTATAATTATTGTGTTATTGATCATTGTTGTTGATATTGACAGCATAGTCGACATAGCTGCCCAACTTTATTAAAGGATTGATGGTATATCATATTAGCATTTATATCACAGTGTATAAAGGTGTAAAGGTTCCCCTCGCACATATGTGCTAGTCATTCCTGACTCTAGGGGGTGGTGCTCATCTCTGTTTCAAAGCCGAAGAGCCAGCGCTGTCTGAAGATGTTTCTGTGGTCATCTGGCCAGCATGACTAAATGCCAAAGGCCCACGGAATGCTGTTACCTTCCCACCAAAGATGATCCCTATTTTTCTACTTGCATTTTTTACATGCTTTCAAACCGCTAGGTTGGCAGAAGCTGGGACAAGTAATGGGAGCTCATCCCGTTATGCGGCACTAGGGATTCGAACCGCTGAACTGCCCACCTTTCGATTGATAAGCTCAGAGTCTTAGCCACTGAGCCACTGCATCCCCTTATCACAGTTTATAGTTTAAATTAAATATAATGTGGAGTGATTACTAACTATAGGGTTGTTTCCTTTTCCCTTCCCTTCCTTTTTGCATTTTTTTTTTAGTCTACAACAATACATTTTATCCTTTCTTTCAAATTCGCCTTGTTTCTATATCAAGGGCCACCAGATAAGCTTTCCCACTGGAAATTATAAAAGAAGAAATCTGACGTGAGCAATACTTATCTCAACTGGAAGCTGTATCACTATTTGGAAGTAATTTTTTTAACAGGCTTCAATACATTTTGCATACAATCAACTATGTAAAGTTGTGTCAAGGAGGCCAATGAGTTGCAACTGATCTCAAATCTTACGTTTCCTAGATTCATATCTTAGATGATGTTAAGCAGCAGTTGGTTGGTTTTTAGCTGATGTTGCATTTCCTATGAAAGATCAGGCTTAGCGTTTGAGAGTTCAGATTCGTGTAATGTGATAATTGGAGAAAAGTTGTGGCCAACAACATTTTCACCAGTTTCCATCTGTTCCCTCGTATCTATCTTTGTAAAAGGCATGTCTAATTATTTTCCTACAGAATTTAACTTGGAATGTTGCAATTCATTTTGGCAAGACTAAAAAAAAATACAAATGTCAAAAATGCAGGGGCCAAAGTATTTCATAGGTTTGGGGTTTAGAGTCTATAACATGATTCTTTTTTTTCAACCTCACTTTGAGGCACAATTCAAAGCATGAGTATTTCTTCCAAATTGAGTTCGCTCAATGGGATTTAAAGGTGTACCATCTTATTTTAGTGCCAGTGGTTTTAATCTGTTAATTGCTCTCACACTTGCAGGTGTTTGGTTTGGCTGTAGCAATAGCAATAGCACTTAGACTTATATACCACTTCACAGTGCTTTACAGCCCTCTCTAAGCGGTTTTACAAAGTCAGCGTATTGCCCCCAACAATCGGTCTTTTACCGACCTCAGAAGGATGGAAGGCTGAGTCAACCTTGAGCCTGGTGAGATTTGATCTGCCAAACTGCTGGCAGCCGGTGATCAGCAGAAGTAGCCTGCAGTACTGCACTCTAACCACTGCGCCACCCTGGCTCTTAGAGCCGTAGATAGAGATCTGTAGATTGTGGTATTATCGTTTTTTGGAAATCCTTTGTTCCTAAATTTGTATTGATTATAATTGATGGTTATTTGATTATGGTGGACCTTGAATGAATGGAATTTCCTCTCTAAGTGAATTTTTTTGCCTCACTGTTTGGATAAAGAGCATACCTGAACTTAAAATTGAACAGGAACCTGACCACATCGCCAAATACTGATGCAACCTTACTTGTAAATATTGTATCTCAATAAATAAAATAATGAAACTCTATGTTCCATATAATGGGACATGATTGAGACATTGCTTTCTTCAATTGCTTATTTTGGTTAATTTAATGCCTTTTGACTATGATTTGTGTTTGATGTTCTGTTGTGTAGCTCTGGTGATATTGGTTAAAAAATGTATTTCAAAAATTCATCATGACTTCTTTGGTTTTTTTGCTGGTTGGTAACTCCTTTGCTTTTGTTTTTCTCATTTGGGGGAATGTGAAGATAGACATGGATGCATGCCATGTTACGGCTGACCTCTTAATGTCAGAAATAAATGTCAGAACCCTGGAGCACAACCTGTCTTATTTATGCAAGTAAAATTGTCACATTCAGCCTTGTATGTAATGTTATCAATCAGGCTGAGATGTTTTGTTTTTACAGGCTGCCCATGAACAAATATAGATTTTAAAAATATAATCGTGTGGGACATTTCATATCAGTTCATATGCCAGTAAAATGAGGCAGGGGCTTTATCTATCTATCTATCTATCTATCTATCTATCTATCTATCTATCTATCCATGTCTCCAGATTGCACAGGATTACCTGCCTCTCCTAATAACAAGAGGTAACAGCCATTGCCTCTCCTAATAACAAACTTGAGTGCCAAATGCTTCCAATGATAGAATTGGAAAGAAGATTTGATTACTAAAAAGAAGGAAGTGGTATCTACAACAGAGTGTGAGCTTCCCTGAAAATTTTGGTCTGGGAAATCTTCCAAAAATACCACCTGCAAATTAAAATAATTTGTATAGAGCTCTTTGCTTAGTTTCCCTCCCCCCCCCAAACTTTCTCTGACTTTGCTATTTGTAATTATCCTGTGCAAATATGCAAATGTTGCATATCTAATGTGGGATGTACTGCTTTCTGGACAAAAATTAATAGCTGGATGTGATTTTACTCTACTTAATAGCTGGATGTGGTTTTACTCTACCGTTGGACCATATACAAGTGAAACAATTTTTTAGATTTTATATATAAACAATGTGATCATAAAGTGTGATGTCATGTGATCACATTGTTTAGCAGTGGCAATTCCAGTAATCCCAGTTGCTGTCATAAGCCCAAAATGCACGGGGCATTAAGTAGAAAGTGACGGGAGTTGTGGGTGAGACCCTGGCACAAGCTGCATGTGAATTGGGGGAGCCAGGGAAGGGGGCAGCCATAGCACCATGTGAATGCAGGAAGGCCATGGGTTGGATAATGGGTGCAGTGCCACACAAGTGTGGGAAGGGTGTGGGGTGGAGGAATTGGTGCTTCATGACCGCAGGGAAGCCATCTACCAGAGTGATCTTCCTGATGGCTTCTCCATTTACGTCGCTTGTGGAAAGCTGGCAGGGCAAGTCAAAAATGCTGATCACATGAGCACAAGAGTCTACGATGGCCAAAACTTCAAACAAAACAGGGCTGCTGTAAATATGAGCTGTCAATGAATGAATGAATGGATGTAAGCTGCAGATTTACTTCTACAGAAATGGATCGTTTCAATCAGGGATGGGTTCTACTTACCTTTACTACCAGTTTGCAATGGGATCACACATGCGTGTGTGCTTGCTTGCTTTGCTTGCTTTTGCGTCTTGTTTCTGCGCATGCGCAGATCGCTGATGACGATATCTGGAGTGATGGGTGGGGCTTCCCGCCAGTTTTAATACCGGTTCTTGTGAACCGGTCCGAACCGGAGGCAACCCACCACTGGTTTCATTGTAGAACCTACTTTATTTCTCAGATTGTTAAAGCGAAGATCTTCCTCCACTTTTTACTAAAGGGTTGTGTAAAACAGCTATTCATTTGCTTGACAGCTGATGAATGTGCCAGAATGTAATTCTTCCTTCTTGGGAGCTGAGGATGTCCTTAGAGACAAGCTAAATCAGAGGTGGGTTTCAGCAGGTTCTGACCAGTTCTGGAAAACCGGTAGCGGAAATTTTGAGTAGTTCAGAGAACAGGTAGTAAAAATTCTGACTAGCTCCGCCGCCATCTGTTCTCTGCCTCCCAAGTCCCAGCTGATCGGGAGGAAATGGGGATTTTGCAGTATCCTTCCCCTGGAGTGGGATGGAAATGGAGATTTTACAATATCCTTCCCCTGCCATGCCCACCAAGCCACGCCCACCAAGCCATGCCATGCCCACCAAGCCACACCCACAGAACCAGTAGTAAAAACATTTGAAACCCACCACTGAGCTAAATCCCTACATCCTAGTTCACTGAACATACTCAATAGCAATAAAATACTTGTCATCAATTGAAGAGTAAAAATGGAAATCCAAGGATGAAGTGGAGTAGCTTGGAGAGAGAGAATGCCAGCTGAAGAAGTCCCATTATGATGAGAGTAAATCACATTTTCGTTGCAGATCTCACTTTTTTTTTTTTTTAATTTGATTTATATGCCGCCCTTCTCCGGAGACTCAGGGCGGTTTACAATGCGCTAAGCAATGCATTAAGCAATAGCCTTCATACTTTTGTATATTTATACAAAGTCAGCTTATTGCCCCCACAAACTGGGTCCTCAATTTACCTACCTTAGAAAGGATGGAAGGCTGAGTCAACCTTGAGCCTGGTGAGATTCGAACCTGCAATAATTGCAGGCAGCTGGTGTTAATAACAGGGTGCTTTAGACCACTGTACTACCAAGGCTCTTTTTTTGAGAAAAAAAAGACTGTTGAAAGACTGTTAGATCCATTCTTCTCTGAACAAAAAAAAAAATAGTTGTCCTATATTATTCTTACCTTGGTTCCTTCTCCTTTTTTGCTGGCAAAATTGTCAATTTTGAAAAAGAACAGCTGCCCTTTGCAGGAATATTTGATTGGAAGATGAAAGCAGAAGAAGATTTTCATGCTATCATTTAAGGTGAGGGGAAGGAATGAACTAAATTAGTTCTCGCAGAACTTACATTAATAATTATATAGATTTCTTAAACCAGTAAACATGGCGGAGATAAATTTAGCACTGATATACTTTTTTTTTAAAAAAGAATGAAAATTAGAGGAGTTGTACCCAGGAGATTTTTCTGGAAGTGGGAAAATCATTTGATGTGGTGCTCTAAGATAGCATTAAGATCTTGGATTGTGAGTTGATACCTTTTATGGGATTTGCTCAAAGATGTTTTCATTTTTCAAAGACAAAATTTGAAATACAATGAATAGAGTTGGTGAATAGAGAATGCCTGATGAATCATGGTGGCGCAGTGGTTAGGGTACAGTACTGCAGGCCACTTCTGCTGATCACTGGCTGCCAGCAGTTTGGCAGATCAAATCTCACCAGGCTCAAGGTTGATTCAACCTTCCATCCTTCCGAGGTCGGTAAAATGAGGACCCAGATTGTTGGGGGCAATAGGATGACTCTGTAAACCACTTAGAGAGGGCTGTAAAGCACTGTGAAGCGGTATATAAGTCTATGTGCTATTGCTATTCAACTACTCTTTATCTGGATTCATCTGAAAATATTGGATTGGATTAGATTGGATGGTATTTAAAGTGCTGAAAATTAGGAAATGAGTCTATCTTGACCCTGCTGCTTATTCCAGGACATTTTGGATATATGGACTCTAACACCTATCAGCTTCAGTTAATGTAACCATTGGTCATAGACAGAAATACCTGTCTATGACTAGTACCATATAGAAATAGGAATATTTTAAATAGATTTCATAGATATTTTTTCAAACTTTCTTACAGTCTCCTATATGGAATGTGATATCTTTGCCCTAATTTAGCAGACATATTCAAAAGAGTTTGAGCTCAAAAAGTTGTGATGTGTAAATACTCTGTTCTGACATCACTATTCCGAAACACCATATCTGGGCTGCAACAATCCAGATAACCTCTTGATAGCAGCCAAGAGGATACGGTAAACTCTTAACTCTATAATTTTGCAACCCAGTGAAGAAATGTCTTCTTCTACCTCATGATATATTCAAGCCTCTTGCCCAAAGAGGTTGCTTAACCTTTGTTTGGGAACAGCAGGATTTTGCTATAGCTTGAAGATTTCATTGTAATTTCCATACTTTCAATTCCCATCTTGGCAGAAGAATGTGTTCAGTGATTATTGAGCATGGCTGAATGAGGAAACAGCTGGCCCTGGGTTGCGTGTCAGTGACTGGAAAGAAGCGTGTGGGAAAGATAGGATGATGAAATAAAAATGAGTAAATCACTTTCCCAGTTACATTAGCCTAAGGTTCAAACAGGCTTGCTGATCTTGGACCCGTGCAGCGTGACTGAGAACGGTATCTAATGGGTTATTTAAAAACTATAATTTCCCCATCTGCACACACAAAAAATGCTGTTTCTAGGCTGTTGTAAGCTTCAGTGTGTGTTCTCAATGTGGAGCAGTACTTACACAGAGATTTTACTGAACTACTATTACCAGAAAACTTTAAAGGGTAGTCCTCATTCAGTAACTGTCTCATTTAGTCACCATTCACAGTTACAACAGCGATGAAAATGTAACTTTACAGCCAACCCTCACACTTATGCCTTTCACAAGTCTGTAAAGCAAAAGAAGGCTGAAGTAACGTCATAAACGGATATCGGACATATCGGACATAAATACAACTGAGAAAGTCAGATATTTTACGAGAAGAGTCCTCCATTCCTCTAACCGCAATAAAATACCTTATGCCACCAGACTCCAAATTGTGAGCTTAGACAACTTAGAACTACGCAGAATTCAGTCTGAATTAAGCACAGTACATAAAATTATCTGCCACAATGTCCTTCCTGTCAATGACTACTTCAGCTTCAGTCACAACAATACATGAGCAAACAATAGATACAAATTCAAGGTAAACTGCTCCAAACTCGATTGCAGAAAATATGACTTCAGTAACAGAGTGGTCAATGCCTGGAATGCACTACCCGTCTCTGTAGTTTCTTCCCCAAACCCCCAAAACTTTAACCTTAAACTGTGTACTGTTGACCTCACCCCATTCCTAAGCGGTCTGTAAGAGGTGTGCATAAGAGCACCAGCGTGCCTACCGTCCCTGTCCTAATATTCCTTTTTATTTACTCCTTTCATGTATTCAAATTATGTTTATACTTTTACCTGTTATCTTATATATGCTTGACAAATAAACTTATGATTATGATAAACAAGTTTTATTTAGCAACCCTTCTTTTAATGACCAACTTGATGGCCCCCTGTCAGAACTATCTGTATTGTTACCTACCTTGGCTAGGATTTCTGAGAATTGTAGTTGAGCAACATCTGGAAGACAGTGCTGAAATGAGCAGATGTTTCTTCAGATGGGTAATAGTTAAGTAGCTTTATTACTTCGTAATTTATTTTATGATGTTTCGTACATTTGAGCCTCCACATATGATTTGTATCCAAGGGCCATTTGGGAGACTGCCAAGAACTAGGGAAATGTGCTGATATAATTTAAAGTAGAAAGTTGTAATTGAAAATAGGGCGTTTAGCAAATAGTTATCCTGCAACAGGCTCCTTGGAGTGCTAGCTGCTCATGTGAATAAGCTCAGTGGAAAGTAGGTCATGTTGTAAGAACAGATTAGGCCCTGGTTCATGTTTTATTGACTTTAGTTTTTCAGTTAGATTGGCTTTTAGCCAGTTAAGAGTGTTTTGTCATTTTAATGGCTCCTTTAAATAAAAGATGGAGTGGGGAAATTAGATTTCTCCCCTTTATTCGCTACATTTTGAGCTCCATATTTGGAAAACCAGAGTATATCATTTTTCTATTCATTGTCTTTCACCTTGTCAATTTTTAACAATCATTACAAAAACAGCCCTGCTCAAAAGGCAACTGCACAGATCAAGTTTATTCTAAGAGGGTGAAATTTATTTCCTAGTGTACATAGACTGAGGTGCAGCTCACTCTTCCCAAAGCAATCCTGAAACTACTTGCTGATCATTCACGACCGATCCTTTTGTGTTTTAAGATTTGTGCCTGAATGTTTAGAGAAGTCCTTGGGAATTTATTCTAATGGGTCCAGCTTAGTGCCTTTCAATTGTATGCTGCATATTTATTTTATTATAACATAATTAAACACTCTCAGTAGCTTACAAGATGCTGTAGTCCAAGCACATCTAGTTGATGAACGATATCTCAAGGCTTCTTGATAAAGTTAGGAATGGAGAAACAGTTCGCCTGATGCAATCAATCTTATTTCACGTTCTTTGCGTTACAGAAGAACATGGGATATGTTCAGTTGGTGCAGGCTTGTCTGTCAAGGAAGTAGTAGTGAGAAGGACCAATTGATTTTCAGTCTTTTGGCTAAGGTCAAGTGTAGTGCTGAGGATCCTGTGGTTTTAGCCATCTTTATCATATATTAACTCATGCTGAGTTGTCCAGAAATGACGGATCAGCAATATTTCTGAGAATCATCTGGATCTATGCCATCTTTTTCTGAATCCTTTGTAAAGCATTTCCTCTATTTTGGTCTAAACCATCGGTTCCCAACCTGGGGGTCGCGACCCCTTTGGGGGTCGAACGGCCATTTCACAGGGGTCGCCAAAGCCCTCTCTCGCCCCCTCCCACGCTTTCACTCACCCTCACCCTCTGTCTCTATTGGAGGGGTGTGTATCCCAGCTTGCAACATGGTGCCCCACGCTTTAGTAAAGAGAGCGGAGAGAGGTTGTGTGCTTTAGTCCCGTGCATGCATGTGGGTGTGCACACACGTGACTAGAAAATATTCTAGTGCAGAAGTCCTGGGGAGTTCAGGGGCTCCCTGCTGCTGCTGCTGCTGCTGCTGCTGCTGCCGCCATCCCCAATACCTGCAGCTGCAAGAGCTCAACAGAAAAAGTTCGGGTGAGTAAGTTCAGGGATTCCTTGCGCCACTGAGCTGTCTATGCCTGCAGCGGCAAAAGCCGCAAGGGAAAAGTTTTGGGTGAGCGAGTTCAGGGATTCCCTGCCGCCATCCCAACGCCGATGCCTGCAGCGGCAAAAGCCGCGCAGGAGAAGTTTTGGATGAGTGAGTTCAGGGATTCCCTGCCGCCATCGCACCGCCGATGCCTGCAACGGCAAAAGCCACGCAGGAGAAGTTTTGGGAGTGCCCCCTGAAGCTCCCATTTCAACCCTTGCCTCTGCCTGCCACAGCTTGAAGCTCCTGTTTTGGGTGCAGGAGAGAAAGCAGGAAAGGAAGAGAGAGAGAGAGGGAGAGAGAGAGAGGGAGAGAGGAAGGGAGAGAGAGAGAAAAGAAAGAATGAAAGAAAAAGAGACAAAAGAGAGAAAGAGAGAGAGGAAGGGAGAGAAAGTCCTTGATTTATGACCAGAACTGAGCCCAAAGTTTTGGTTGCTAAGCAAGAGCATTGTTAAGTGAGTTTCACATTGTACTCAATCCATGATCTCTCCTGGTTCTAACGGTCATATGCAAGTTAGGGAAGAACTATGCCATGTATCATCTTTTGCATTATTAACCTATTATTAAATATTATTTTCATTAGAAGTTAAAACTGGATTCATATTGTTTTTGTGATTAATCACAATGCTTTAATTATGTTCAATTTGTAACAATAAAAATACATCCTGCATATCAGATATTTACATTACGATTCATAACAGTAGCAAAATTACAGTTATGAAGTAGCAACGAAAATTTTTTTATGGTTGGGGGTCACCACAACATGAGGAACTGTATTAAAGGATCACAGCATTAGGAAGGTTGGGAACCACTGGTCTAAACAATCCCTTCATGTCACTGAAAAGAAAAGTGGGTGGATTTTGTTTATATATAGTACAGTGGTGGGTTTCAACCGGTGTTACCACCAGTTCGCTTCATGTGCGCGCTTTGTGTGCGCCTGCTCGCTTTGCTCACACACACACACACACAAAATTGTGCTCCGCACAAGCGCAGTGTATTATGGAACAGCTGAGATGCGGCAATCTGCTCTGCCGCGCCTTTCAGCAGGGCTAAAAATGACCAAATATAAGGTATGTATAACGCAGGTGCGGGCGGGAGAGCCAAACTAACTATCAGAGAGAACTGGTTCGCTCTCAGCTCACCATCACCGCTACTGGCTCGTCCGAACCGGGCCTAACCGATAGAAACCTACCACTGATATAGTAGTTTTTTACCTGTAGTAAAAAAAATGTGAGTTAAACATTTTTACTGGATGTTTGGGAACTGAAACCCTATTGGCTTGGGCAGTGAGGGCTAACTTTTTGCCATCACATGCCAAAAGCAGGGACAGTGTGGGAGGGTCATGGGTGTGCGTGCCACATGCATAATGCAATGCCCCCCCGGCATGCCACACCCCCTGTGCATGCTCGTGTGACCCCCCCCATGCTCCCCACATATGCACACGTGGCCCCCCTGTGCTCCCTCCATCCCCGCACATGTGTGTGACCCCCACCCCCCCTCTGCGCATGCGTGGGGACCCCTGTGGCCCGTTTTGGGCCCGGTAGGCCTCCCTGAAGCCTCTTGGGACCAAAAGCGGGCCATGGAGGGGGCGTGCCATACCCCCATGGCCCATTTTGGCATGGGTACGTACCGCTCCATTGCGCATTCCCCCAGCCCCGCACATGCATGCGAGAACCCCTCCCACCTCCGTACATGCATGTGAGATCCCCCCATGTATGTGTGCACGTCTCCTGCATGTGCCCCGCCCCCGCGCCAGAGACCCGAAAATCAGCTGGCTGGTGGGAGGCGCACATGCATGCGTGGTGGAGCTGAGCTGGGTGATCGCTCGCGTGCCCGCAGAGAGGGCTCCGTGTGCCACCTGTGGCACGCGTGCCATAGGTTCGCCATCACAGGGCTAGGATGTAATGGTCCCAGATTATGTTCCAGACAACCTTCCAACTAAATGCATAGAGCAGTGATGGCTAACCTTTTTGTTGTCACGTGCCGAAAGGACACGCACCCACACCCATAATGGAACGCGTGCATGACCCCCCATTCCCCCCAATGCCTGCGCATGTGCGCACAAACCCCCACAGTCCCCCCCAGCCCCCCGCACATGCACGACAGAGACTCAAAAATCAGCTGGCCAGCAGGAAGCACGCACGCATGCTCAGTGGAGGAGCTGGGGCGACACTTCTGTGCCATCAGAGAGGGTGCTACATGCTACCTTTGGCACACATGCCATAGGTTCGCCATCATAGGCATAGAGAATAGATGGCAAGAAGAATGAGTCAGTCTGCATCACTTCATTTTCTATCAGGTTTCTAGCTTCTACACCTGCCTGAAGAAGACAGAAGTTGTAGCCTTTATCAAAGAGTAAGTTTCCAGTACAAATTTCTGTTGTATTAACTAGATCTGATTGCAGCGTTCAATTGCCCTGTACAAGTGTTACAATGAAATAAATGTAACAGAGTTCAATTGCATCCAAATTAGAGGTTAGATGGGTTGTGAAAAATTATTTTCTATTCACCTTTCTTATTTTGCACCTAGACTCTGTAGGGTTCAATTAAGTAATGGAAGCCTAAGACAAGAAAGGTAGAGTTAAAGGATTAACCCTTTAAATCCAGCCTTCCTTAGTTGCAGCACAGTTTACAAAAAACAGGCATCTTGAAGTTCTCCAAGGAATATGGATTTCTTAGGGCTCCAAGATCTGGATTGTAAAAATCAGTATGGTCACTAGGTGGCAGTAGAGAGTTAGATTTGTTTCTCAAGTAGTGCCATCTACCTTAGTAGGGCGTTGAATTTTTGTAGCCAGATCTGACAGCCATAGGATTTCTATTCTTATGTGTTCCAGTAATATGGCCCAACTTGGGAGTTCTTGTCAGTATATGTGGAGGATATTATATTGTCAACTTGCAACTAATATGCCTCTTTATACACAACCAATACAATAAACTAAATACAATAAACTAAACTAAACTTAGCAACATGCTGGCTAGGGAATTCTTAAGAGTTGAATTCCACATATTTTAAGTTGCCAAGTTTGAGAAACACTCCTCTTGACCTACAGTCCATTATCCAATAGTAGGGAGATAGTATATGCTTTTCTTCAACTCAAAAGTCTTAGAAAAATGAGAGTGAGTTTTATTGGACTTATTGTATGTAATCATGCAACCGTTGATAAGAGATGGTATTAAGAAACAAATGTGGATATTTGACCCAGGACCAATCAGTGTTAATTTGTGGGATAATTTGGGATAATTAAAAAGCCATGGTAATTTTTTTTAATGAGTTGATTACAATAACAGTTTATTAAACAGAAGGTTTTGGAATTTTCATCTTGTCTTTTTTATTATTGTTCTGTCTGTTAACTGTTTTGTTATAATGTAGTATACAATGACAGGTTAACAATTTGCAAATGGAATTAGTAGTTTTAAATTCTTTTGGCCTGTTTGCCAAAGGGTGGGAATAATATTGTTGTAATACATCGATCAGCCTTCAACTGGGGTAGGGTGGTGGGGCGGACATGTGTTAGTCTTTTTTGAATGCACTTTTTTCTTTTTAGATGTCTTGCTTTTTGTTTCTTTAAAAAATGTGTTTTGTATTTTAACTTTTTTGAATAAAATAAAAATATGCTCTCACGTGTGCATGCACATGCACTTTCCCCCTCCCACAAAAATATCCCCTCTTTTCCCCTCTTCCCCCTGCTCTGGGCCACCAACCCGGAAAGGTTGGGGAACTTTGCACTAAGCCAGGGGCCCTGTGTGGTGCTTAGATCCGGTCCGTGGAGCCACCCTAGAAACAGCAAAGGACAGCACACGGTGCCTCAGCCAATCAAAACTGAGCTTGCGAGGGCTGTGTGTGAGGGCTGCGTGCGGCCCTCCCAAATTCTGTTTTCGCTGGCAGAGGGTTGCAGGAGGCTGTCACAACCAAAAATGCAGCTCAGGAGCCTGTTTTCACTGGCAGAGTGTTCGGGCCCCCACAGGTGCCCCCACAAGTGATGTCATGCTGGCCACACCCACCCTGGCCATCCCCACCTCCCCACCGAGGTCAAACATAATCCTTACGTGGTCCTCAATGAAATCGAGTTTGACACCCTTGCATTAAGCCATACAGGATTCTAAAATGGCCAACTTTCTTATCTCATCATTTCTTACCATATTAAAATTACAGAGATTTCTAGACTGTTAAATGCTTGATAATACTTGCCTCACTGGAGACCACTCTTGAAGGTTGTTATTTCAAAGCTTTTGAAACATAATGGCTACGGTTGGCCATTAGCAAAAAGGTAATTTTGCTGATTGACAACGTGCAGCAAAAATAATAGTAAGCACATTTACCTAGAAAGGTTTGACATAATAGACATTTCTTGGAAAAATCTCAGGGAACAAATGAAACAAGTTTCTGAGCAGCGGCACATGAGGTTGTGAATTCATCTCCAAAAAAAAATGGGTGGGAAATCGAGTTTTTGGCTGTAATACATGAAAGCTCTAAGTGTTGTTTTTGTATCTTGGCCTGAATTTCTTGGCTGTAGGAGCACAATTCAGGGACATGATTCATCAAATAAAATTAGTTGTCAAGTCATATGAGGGAATAAGGTTTTTCCCCATTCCCTTTTAATTTTTTTTAAAAAGATATAATTCCTGTTAATCTTCCACCACTGGGGGCAAGGCAACTTCTACAAATCAACATGAGAATGATACGGTGTAAACAGAAAATCTGATAAATCTAGAGCAGAACTGGCTCCTAGAGATTAAGTGTTTCTGGTTTGTGATCATCTGCAAAAGGACGCTGGAAATCCTGCAGAGAGTAGCTAACTCTTATTAGCAAAGCATTGCCTTGACAGTAGTAAATCCTTTAGCTGTTCCTCTTGAAAGCGGAATGGTCTGTGAAAGGCAATGGCAATTTTGCAGCGAATGCATGAATAAAACCGATTGTTGGATTAGCAGCTACAAGGCAGAAATGTTAGTCAACTTTTAAAATATCCAGCACTCTTCTTACTTCAAAACTCCTTGCAGTTGAATAAATTTAGTAACCCATGATTACTTTCACTATTCCATTCTTCCTAGCCCTGGTTATTTTGGGTCTCCTTCATGGTAGATACTTGACCCAGGATACTTAATGCTCTCCTTCTATCAACTGTATAGCTGAATCTCTGGTACTTTGGAGAGCTGTACAGTGGATTCTGCCCATGTATATGGCACCGAGATATATCATGTATTCATTAGTCTTCCAACTCTGTAGAGGTTAAAACAACTCTTAATATAAAACTGACCAGTGAATGATCTGTCCATGATAAAGGAATTACACAAACCTCACTCACTTTCAGATCATCAGGTCTTGGGTGAATAGATACCAAATCCAGTGTATGGTCTGCGGCATACCAATTAGGACATGTAGATAGTCTTTATGATAGACATGAAATCCTTACTGAGTTACTTCCACATGGGCACTGAAATTCCCAGAGATACTCCAGGGAATCCTCTCACTAAACTGGAAGCAACTCGTGATGCTCATATACACTGCTCAAAAAAATAAAGGGAACACAAGCAGAAGACATCCGAGATCTGAATGAATGAAATAGCCTTATTAAATACTTTGTTCGTTACATACAGTAGTTTTGTGTTCTTTTTAGTTGTTTGAGCAGTGTATAATCATGCTGAATATATGTTGTCTGTGTTTTGTTCGTAATTCTACAGTGCTATGTATCTTTCTTTTTCTTTCTCTTTCTTTCTCCTTCTTTCTCTTTCTTTCTCCCTCCCTCCCTCTCACTCTCTCTCTCTGTCTCTCTCTCTCTTTCCTCCTTCTCTCCCCCCCCTCTGTGTAATGCACAATTTGAATTTGAATTGTGCATTTTCATTGTAGCTTTGGAATCATCCCTTTCTCCTCTCCAATTTTCTTTCCTCATTTGCAGTAAACAGTGTGAGTCACACTTTAGTACCACTGTGTAACAAAAGCTATATTGGAATATAACTAATGAAACACACACACACACACACACACACTTAGAGAAACTATTACTGTCACAAGCACTTCTGCAGCCCAGCAGCATTTTTGGAAAAAAGCAGCTTTATGTGGCTGTCAGAAATACAATTCATTTAAATCACATACTTTGTTTTAAAAGTAATCTGGAAAATGGGAGCAAAAGAGTGAAGAAAACGATGGCAGTTCGCTTTTATTAAAGGTATACTTATCTTTCCCAAAGCGCCTGAGAATTACATCTAAATTCTCTCTTGGCAAAGGAGACATTAAGTTAAAAGGGAAATTAATCCCAAACTTAACAGAATTCTTGGGGAAATATCTGTGAAACACATGAAAGGCAACATGCAGTTTTTAGAAAATTGATTTTGTGTGTGTGTGTTTTTAAAAATACATACAGCCTTGATTTGTAAAGCCACTAGTAGCACTACAGGGTATTTCTGCAAAAGAATTATGTCCATATAAAAAATACTGTAGTTATGCTAACCACAATATAATAGGTAATCAGATAATTAATATAGTTTATATTCCAAATTTCTAGAGCCGTGGTAGCGCAATGGTTAAAATGCCCATATTTGCAGACTAACTCTGCCCACTGCCAAGAGTTCGATCCTGATCGGCTCAAGATTGACTCAGCCTTCCATCCTTCCGAGGTGGGTGAAATGAGGACCCAGATTATTGAGGGCAATATGCTGACTCTGTAAACAGCTTAGAGAGGGCTATAAAGCACTGTGAAGCGGTATATAGCGTATTTTTCGCTCCATAAGACGCATCCTACCCCCCAAAAAAGTGGGTGGAAATGTCTGTGTGTCTTATGGAGCGAAAAATACGGGCCACAGCGGCGGGATCCTTTTACAGTTCTGAACTCCGCCTCTTCTGTGTTTGTCGTTGCCCATTTTCCTCCTCTAATCCTAGGTGCGTCTTTTGGTCAGGTGCGTCTTATAGTGCAAAAAATACGGTAAGTCTAAGTTCTATTGCTATTGCTAAATATAAACTACCTCACTGTGATCACAGAGTTGTGAGCGCTGGAAAGGGGACATTGTAGGAATCCACATAAGTCCTACCAGTCTAGCTTCTGCGGAAAACCATCAGTAATAACAGCCCACCATCTCTCTGGGTAACCGATTCCATCGTCAAACTGCTGTTATGTGATGAAGTTTCGTTTCTCAACCATCCATCAGAATCAGCCTTCCTGTAATTTAACTATATGATTTGAGGCCCAGTACTCTGCACCTACTGAGAACTGATGCCTTCAGTTTTTACTGCTTCAGTGTCACGTCCCTTCAGCTATTTGAAGAGCTCTGTCCTACTCCGGCAATTTTCATTTCCATTCTGCCAAAAGTCTCAATCAGAGAGCTAAGCCATTTTATACCAGGAATCCAAAATTTAGCCCAAAGGTATCTCCATTAAAAAAAAAAAAAAAAAAAAAACCAGGTAGCAAATGATAAGAAAAGTTTTATTTCTGAAGAACAGGAAAGTCTCTCCGAGTAAAAATGGCTATTTCAGGGTGAAAGGGACAAAAATTGCAGGCACTGCTGTAAAGGACTCAGTGTCCTTTATCAAAGAACACAGTTGTGTTGATTTCCTCAAATGCTGTCTTCCAGGATGCTTTTTCAACTTCCCAATCATAAGGCTTAAATCATAAGGTTTTTACGAGATCCTGTTCCCAAAATCTAAGAAAGTCAACACTACCCTGCAGGGGTGAGTTCTACTTACCTTTACTACCGATTTGCAATGGGGCTGCATGCACACACGCTCTCTTCTGCGCATGCGCAGAAGTGTTCTGATGACGTCAGAGTCGGTGGGCGGAGCCTCCCGCCGGTTTTACTACCGGTTCTATAGAACCGGTATCCTGCTTTGCAGGTAAGTCAGAGCCAATTAGACGTTAGAGTCACTTAGCTGAGAAAGTAACAAATCTAATTGCAAGTAGTCCTCAGCTTACGACCGGTTGCTTAGGACCACTTAAAGTTATGACATACTTTCTCCTGAGGGCTGCTAATAGCAATAACACTTAGACTTATATACCGCTTCACAGTGCTTTTACAGACCTCTCTAAGCGGTTTACAGAGTCAGCATATTGCCCCTCAACAATCTGGGTCCTCATTTTACTGACCTCGGAAGGATGGAAGGCTGAGTCAACCCTGAGCCTGGTGAGATTTGAACTGCCCAATTGCAGGCAGCAGAAGTAGCCTGCAGTGCTGCATACTAACCATCTGAAGTTCAGATGGCTACGTCCCCTAGTCATGTGATCACATTTCAAGCTCTTAGCAACTGGTCCACATTTACTGCTGTTTGCAGTGTCCCAGGATCACGTTACAGCAATTTACAACTCCCCCCCTAAACAAACCAGCATTTATTCTGGTTCCTGGCAAAAAATGCCTATTGTAGACAATCCAAATGCCTATTGTAGACAATCCATAGACAATCCATTGTCTACAATAGGCATTTTTTTTGCCAGAAATCACTGCATGACCACTGCAAAAAAAAAAAAAGTTGTAAAATTGGCTGCAGTTATATAGTGACATGCTTCATTACTGGCATGATTTAACAATCATAATTCTGGGCTCAGTTACATTTATATGTTGAGGACTGCCTATCTATGAAGATTCTCAGTCATCCAGGTCATGGTTGTCCCAAAGGTGCTTTTTCAGGAGGCAACTGGATTTTTCTTATTTTTTCTTAGAGAACTACCTGTACTGCAGGATGCTTAAGAAGAACTCAAAGTCAATATGACACAAGCCACTTCTCTCTTGTCTTCAGGCAATGTGTTCTAAAACAGGGGTCCCTAACCACTGGTCCATGAACCGGTACCAAGCCACCACATGCCAGAAACCGGGCTGCGCAAACCAGCGAAGCCATCCATGGGATGCAGGCAGCATGCGAAACCACGTCCCCTCTGGTCCACAGAAAAACCTTTCTCTTGTTGTGGTCCACTGCGGAGCTGGTAGTGGAGTTGGACAGTGAGGAGGCTGAGGAAGAACATGGGCCAGTCCTGGAGGCTGGGAAAGGCCTGGATGAAGGCTCTGCGTCGGAGGCAGAGATGGGACTAGGGCCATCTGGGACTGATGTGCAGACTCT